>CM040912.1:25636892-25981892 GCA_023029165.1 Gobiocypris rarus | reverse complement strand
CATTTAGCACAAGAACACTGAAAACTGTGTCATATTGTTGTGCCCGTGGAGCAAGTTGAGTTTTAAGTGCTTTGCTCAAGGCGCAACAAACATCACTCAGATGAATAGTGGGACATTAGAGCCTGGAGCCCTTCGATTTGAAATCAAAACACAAAATCGGAATTCAGAGTAACCTTGCTCTTATTCTAGATGTGGAGCTGTTATATAGTGACTCCGTGGCACCCTGGCTCATGAGAAGGTTTGCACTAAATCACAGAAATTCTGCAGTTTTCCTTAGAAGTCTAACAATTGTCATTTACAAAGTTTTGTAAAACACATGGTCCAATTTGATAATGCATTCATGTGTTCAGCATTATCTACTATTAACATTTTTTTATTTTTTTTTTATTTGTTTAATTGAATTGAATTAATGATGGATATTCCAAGCCAGTTCCATATATTTCCCCTCACACATTTTGACGCAAAAAAATAAAATGTGCAGATTCTGTGCTGGCGAGTCTTTTTGAGATGTTTATTTAGTTTAATATATAATGAATTGTATTTTTTGCCATAGAATTCCACATTTCCCCCCACAATTGGTTCTGAAAAACATGGACGTGTGCGGATTCTGTGTGGCCCTACTTAAGTGTAGAGTCTCAAATGGTCTCGGTGGTCTCAAATGCTGAATTGCCTGAAATACTCTGATTTTGGATGTACAGTGCTAAAAATACATCTTCTCTTTAAACCCTTACAATTACCCTAGATATTTTTTGAAGAAGTTATAGGTTTATAGAGTTATTTGAAGAACAATTCACAAAAGTGTACCTCTAGGGAGAAGTTGTCTTTCTACTGTCTTTAATGTCATCTGTCTGTCTCATTTCTTATTATCAGCATATGCTCAGAATGGTGATTTCAGACGGACCACCAGTAGTCTGCCCTTAATGACATACCATCTTCATTTGACATGTCTCCCACGCCTCTCTGTGAAAAATCAATCAATCATTCTAATTATTTGTGCAAATGTACTAATTAGTTATCAGGTGCCCCCTCCACTTGCCTCCCCAGCATCCTCTGTATTCAAAATAAGCTTCAGCACATGGGAATGGTACAGACCATCGGCAAATATTTACTATTCCCATCTCATTACTTCTGGAGTGGCCACATGTGCTAAAAAGCTGACCATGAATATTTTAAAGCTCCTTGCATGCTCTAAAATGTACCTTGACCTTTTCGGTCTGGTTTGACCACACCAGAGCAACACTGGGGGTCCGTACTGTCCACTGCATCCATGCATGTGCCTTCATGAGTCCGGATGTTGTGCTCTGGGGTTTTGTGCGGCTGCATGCATTCACACACACACACACACACACACACACACACACACACACACACACACACACACACACACACACACACACACACACACACACACACACACACACACACACACACACATATGTTTGTTTTTGTGAAATAGGCGTAATGCATTTTATACTGTACAAACCGTATTTTCTATCCCCCTACACTGCCCCTGCCCCTAAACCTACCCATCACAGGAGACTGCGCAGTTTACGTTCTGTGAAAAAACCTCATCCTGTGTGATTTATAAGCATTTTGAAAAGTGAGGACATGGGGAACGTCCTCATATTTCACCCTCTTTTGTAATACCTATGTCATACGCATGTCATTATACACATTTGTGTCCTGATATTTCACAAAAACATGCCCACACACACACACACACACACACACACACACACACACACACACACACACACACACACACACACACACACACACACACACACACACACACACAGGATTTATTTTCTCCTCACTCTAGTTCTCTGATATTTGCTTGTTAAAGACAACTGATGTATTTCAGCTTTAGTGTGTCCAGAGGGAAATGCTGACCATTTTTATTTCTCGAGCTCAGTGATTAGCAAGTTGGTATTTGTCAATACAATGGTTATGAATGATTGGAACGAACCTGAATTGGGGCTATAATCTTTTTTTTCGCTATGCTTTGATATTGCTAGTCTGCATTTTTGTTAAAAAAGAAAGTGATTAATCAATAATTAATTTGAAACGTTGGCATTGACAAAGGCAAAACGATGAAAATATTTTCCATAAATCTGCTGTTTATTGCAGGTGCAATTGAGCACTGCTCGGCTGAACCTCGGCACTCATGTAAAGTATGGTGTGCGACGCGCTTTCCATGCCTAGCAAAAACCTGCTGTCTTTGAAATGTGAGACACATTGTAGTTTATAACCGAACGTCAGGAAAGTCCTCAGAGTGCACTTCTTAATTGTGCCCAGGAGTTAATCTCCTTGTAAAGGAGACAGAGGAGAGAGTAGCTGCGGTGTGCTCCTGACGGCTGGATAGGGCTGGTTAGAGGTCTCTCGGTCCTTGTTGTCTATCTAGTGCTCTGATAAAGCAGCTCTCCTCACTTCCTCTGTTCCTGACCCTAAAGTCTCATGAACATATATCAGTGATGGCTTTTGGTCGTGGTTTGGATGCTAAAAATCTTTTCCTTTTAAGAGATAGTGGAGATTGGAGAGACAACAGGAAAGCAGGGTTGTCTGCAATAATTTAATTGTTTATGCCATTTTAAATTCCACTTAAATTCCGGAATTTGAATTAAAGTAGCAAACAGGATGTTAAATTACAATTTGAATTTCAATGCGTAATTTAAATTGATTTGAATAAACTGTAATATTTAACAAGAAAAGCAAAGCTTGTCAACGCAAACTTTGAATATTGTAGCAGCGTTTGAAGGTTTTAGAAAAAAGTTTGGAAATTTGTTGATAGATAGATAGATGGATAGATGGATGCGGGAAATAATTACAGTTCGATCCAAAAGATAGTTTTAGCAACATAGCACAGGTGCTACACAACATAATTCACTTACTAACTGTATAAGACTGTGATACACTAATATATTACTTCACAGGAATTACTGGCTTGTACTTTTAAATCCATTATATTACACATTTACAGTTTATTGATGTTCTGTGGTTTTACACTGCTGTCATTGTTGTAAGGTGAGCTTAAATGGTGCACTACTATGAAAATCACAGCTTCAATGTGACATCATTAAGAAAAAGTATAATTTCATAGATATTTTCAATAATAGCGGTCCATATTAAAATATGTATGAACTTAATACTTGACCTGGATTATTTATTTAGCAAAATTATCCTTTTAAATCTAATTTAATAATATTTAATTTAAAAAATGCAGTTCCAATTAAGCTCAGTGTGCTCATCCACATTGAACGGTTGGTGAGCTTAAAAGGTATGTTTACGACAGACAGACAGACAGACAGACATAGATAGATAGATAGATAGATAGATAGATAGATAGATAGATAGATAGATAGATAGATAGATAGAGATAGATAGATAGATAGATAGATAGATAGATAGATAGATAGATAGATAGATAGATAGATAGATTGATTGATAGATAGATAGATAGATAGATAGATAGATAGATAGATAGATAGATAGATAGATAGATAGATAGATAGATAGATAGATAGATAGATAGATAGATAGATAGATAGATAGATAGATAGATAGATAGATAGATAGATAGATAGATAGATAGATAGATAGATAGCATCAATGCATAGCATCCACACATAGCATCCATGTGTTGTGTTTACAGCAGTCTGGATCATTTAAAGAAAATACCGCGTCAAAGCCAAGCTTTGATCCCTGCGCCAGCTCTTCTTTTCCCAGCGGTATTCACCCCAGCCCTTCCTGCTGTATTGTTCAGGTGTGCCTCCAAAGATATTTTTTAAACTGCATTGTTAAGAAATCACCACTCAATGGACATTTTTTCCCCCTTTCCACAATGGACAGTTTGCTTTGTCCTTTCACCCGGAAATGTTGTAGTTGTTATTTTAAACCTGGAAGTCTTGCTTTATAGTGAGACATGACTTGCAAAGACACAACATCCTCTTCCTTAGGAGAGAAAGGTGGTGACCGCCAATGTCTGGTAGTAGCGCCTCAAACAGCTGGGTTTGTTTCAGGTGTTCAGGAGTGCGTGTGTGTGCACCAGACTGGAGTCCAGGCTTGACCGTAGCATTGACCAGGAGGAGGAGAAGGACCAAACACAGAATGATTTAAGGGAGGGAAGAAGATGAGAAGGGGAAGGAGTAAAGCAGCTGTGCTGGGGCCATATGCCAGCCCCTCAGAAGAAAGTAAGGTCTGTCCCTTCACATATCCCTGGCTGAACATCAGAAGGTGGTCACCGGCCATGCCACACACCTGACCAGTCAGTTTGATTTAATGAGAGGAGCTTGGGATGCCACCGTCTGGCCAGAGAAGAAAAAAAGGGAAGAACAAGAAAAAAAAAAAAAAACGGGGAAAAGAGTCCACATGCCCAAGTGATCCAGCTGCCCGACTGACTGACAGGTACATGCAGAAAGTCCCATGGCTCCAGACGAGGCCAAAGTAGAGAAAGACGAATAGATTACTCACCTCATTGGATCTGCACATGGTTGTGGAACGTATGTGAGATACGGAGGAGAGACGGAATAAAGAAGATTGCTAATGATGACGAGAGTGAGAATGGCTGTGGTGTCTGGCACAGGAATCTGCGCGTGTGGCAAGGTTTTAATGATGCATCTGCTCATGTCAAATGATTCTGGACACATGGCAAACCCTTGACTGCTGGAAGCTTTGATGTCATCACACACATATACACAACTGCATGTTGGCACTCTTTTTTCATACACACACACATGCTCTCGCTCACGCATGCACACGCATGCTCAGCTGTGTACCGGGCACTGGTTCACTTTGGCCCCCTCTGGTGCGGCTGTGGCTGATTTTAATGTCCCTGCCTAATGATCTGGCAGCCCTCGAAAGGTAAATGATAATTTGCCTTAAGTGGAGCCTTTAGGCGGAAAAGCCTTGTAGTACTTTTTCTTTTTTGAGAAAATTTGGTCCTTTTCAAGATGGAATTATTGACGTGCCATGCACAGATTTCATTTCAAATACTATTTATGTACAAGAAAGCATTCAGGAGTCTGACCAGATGATCTATCACAAAGGGAGGCAGCGGCGATTGAAGAAGTTTCAACCGAAGAGGGACTGATGGAGAACACAGTAGCGGGGACTAAAAGCTGATTTTAGATAAGACGTCCCCTCTGAAGACTTACTGTGCTCTGGCTTTGTGAAACACAGTTCACTGGAGGCTTCACACAGAATATCTGGCGGGAATTAACTGGTGTTTCATCAGTCAAAAGAACTGTTGCTGCTGCTCTCTGTTTAGCTGTCTTTAGAAGTAGAAAGTAGTTTCCTGAATGACACTTCTAGCAATTTGTCTTAATATACAACAGTTTGAAACATCAGATGGTCACTGGATCACACTTGTGGTTATAAAATCACTGGATACAGCTTTTTCTTTAGAATGCTAGTCTCAAACAGTGAAACCGACACAGCAGCACATCACCGTTTCCACAGCAGTTGCAATAGTTGCAGCAGCAGCAGGCTCTGATCCATTGCAACATTACAGGGCAGAGATAAAAAAGTTGAGTTGGCTCGGAGCGGTCAGGGGCTTGTCCCTAGGGGCTTGTAATTGGTTAGGGTGAAGGGGAGTTCAGGGCCTGCTTTTGTCTCACCGGTAATGGGAGATGAGAGCTTAGGAGTCAGGCCTTTGGCAGTGGCCTATTGCCACCGATCAGTCGGAAGGTTGTAAGCATGTGGGCGCGCTTTGCTTTCACAGGATCTTCCTCCCTTTCTCCATCTCTGTCCTCTCGGAGGGTATTAGAAGCAGCCAGATGCTCCGGTATCTGTCCTGAGGGGATGGAGGTTAACCGCTGGCTTGAGTGTTTTTCGCCAAAGGCGCGAGAACGGGAGGAATCTTTTCTCCGTTCATCTCCGTCGCACTGTGTCTCTCGTGCCTTTCTATCACTTTCCTCATCTTTACATGGGCAAACAGTGTGCTGTTAAAGATCTCTTACTCTTTCCCTGGGTAATGACCAAATTCGCCACTTAAAAGATGATGTTTCTCCCTTCTTTTCCCACCTTTTTATTTCTCTTAAGGTTGGAGCTTTAAAGATAATGCAGCTTTTTAGTGAGGATGGCGTAAAGTGAGAGCGGGAAATGTGATTCTGAGACATTAGGTGTTAATGCAGTGGTTTAGCTACAGCAAAGAATATTAGATGTTTGATCTTTGAGTGATTTTTCAATAGGGGAGCCCCAGGTGCTACGCCTTAGGAAACATCTGAAATGGTTAAGAGCACTCTCTTTACTGTAATGGAGTGAAAAGACTGGATATCGTATGTGCATCTCAAATCTAAAATTCCTCCAGGAGCACAGTCTAACTGGAATGTAACATTAACTCGTAGCTTGCACTCAAGAAGGCTTGACTGGTAAAGGTATTTTCAGTTGGGAAAACAGGTCTTGTAGCCCAGGCGCCATGGTGTTTGTCTGGACTATCCCTCATATTGTCTCTTTTACTTCTTTAGTTCTTACTTCACTATTTCTTTCACATCTCAGTGGGCTTGTGCCCATCTGCTAGCCTGCTAACTCATCCTAACTTTCATCTGCATGTTCTGATCAAAGCTCATTAACACTTCTGAGTGAGGGGGAGTTGTCACTCTAAAGCTAACCCTGAGCGGTCTCTCAAGATCATGTGGACACTGGGTTCTCTCATGGCCTGTGATTCTTTCTCTTTGTTTCCAGACTTTGACTAATGGCAGTAAAGAGGGCCACTTCTTTGAAATGTTGTTTTTCTTTCTTCGGCGGCAATCTTTGATTCCTTGGGCAAGCCATCCCACTAGTGCACAGCTGCTTGCTTGGCTTGTTGTTCTTGGCACAGCTCTGGTGTTAGCACGCCCGCTACCGGCTTTGTGTAGCACACTCTGAGGCCCTGGCACTTCAAAAAACCTCAACAAGCAGCCGCCGAACCACCATTTTAAAACCAGGACACTTGACTGGAGCAAGCAAAAGAGGGATAAATGTATCTGGGTGTTGCGCAGGACTGGGTGTCCTCTTTCTAAGAGCACAAAGACCCCAAGGTTACCTGGAGGAGTCACTGATCCTGTTCCAGGATCTGAATTCCTGTTTCATGCCATTCCATTCCTCAACACTTCATGACTGCCAGGTGTGGTTCGCCTGACCTTGGCAGTTTATTGAGATTATATGTTTACCAGCTCCTCTTGATAAATGCTGTCTTGTCTCCTCTTCCCTATCTCTCACATTCCCACAACAATGCAGCATTATTCCCCAGCCGTGCGTCTCTCCTTCACTGGATTACCCTGAGGATGGATACGCCAGAAGTGGAGTAAGCTAATAGCTTTGAGTAACACACAGCCAATGGATGTGTGTGTGTGCGTGAACGTGTGCGTGTGTGTGTGTGTGTGTGTGTGTGTGTGTGTGTGTGTGTGTGTGTGTAGCACATGAGGGAGTGAGAGAACATGTTTGTGCCCGGCCCAACAGATGTCAGTCATGTGTTTTTGTTGGGATCTCAGTGAGAGTTCACACAGTATGGCAGGATTGTTGATTAATCTGCTGCTGCAGAAGTTTTCAGATTGGAAAAGGTTTGGCAGAGGCTAGTCATAGCCAAAGTGCTATTGAATTGCATTTTTTTATTGATTGAGTGCGTTGTGTGGGATGTTTTAGTTTCTGCTTTAATTGTTTATTAAATGGCGAAGCTAAAGAGTGAACATGTTCAGCAAGCTGTTAGATTTTTGTCATGTCCGACTGTGGTTGTGAGTCCAGCAGTGTCTGTGTTCTGTGCTGTCGGTCCTAACATTACATCATGTCTTTTCTTCCTGTTAAGTGTAGATCGGTCAATACGGTTAAAAAAGCTGAGCTTACACCTAAATGCTTTAGAATTGATATCTGGGGTTGGCTTCCTGTCTTAAGCTTTTCTGCTCTGAACCAAATTTGAATTTAATGTTTTTGCCGTTTTGTTCCTGACACTTTAATAACTCATCTGGAAATATTAGACAAACATGATGTTGTATTTTAACTCCATCATTGTGTTGGTTTGTCCTCATCTCTGTGTTCAAGTCACCTGTGTGTACGAGTGGCAGTATTTAGCTGCGTTCTGCCCCTGTGCTGTGATATTGTTGCTGGCAAATATGTGATGTGGGGGGTAGGAGTTAGATTTTGTGTGTGTTTGTATTTGTGTGTGTGTGTGTGTGTGTGTGTGTGTACGTTGGCGAGGACAGGGGAGAGGGGCACGGTTACCACGGAAATGGATGTGTTGGCCTCATCAGAGGGCTCCCAGCTGGTGTGGGTTCGGAAGCTCGTCTTGGCAAGCGCACGGTCAGGGGGGAGTTTGCATCTGTGCAGCCTTGGCGCTCAGCTGGAGGGGGTTGGGGAGGTTTGGGGCTTCTTCCCCCCCCCCCACACGTCAGGTTTTAAAGGGGACCCACCCACTGCCACCACACAATCCCAATGGTCTTTACACTGGGACCAAAAATCTATAGTTGTCCACTGCTGTTCCTCTTAGTGGTGTCAGTGTGCCTCTTTTGTCTTGCTTTGCCTTTTTGAGGATGTACCATCAGCCCTCTTTTTCTCTCCTTCTATCCCTTCCTCACCCTTACTTCTTGTGTCCTCATTTCTTATACCTTCGTATTCTGTTTTCATCAGCAGATGGAGTTTCTGTCCAACAAATTCTTTCTCTTAACTGGCTTTATTTAATTTATCCTCAATATACAGTAATGCCTAGGCGCATATGCTTCCTATTTAGAGGGATTTAAGCATATCCTCCCTTCGCTGCCTTGTGTGACTTGCAATCTTTGGCCTGCATACTAAGTTGTAAAGTTTCTCTTTCACTGTACATCTTTCAGTCCGTCTAGAAACAACAGTCACTCTACAGGTGTTTAAAGAGTTGACCTGTGCCCTCTTGGAGTGTGTTGTGCATTTGTGTAAGGCTTGTGTAAACATGCTCAGAGTTGTTGAGACATATGACCTCTGACCTCTCAACGGGGAAGAGTGTGAGAGCTGGTGCAAAGGTCACTGATCTAATTATCATGTATTTGTCCCTTGTTCTTCCATGTACAATTCATTTCCTCTGCTGCTTTGAAATTTGGAAGATATTTAGTAACTTTTTAAACTTGACCAGTATCATGTCATGTATGATGACAGTTGTTATTGTAGTGTTACTGATGTAGTTTGCGTTATTATTAATAATATACCAATTATTTAATAATAATTGCATGATATGATTAATTCAGTGAATTAATTGCTGAAATGATCTGCCTGTATCACATATATCATATTTTTCTAAGGTACACTTTATCTTCGATAGTCCACTTTAGACATTCTACCAACTAAATGTAATTTGGCAACTACATGTCAACTGACTCTCATTGGAGTATTCAACTGTTGTAGACTATTAGGTTAGGTCTTTTACGTGGTTATTTGACATTGCAAAATGTATTCAGTAGAATGTCTGTTGAGGGACCATCAAAGATCCATCAAATTGTGTTCATTTTAAAGTTATCTTTTAAAATTAATCACAATAGATTTACCTGTGAATTTGACAGCTCTAATTACTACACATTTTATACTTTTTAGTGTTCATTCTGTCTGTCCATCCATGGTTTGTGTGTGTTCTAGAGACAACAGAAATTTGCTGTCTCGCACACCTAATGAGGGCTAGAAATAGCTGACCATTGCAATCATGAACAGGTATGGAAGGCTCTGAGAACCTGTCTGTCTGCCCACAGTCATGTTCTGCTGGTTCCAGTGGTGCTGCCTGACTGCCAGTCTGACAGGCTTTGAATCTCTCTCATACAGTGACACTGGAGGGGACAAGGGCCGCTTTTGTTCATTTTCTGCTTGCCTGCATCTGCCTGCAGTAGACAAGACCACTTCTGTGTCCCGGCATCTGCTGGCTTTGATATGGCGTTTAGATTCAGTTAAGTCTAGAGCAAAATGAGACGGGCAAGGGTCACGCAGGCCACATCTCTCTTAATGATGGTTTAAATGAGAGTTTTCCTCACTTATATCTAAAAGAAAGATGCTACATACATGGCGCTTGGGTTTTGTGTTCCTCAAATTTGTTACCTTTTTTATGTGTTAAAAAGGATTGTTTTTATTCATTTGTAGTTATTAAATGTCAAGGGTGACTCAAGTTTGAATTGTAATTTCCAGATCCCGGCGATCTTTTCTCCATATAATTTCCTGTGTCCTCTTTGACAGCCTCCGTCTATAAAATGGCAAAAGAATCAAAGCAGGTTACTGCATATGCTTTATAGGTGCAATAATTGTTCCTTAGTGCTTCATCTGGGTACTGATATGTGCTGTTTTGTTCTCGTGTTCTCTAGTCCTCCCTGCAGTGAGCAGTGTCTTGCACACGTTGACCTTTGACAGGTCTCCTTTGCTCACAGTGCTTTCAGCAACTTGCAGCAGCTTGGCACAGCGCTACATTAAAGGCTGCTGCTGCCTCAGAAACGCTGTGTGATAGTTCAATGAAGAGCAGGAAAAGGCAAGAGCGTTTATCAGTCAGCCACACTGCCTCAAAAATGCTCCACTGCTGCATGTGTTTATCTCGTCCTCTTATCTGCTCTTTCACTTTCATTTACCTCCTGTTTCCTACTTGCATTTCTACTTTTCTTTCTTTCTTTCTTTCTTTCTTTTTTCTTTCTTTCTTTCTTTCTCTCTTTCTCTCTTTCTCTCTCTCTCTCTCTCTCTCTCTCTCTCTCTCTCTCTCTCTCTCTCTCTCTCTCTCTCTCTCTCTCTCTCTCTCTCTCTCTCTCTCAGAGAGGTAGATCAGATACACTTCCAGAAGTGTATAACTTCATAGCAATAAGGACATGACAGTGGTGGTGATAATGTGAACGTGTTGCAAAGTCTTCCTTTTTCTAGTTAACAAAAAAATATAATGTGCGTGTATTGTGTAAAGTGTTTCTTTGTTGGACAGTTAAGAGAGAGGAGAGATACAAAATGGAGAACTCATCTCTCACGTGTCAGAATATAAATCACCTTCATTTTACCAACGATTGTTTTGTTTAAATTCAAATGTTCAGCTTTTTCACTTTGTACTTTGTGTTGTACTTTTTTTTTTGTAAACACTGTAAACCTGAATAAGTTGAAATATAGAATAAGAAATTTTGGCAATCCGTTACATCACATTTGAGTTAAGAAATGTAAAAGTTTAAAGGATTAGTTCACTTCAAAATGAAAATTTCCTGATAATTTTCTCACCGTCATCTTATCCAAGATGTTCATGTCTTTCTTTCTTCTGTCAAACAGAAATTACTTTTTTTGAGGAATGCTTTGAAGCCTTTTGATACTGCATTGATTTAACCCTTCAACATTTTGGTTGCCATTGAAGTACATTGTGTGGATAATTTAAAAAAAAAAACGTTATTTATTTTCGACTGAAGAAAGAAAGACTGTTAGATTTGCATTTTAAAGATTTGTATTTTACTTGCATTTTAAAGTGATCTGACCTTTGTTTTTGTTTTGTTTTTTGTGCTTTTTTTGTACTTTGTGCAAAATGTTAAATGTTTTGTTAAATGTTTTATACATTTTAATTTTGCTTAACTAAAAAAAAAAATTAGTAAGCTGACTCATAAATAAATATTTAAATGATCAACTTAAATCATTTTAGTAGTGGAAACTTGGCTAGCTTTAACTAGCTAATTAAATAAATGCAACTTTGCTAATTGGTAAAACTGTGCTTTGATAGCATTAGCATTGCATAGCATTTTCTGTATATCTGTTCTCAAACTAAGCTCATGCTCCACTTGTCACTATGGACCCCAAAAAAACCTCAATCTCCCACTTAACATTAAACTTGCACAAAATACATTTTATAACACTTTATTTCAGCATTTACCTTTTGAGTGTCATGGCAAAGCATGTTGGGAAATACAAATCCCAGTTTCAGTTAAATTTTAAGTTTGTTTAAATTAAAAGAAACAAGTTCATAAAACTCAAAACAATGAAACAATTTAAATTACTTAATTCAGTTTTAAATGAAACTTATTATAGTTATTAAAGTAATAAACCAATTAATTATATTGCGTGTTAGTGCTATTTTGAGTAGTTTAGGGATACTTTTTTTTTTCTTCGAAAACAGTGTTTATTTATGGGTGTAAATATTCTTGTGATAAGTGGGAAATCTGCACTTTTTTAAATGTTTTGGTTGGTCAAACTAAATTAGCCATTTGAAAGGCTTATAAAATTGAAATGGAAAGACAAGAAGTTAACACGGTTAATTTTTTCAAGGTCTTGGTTGAGTCTAAGATTACATTAGAATATGAATTTAATAAAATGAATAGCAATCTCCTAATGTTTGAGAAGAAATGGTGTGTAAACAAAGGTTTGATTTTAATAGAAGGTGAAGATCTCTCTTTTTTTAAACAAGTAATGAGTTGTTAAATATGATGTTTTTTTTTTTTTTGCTTTTGTA
Organism: Gobiocypris rarus; assembly: GCA_023029165.1. Lineage (NCBI taxonomy): Eukaryota > Metazoa > Chordata > Actinopteri > Cypriniformes > Gobionidae > Gobiocypris > Gobiocypris rarus. The sequence continues at coordinate 25,969,519 of CM040912.1, read as the reverse complement.
AAATTCAAAAAAGTCTCTTTCTTTATCTCTCTTTTTCTACTTTCCTTTAAGAAAGTACTATTATGGTAGGATCTGAGTGACTTTTGAGCAACAGCACACAAGGTGGAAGCAGAAACAAGAAAACATCCGAAATGTCTGCATTGTGTCTGTTTTATACCCTAAAGAAGGCTCTCAAGCCAACATGCATTGGTAATTTTTAGAATTTATTAAAGCTCCCCTAATCGCAAGTTTTGCTGGATCCCCGTTTTTTGAACTTTGTTTCTAAGAAAGAAATGAATGTACAGCTCTCACTCCCCTCTGCCCTTTCTCTGCTCAGCATGGACTGGGATCGCTGTCCTGGGGCATTATAACATGCTCAGCAGCATGTCCCTGCCTTGTTTTATGCTCACCCCCTACCAGCATAGCCAGTGCTCAAGATGGGATAGTGATGCCTGCTGAAATGCTGCAGATGTAAAAAAAAAACAGTTACATATGTAGCAACCTAGTAATCTCCATTTGTGTTGAGTTATAATAAAATGAGACCCAAGCTCGATCCCCTCATATGTCAAATATGCACCATTCATTTGATTTTCTTTTTTGGTAGTTTTGAAATGCTCAGCTGCGTGGAAGCTTATTTGCATGCAATATGTCTGCCTGCTTTTTTCATCTTTCGTTACCTTTGCAGACCGGTTTGGTCTATCTCTCCTCTCTCTCTCTACCTCCGAGCTGATCTAATGATTCATGGAGCTACATCGAGCTGCTTGTCGGAGATCAATCATCTTGGTCAGAGCGTTCTGCCGATTGTTTGAGTAGGGGGCCATTAGAGAGAACTGTTTGGAAGTGTTTTGTGAACCTAAGCTGCTTCAAAGGTCAGAGAATAAAAAAAAAAAAACAGTCTTTCTGAAAAGTGCTGCTGTGTGTGTGTGTGTGTGTGTGTGTGAGAGTGAGAGTGTGAGAGAGAGAGAGAGAGAGAGAGGCCTTGTCAGCCTCGTTGTGACTCTGCTGCCCTTTGTTAGTATGAATGCTTAAACAGCTCGCCACGAGCTCAGAACCCAGGATAAATAATTTCCACTGTCTGTCATGCCGATCTGAAATATGCACGGCTACAGCTCGGGCGGAAAGATGAGACAAAAGGAGAGGAGAGGTGAGGTGAGCCGAAAAAGCTGGCATGGAGAGCGGGCGCACATAAGAAGACTGTTTTATGTGGCTTGTCAATACCTACTAATGAGAATCTCCACTATGATTTGCATTGTACAGTCTGAATCTAACATATTGCTAACATGCCGTAAACTTCTGTGTACCGGGGGCTCTTGAAAGTCTCAGAGTTATGTTTTCAGAAAGTTGTCAAAGCCGTTCAAATTTTTCCAACTTACTCTTGTTATGTAGGAGCAGCAGTTTCATTGTTTAAGATCTGAAAGTTTTGTTGCAGCATAACTTTCCGTGCATTTTTATGCACAAGAGTCGACTTTAAAATGCGTACACAGCCTGATGACCTTGCGATTGTGCAATTTGAAACCGATGTGCGTTCACAGCAGATCTACTTTTGGCATTAAAGAGCAGCGTGCACTTTTTGAGACAAGTGGAGGAAACTTGTCCATGATTCACATAAAGTTAATGGGTGAAAATGACACAAGACTCCTAACTGATTAAATGCAGTCAGATGTTTTTGTGATGCACAGAGCCACTTGTTCTCTCTCTCTCTCTTTCCCTCTTTCCTTGAACAAAATAAGTGGTGTTTGTCAGCTCGGTACTTCAGAAATTAAAAAAGAATTAACTTTTTTTTCCTTTTTCTGCCTCTGTGGGTGCCAAACCTCAGCATCATGTGTTTGATTGAAGAAGGCATGGCAGAGTAGACGTACCCCCACCCTTGAACTTGCAGTGCCCTGGTAAAAACCGAGGGGGCGGTGGCTGCAGGAAATGTTTACATGTGATAGCTGGTTTAAGACCCAGCAGTTTGCCAGTAATGGGGTAAGCTGGCACAGCGGTGAAGACCTTTTGTTGCACATTCGTCTTGAATCAAAACCACTTTTCCACACCACAAAAGGGGAGCTGAATTAAAATCAGCTGTATTTGGTTGATTTAAGACAGTTTCTATTTCATGGAACTGCATTTAAGGCAGCTGTAGCCTCACCATCGTGCATCTGCTTGCCAGGCATCTCCACGCTGTCCAAGTCCCATTCACTAAATCATTTTAAGAGAGCGAAATGTTTAAAAGTCCCCTCAACAATGGAAGAGCTGTCTCACTGTCTATCAGGATTGGACAGTATGCACAATGTATTGAAGTTCGCTATGAAATGAAGACAATCCGTGCTGTTAATTATCTTATTTCCTATTTGGCTGGTTGCTTAAACTTAATGATGCTGCTATTTTGGACTTTTTTATTTTTTATTTTATATTTATTTATTTATTTATTTATTGCCTCCCAGTTCTTGGGAAGAGAGAAAAGTAGGACGCTCTCTTTGCAAGTATTGCACAACCCCACTTTCTTGTTTGTTATTTTTTTTCTTAAAGGCACAAATTATTTTAAAAATAAACAAACAAAAAAGCATTTCTCAACTGGAAGAATATTTAATTGTTTTTTGATTACTTAGGATATGGCCATGGGAATTCCTACTTTTAAATATTTAAAGACATGCAATCCTGCATGAAGCCATATTTCAATTGGCGGTTAACTGCATTTTTTCCGCTCTCAATAATTATTCTCTGAAAACAGTCTAAAAACATCAAATACATAAATATTTGAATTTCTGTTCAGCGGAGAGCATAAATTAGAAGGAGCTCTCAGGGTATCCTCGGTTCTCTCAGGCAGGGACAGAGAACGGCAGAGCGTCTTTGGCCAGAGGGTGGCAGCAGTGAGTAGCCCTCGCCACAGAGGTCTGCCAGTCTGATTATAATTTATGATCCATTTCTATTATAGGTGGGGTGTGCAGAAGATAGTTACAGTAATAATTATCAGAGTGAAGTGTTTCCTAGGCAACTGGAATCTTTTTTTCTCCTCCATTCATGCGGGCGTAGCAAAAAGTGAGTGTCTGTGTGTAGCATGACATGACTAGTAGGCCTGTGCTACTGGTATCACCACTTCAACTGCTGCGTGTGGTGGTTTCACTATGTTCTACTACTGCAAGCTTCAGGCTTTGTACAGTCCCTGCAGGCCAGAGCTGGACCACACACACACTGTCTTTTTTTCCTTTATTTTTCTTTTCTTCTTTTTCCCCTCCTCTTTTTCCTTGCATATTTGCAAAGATTAACATTTAATATGCTTTTCATGCCATTTTGCAGTACAACACAACTATCTTGGCCAAGCAATCTTGTTCTTTTTTTGTTTTTTTTTCTCATGCTAAATGAAATAAGCTAATGATTATGGGAATTACGTTAACCAGACCAGCTTTCTTACATCCTTTACGACTGGCGATATTGCTGTCATTTTTCTGTATTTCTCTGTTTTCTTCATGTTGGCAGTAGCAAGAGTGTTATCCCTGTCTTCACCTCAGCAGCCACGTCCTCTTGGGTCCTACACAAGCCCCTGCACAATTACAGGACAGCCCTAATTCCTTATCATAAAAATCCAATGGTGTAATGTTGGAGGAATTGCCGTGTTGAGGCTAAACAATAGGGCTCACACACTACGCTTTTTGTCATTAAACTCAGCATGCAAGCTTTGAAGTGTCCCTTAATTCGGCCATGCTGTGTCTCTTCCACATGAAGATATTGCAACGATATGAGGAAAACGGAATAAGAGAGACAAATAGAGATGTAGCCATCACCTTCACCATGAACCGCTTTTATTTTCACTCATGTTAGGTGTACTACAGAGATTACTTAGACCCATTACCACAGTTATGGTTAGGCGGAGCACCAGAGCAATAGAGAAACAGTGTTCTCCTGATACTTCATAGGCAAGTCAGACGTCTGGCTTCGAACCTGAGCAATACTCCCATAGGGGCTCTAGTGTTCACTTTTACCACAAAAACAATACACACTCAAAAAGTTTGCATCACCAGACAGCCGCTGCTGAGGACATACCCTTAATTTCAATCACATCATTTGAGTGGGAGGGAAGAAATCAGTTAGTGAAGAGGAAACATTTGAGAGAAGATTATTTGAGTGGACTTTTTTGCTACTTGCTTTGATGTTAAAGAGAATTAAAGGGATAGTTCTCCCAAAAATAAATGTTGTATCCATTTATTAATTTACCCTCATAACATTCTAAAGGACCGTTCACACCAAGATCGATAAAGTTATCGCTCTGTGTGTTCTGAACGTGTGCTAGGTTTTCTTTTTTGCTGCTTTAAATGTGCGATATGATGATATTTATTGCAATATCTACAATCATGTTAAAAAAATGTGTATAGTATATACACTATATTGCCAAAAGTATTGGGACGCCCCTCCAAATCATTGAATTCAGGTGTTCCAATCACTCTCATGGCCCCAGATATATAAAATCAAGCACATATGCATGCAGCAGACTGCTTCTACAAAGATTTGTGAAAGAAACTCAGTGAATTCAAGCATGGTAACGTGATCCCCGGAGCAATAAGTCAATTCATGAAATTTCCTCACTACTAAATATTCCACGGTCAGCTGTTAGTGGTATTACAAAAGTGGAAACAATTGGGAACAACAGCAACTCAGCCACAAAGTGGTAGGCCACGTAAAATCACAGAGCATGGCGCAGAGTGTGCAGAAGTCGGCAAAGTCGAGAGCTACAGACCTCCAATCATCGTGTGGCCTTCAGATTAGCTCAAGAACAGTGTGTAGACCGCTTCATGGCATGGGTTTCCATTGCAGAGTAGCTGCATCCAAGCCAAACATTGCCAAGTGCAATGCAAAGCGTCAGATACAGTGGTGTAAATCATACCGCCACTGGACTCTAGGGAAAATCAAGCTTCGCTGTCTGGCAATCTGATGGACAGTCTGGATTTGGCGGTTGCCTGACTGCATTGTGAAGTGAATAACACTGATTATCTCTTCATCACGGCACCTGTTAGTGGGTGGGATATATTAGGCAGCAAGTGAAGATTTTGTCCTCAAAGTTGATTGTGCTACATGCAGGAAAAATAGGCAAACGTAAGGATTTGAGTGAGTTTAACAAGGGCCAAATTGTGATAGCTAGATGACTGGTTCAGAGCATCTCTAAAACTGCAGCTCTTGTGGGGTGTTCCCGGTCTGCAGTGGTCAGTATCTATCAAAAGTGGTCCAAGAAAAGAACAGTGGTGAACTGGTGGCAAGGGTCATGTCTCGATGGATCAGGGCTGTTTTGGCAGTAAAAGGGGGACCAATACAATATCAGTTCTTGAATCTGATTGGCAGAGAATCTTTTCCAGCTCCTTGATATTCCCCATTGCAGCATATTTTTGTTTTACAAATATTACTATGGTGTTACAGAATGCAGTTTTTGGGTGCTTTCACACCTGCTTCATTTAGTTCAGTTGAATCACACTACAGTTTGTTGTCCCTCTTGGTATGGTTTGTTTGGGCAGATGTGAATGCAGCAATCTCACTCGGGTGCACACCAAAAGCGTACTAAACACTGGAATGTTTTTTTTTTGTGGTGAGACAACCCATTCTCACTCCCAAGGCATCAAAAAGCATGGTCAAGTCCCTTCCACGTCACAATAAAGATGCTAAAGGTACCCCTAGGCATCAAGTGATAGTGCTATATCGAGGCGCTGGGTACTCCATTGATTTCAGTTGTTTGCCCAATGCGTCAGATCAAGCTGCATTTAATTCTTTGAATTTGTAAAAGTAGACATGATTTTATGAATATTTATAAGCTACTTTTAAATTTTGGCAACTAACCCCCTCCTACCCTAAACCTACCCACTTCTAAACAATATTAAAAACGTAACAGGCAAATAAAAGTACAGTCACAGGTATGTATTGCAAAAACGGACCAAAAACAGTATAAAAGTAATAACTCATGTTGCATTCCAAGTCTTCTGAAGTTATATGATATCTTTATGTGAAGAACAGAGTTGATCTTAATGTTTTAATCGCTGAAATGATCATCCCGCTGCTCCGTGAACGCACTAATTCATATCTCATTCAGATGATACACACGACTCTTTAGCATGACACAATCGGTCACAAGACATACGAGAGCCAGTGACATTTAACAATCAAAGCTGACGTAATGACGCAATTGGTCACGAGACAGACGAGAGCCAATGCAATTTTAGAAATTTGAATGTGTGCATGATCTTCGGCGGTTGGGGATTTCCTTCACACAAATCAATCGTTTGGCCTATGGAATATTTGCATTTTTTAAATCAATTGTGCATGCAGTCGTATCTGCCTGTTAGATCCTGTTTTATATCATATAACACACAAATGGGTAGATTTAGGGATGGGATGGGGTTGAGTTACATGTTAAAATGTGTCTAAATAGTGTAAATAAAATTATGCTGGCTGATTTAAATTGAGAATCACACTCCAGCATGTCATAATGGTTAAATCATATCCCAATATAATTTCATCATGACAACTACGTTCCCATGCCCAACACGTCTGTGTATGACGGCAAAGGTTTCTCATTGAAATGAATAGAGTACCCTGTGCATCGAAAAAATTACCACTAGGGTACCTTTAGCATCTTCATTGTGACCAAGCCTGTAGCACTGCTGTAAATAAAGCCTACGTGCCTCGATCACCCCCAGGTGGTTGGTCCCAGTGTAGCTCATAACCCCTGGATTCTAATGGTTTTTGATATCACGCCTCTACTTCCTGCTCTCTACTGCGCAGATTCCGGTCCCGAGATCATACTGTGCACATTTGGGACAGAGTCTGCGCAGTATGATCTCCCACTAAGATGTCGGCGCCATATTCGAACGTCCAGAGGCTTCATTTTCCTCAGTGGAAGCGAATGAAGTCGTGTCGTCCATATTTTTTTACGGTCTATGATTGTGACGCGGAAAGCACTTGACCATGCTTCAAATTTTGACACCTATGGGTGAGAACGGGTTGGGTGAGAACTTGAACTTGATCCGACCTCGTATAGCCGTAGTCAGCTATACGTTATATTTTCGGAAGATGAGCATGTCACAGTTCAGCAAAATTAATGCAAGCCTTCTCCTTCCATGCTTCATTCTGGAAATGAATAGTTTGCCTAAAGTGGTGTATACAAACTAAATAGTATATGATCAAGGATACAATCAGATGCTACAATGTATATTTTTTTGCCAAACTACAGATGTGAAAGCAATCTTAAGAGTTTTTTTAAGGCAGGAATGCAGTTATTTAGACCTCATATATGTGACTCCTATATAAACACAGTGCTTATTTTACAATTTGTTGTTGTTTTCGGAAATTAAGCTCCAGGCCGTCAGCGGCCGTTCAGCGTTCACGTACCCACCGAGAACAGCTTCATCTCGGCCTGTCCTTCGTGAAATTGCTGCTGGCTCTTATGTAGATAGTGGTTAAACATGAGGTATAATTCATTTGGGGTATATCAAACGGGCAATCTTTGGTCTTATTAATCTATTACATGTTCAAGAGAAAAACGATTTTGGTTAAAGGGAAAATTAAGTTTCATAATTTATATTTAGGCAATTTTTTAACTTAAGTTGTATGGCCTATAGCGTAGCTTTTGTACGTTTGACTGAATTGTTTGCTTTTGTTTATTTCCTTTTGTCTCTTATAATTGCTGTTGTTGTTAATTTAAATATTTTTGTTTAGTAAATATTATTTTATATGAATAATATGCCATATTTGGTATTAAGAAAGGGTCTGTTATTGATTGCAATTTTGACTTCAGTGACAGTTACATTACACCAACACCATTATATGGTGGCAAAGACTGACTTTATAAGTGACTGGTTGTAAAGGAAGTTTTAGCGCTGTCATTATTTTAAAAGGACAAATACAAAGGTATCACTTTCCTCAGAGGACATTCATATATATATATATATATATATATATATATATATAGTTTAGTCCATCTTTCTCCCATAATACTCTACTCTACATAATACACTAAGCTTCAATGAAGCGAGTCAGCGTTCTTTCGTTACTAGTTTTAAAGTGAAGTTTTAGAATTAGTAACGGAGGCTTGGGATCAACTGTTAAACTGTCAACTTGAGATTTGAATCTGTGGTGGAAGGAAGTAGTTCAACACAAAATAATGTTTTTAAACAGACTGTGTTGTTGTTTCTTATTTATTTACACACTTGCGCCATCAACCTGTTGTATAAATTCAATATCACAATATCACACTCGTAGCCGTGCAATATAGCTGTATATCAGCACGGCTTGTGGGTACAGTGCCTCGCTTTCATCTGTCATTTCTTTCGTTATGATTTTTAGGGGCAGTACTAGCTACAAATTATGTTGTCGTCGTCTTTTTGCATGTTATGATCGACAACCAGCATTAAGATGACTAGAGTTACTGATGCTAGTTTATATACAATATTATCATATTATTTTCTAGTTATCATTATCATAAATTAACTGGTATATTGCGACACCCTTACAAACTTGGACCAACTGGAAACCTGCTACTACATTCTAAAATACAGGTTAAGCCAGACTCAAACTGTTGTTGCCCACAACTAAATGTTCCAGATCATGTGTGCTAACCATTAAAACACACATTTGGAAGTTGTCTTTTCTGGGGCATAGCTAACCATGGCTACCAAAAGTTAATGCTAAATGAGACCTGGTTGCTGCCGTCTCCCCCACATCGCAGCAGGGTTCGTAATGGATACGTTTGAGATCTTCTCCCAGAGATCTTCTAGGGACTCAGGATGTGCAGGCTCTGTTTCACCTCCTGCCTCAGAGCAGATTTTGTGGTGATGATGATGGTGGCTGGCATTAGTACCGCTGGGAGTTTGAAAGCGGATCTGTTACTCGCAAGGGGTTAAAAAGCAGACGGGGCGGGCTCTCAGTACCCCCAGAGTGTGTCATTGATTGAGGCAATTGGCTGATATGTCACCACCAGGCACACAGATGGATGAAAACACAAACAGTGCAGCCGCGAACACCTTAGCCGAGCCGTCGCATATGCGTGTGTACATGTGTGTTTGTGCAATTGCCTGTGAGTAGTGATGGTGTGAAAATCTCTGGATATGACGGTGTAGCGTGTTTTTGTCCACATGCTTCCAGTAATCTGTTCCACACGATCCTCAAGTGTCTTCCCTTCTCGTTCTTCCTCGTCCCTCCTCGCTCTCTCTGTTTTGTTCTCTCTCGTTCCCTTTTCTGTTGCCTCTCTCCACCCTGAAGTGCCCTTTTTAATTGAACAGTCATCTGTCGGCTGTTTTCCCCTCTCCCCTCCTCCCTTTTCCAACATCAGTCCATCCGATGGCTTCAGCCACCCTCTCTTCCCTTCTTTCTCTCTCTCTTTCTTTCTCTCTCTACTCCATCATGCCATCTGCTTACAGCCCAGTGACTGGCAAGTACTATGCCATCTCTCCCTACCTCCTTTCATCTGTCCCTCCCTCCATCCCTCCCTCCCTCTCTGTTGGCATTGTTTGTTTGCATGGGTTGCTGTGCCTTTAAGACCGCTGCCTGCGACTCGGGCCTAATATCATTAATCTGTACAAACTTGGTGTGACAGAAGCAGGAGGCACCGCAGATTGATGACATTTTATTGTTATTGCAGTGCTACTATTAACTGTTCTGCGGTTCTGCTCGCATTTTTTTCCCTCTACCTCCACACACGCCTGGCAGAGAGAGACCAGGGAAAGGGAGAGATTTGCAAATTGAACACTCTGCTGGTCTGATACAGAGAAAAACTGATTAATTTAAGTGTAAAATTGCTGTTTTTATGTTATATTTCAGTGACATTTTTTTTTTTTTGCCAATAAATGCAGCTGAATCATTGCTCTTGCTTTCTCTTAAGGCCTGTTGAAGATTACAGGGACGAGTGAGAAGCACTTAATTTGCAAGCAATGGGGATTCTGTTGTTTTCTCGCAATATAGCTTTTATATACTTTTGAGAAATTTGTATTATCCTGGATGTTTATTATCATGGACTGTATAACGGTTGATGCACGGTGCAGTTTTATTGATCCACAACACCTCTTACATTTGTACTGGCTCGAGTATTACAGCCTAAATATTACATCAACAGCTATATCTATTTACCACTGGTGTTTTATACTGAAAATATTGCTGTTACTATATTACCACTATTACAACGGCTGTCGCTACTATCACTTAGTTAAGCACAACTGTCGGCACTGCTAAAATCATGGATGCAACTGCATAAAAACGCATTCATCCTCATGCCGTTGCAAATTGATGTTATTTTCTTCTGTGAAGCACAACATGAGATCTTAAGAAGAATGTGTGAGCTACTCTTTTCTGTAACAAAATTAGATGGTGATCTTTTTATTATATTAAATAATATATCGTAAAATATGTTATTATTAATATTATTATTAATAATAAAGAATATTAGTATTGTTTTTTCAATACATATATATTCTTGCAAAAAGAAAAAAGAAATACATTTTAATTCATACATTTATAAAATTCATAAATATTAGTATATTGAAAAGAAAAATTACTATTGGTTTGCGATATTCTTTTTTTTTTTCTCAGTCTGTTCTGAAAATGAGAGAACCTAGCATACAGATATTATGGGTAACTTTTATGATTTTTTTTCGTGGTGCTTTGGCATTTATTTGGTAGCTTGGAGTTTGGCAGTATAAATCACCATCCGCTTCGACTTCTTGTTTTTTTCTTTTTTTTCAGGGAAGAAAATACAGATCTAGAATGACACTGGGATGAGTAAATGGTGACTAAGCAAGATTCTCATTGTTGGTTGTATCTGTAGTATCTAAGTATCTGTTCAAGTTGTGAGCTTGACAGGACAACTCATGTTTAGTGGAAGTTCAATTAGTAAAAAAGGCTGGGCATATGTGTGTGCGTGCTTCACTGATATACCAGGGAGTGTTGGCTGTACAAGGTCAGACCCAGAGCTCATTAAGAACAGATGAGGGGGGGTGGGGTCCCAATTCTCCCATTCTCACTAACCTTATTCTGTAATTAGCCGTTGTTTCCTCTTAACACTCTGATCAGGGAGGGGAAGGACAGGAAACCTATTAAAGAACAGAGCTCCCAAGCACCCAAGACATACAGTTACAGTAGAGTACACTTTCTCATATATTGCATGGTGTATTTTCCACATCAAGACCATGTTCTGGAGCACCAAGTCCACAGTTGGGTGATCATATTGCAGGCGCATTTGCAGGGCAAACATGTCATGTATGGCTTCCTCCATATGGCACGTTTGGTAGGTTTTAAGAGCCCATAAGATCCAGGGGCTTCAGTAAAAGTCAGTCCTCCTTAATGATGATTGATGGGTGCACACTGTTCTTAATCATTCTCTCGCTTTTTTTTAGATTCCATTGGTACAGCTGACCTGCAAAGAGAGCAGAAAATGTTGCCTGGGTCAAAACCTTTTCTCTTTTTTTAGTCTTCTCCATTAATTTATTTAAAATGCATTAAAACTGGATTTCACACCTAAAATGACTTACCGCTAAATAATTTATACTATTTTTGCATATTTATTTTTAAAAGTTTTCTTGAAAAAAAGTTTTTCAAAATCATATGAAATACGACATACTACTACTACTATTGTTATTTTTCAAAAAAATTATTTAATGAAACTTTAACCAAAAGTTTGTGAAATTTTTTTGAACAGTCGCTTTAAATGTCATTAGGTTCCCTTCATAATTTTCATTTAACAAATATGCCTTGTATAGCTCATAAAGTTTTTATTTTTATTTTTTATTATAATTTGAACATAATAAAAACAATTAAAAATTGCTAAAACAACTTTTACTATGCATACAATTGCAAATTTGGACACATTTTAAAAATACTTGCAGTGCCATCTCTGGGACAGAGTGAGTCAGAGAAACATATCATATAATACAACATTTGAAACATAACTGAGCTGTGCTCATTTCATTCATAAGGTGCATCTCAATCAGCTCCCTAGCTTCCTAGGTCATGAATCAGTATATCGTGTACATGATTTGGGACACTGGTTAGGGCAGTAAGGACCATGGATCAGTATATTGTGTAAATTGGGACACTGATGTCTGTTTCTGAAGACATGACAATATCCCTGCTGTACAACATAACTACTGGTATTTATTAACAACAAAACTGATATCTTCCTGACATTATTTAAATGTTATTTAAAGTACATTATGATAAATACAAACCCGATTCCAAAACAGTTGGGACACTGTACAAATTGTGAATAAAAAAGGAATGCAATAATTTACAAATCTCATAAACTTGTATTTTATTCACAATAGAATATAGATAACATATCAAATGTTGAAAGTGAGACATTTTGAAATGTCATGGCAAAAATTGGCTCATTTTGGATTTCACGAGAGCTACACATTTAAAAAAGTTGGGACAGGTAGCAATAAGAGGCCGGAAAAGTTAAATGTACATATAAGGAACAGCAGGAGGATAAATTTGCAACTTATTAGGTCAATTGGCAACATGATCTCTCAGAGTGGCAGTGTCTCTCAGAAGTTAAGATGGGCAGAGGATCATCAATTCCCCCAATGCTGCGGCGAAAAATAGTGGAGCAATATCAGAAAGGAGTTATCATCATCTACAGTGCATATTATCATCCAAAGATTCAGAGAATCTGGAACAATCTCTGTGCGTAAGGGTCAAGGCCGGAAAACCATTCTGGATGCCCATGATCTTCGGGCCCTTAGACGGCTCTGTATCACATACAGGAATGCTACTGTAACGGAAATCACAACATGGGCTCAGGAATACTTCCAGAAAACATTGTCGGTGAACACAATCCACTCTGCCATTCGCCGTTGCCGGGTAAAACTCTATAGGTCAAAAAAGAAGCCATATCTAAACATGATCCAGAAGCACAGGCATCTTCTCTGGGCCAAGGCTCATTTAACTGTAACTGTAGAAAGTGGAAAACTGTTCTGTGGTCAGATGAATCAAAATTTGAAGTTCTTTTTGGAAAACTAAAGTGGACAAGGACAGCCTAAGTTGTTATCAGCGCTCAGTTCAGAAGCCTGCCTCTCTAATGGTATGGGGTTGCATGAGTGCGTGTGGCATGGGCAGCTTACACATCTGGAAAGGTACCATCAATGCTGAAAGGTATATCCAAGTTCTAGAACAGCATATGCTCCCATCCAGACGACGTCTCTTTCAGGGAAGACCTTGCATTTTCCAACATGACAATGCCAGACCACATACTGCATCAATTAAAACATCATGGCTGCATAGAAGAACGATCCGGGTACTGAAATGGCCAGCCTGCAGTCCAGATCTTTCACCCATAGAAAACATTTGGTGCATCATGAGGAAGATCCGACAAAGAAGACCTAAGACAGTTAGACAAGAACAAGACAAGAATGGGACAGCATTCCTATTCCTAAACTTGAGCTTATAAAAAGAAGAGGGGATGCCACACAGTGCTAAACATGGCCTGTTGATGCCATGAAATTTAAAATCAACTTATTTTTCCGTTAAAATTATACATTTTCTCAGTTTAAACATTTGATGTGTCATCTATGTTGTATTCTGAATAAAATATTGAAATGTGAAACTTCCACATCATTGCATTCTGTTTTTATTCACAATTTGTACAGAGTCCCAACTTTTTTTGGAATGGGGTTTGTACTTTGCTTGTTACATAAAAGTTGTAAGGGTTCTTCTACAACATTATAGAAGACATTTTTAGAGCCATCAGAATCTTGTTGTATTGACTGGTCACAAAACAGTGCAGAATAAGAGAAAAGAATAAAAACTAAAACAAAAGAAGCTGTTATTAATAAATGGGAAACCAGCAAATTACTGAGTTCTGGGTCTCGGATGTTTTCTCCAGGGATCCCCCACCAGAACTAACTCAGCTACAGTAAATGAAGCCCTTTTAATGAAACAGACCAAACCATTTTATAATTACAGGAGTCTCACACAATCTCAAATCATCAAATTCATCATTACATCAAACATAGAGAGAGAGAGAGAGAGGGGGATGTGCTGAACTTTTTTGTTCAGCACATCCTCCGTCCAGTTCTGATGCTCACGTGCCCACTGATGGCGCTTTCGGCGGTGGACAGGGGTCAGCATGGGCACCCTGACTGGTCTGCGGCTATGCGGCCCCATATACGCAACACACTACGATGCACTGTGCATATTGACCCCTTTCTATCAGAACCAGCATTGACTTCTTGAGCAATTTGAGCTACAATGGACCACACAGGCCAGCCTTCGCTCCCCACGTGCATCGATGAGCCATGGCCGCCCATGACCCTGTCACTGGTTCTGACTGTTCCTTTCTTGGACCACTTTTGATAGATACTGACCACTGCAGACTGGGAACACCCCACAAGAGCTGCAGTTTTGGAGATGCTCTGACCCAGTCATCTAGCCATCACAATTAGGCCTTTGTCAAATCCTTACGCTTGCTCATTTTTCCTGCTTCTAACACAAACTTTGAGGTTAAAATGTTCACTTGCTGCCTAATATATCCCAGCCACTAACAGCTGCCATGATGAAGAGATAATTAGTGTTATTCACTTCATGTTTTATTGTTATGCCTGAATATATTAAATCACATTCACCATAAAGCAATAATGAAAATAAACGTAAACACACAAAAATATACTTTATACACAACATATTCAAGTTAACAAACAACCCAAACAAATATGGTCCCAAAACCTACATTTCCCATAATTCCGAACAAAAGATTTAAAGGACAACAGAAAATGCCACAGCCTTTTAAAACAGGCTTCAGACCCATGCTGCAGTCATGGATCCAGGCGGAACCAAGAGTAAGATGCACAATAATTCAAAACAAAATTAAATAAACATTTTAAACCCATATCTCTCTCTAATTGTTGTTTCATTCAATTACTAGTGTGCACTCTAGTAATGAGTTATTGGTGCTATCTTTCTTCATCTTTAATGCATGCATAAACGTACAACTTCTAATACAAATATTTAGGTAAATAATATTATAGTAAACAAACAGACTAAAAAACATGAATCCTCAAAGCAAATGAAATCTACATTTCTCCTAAAAAAATTAAAAAGGAGAAAACTTCAAATTAAATGTTTATTAATTGTGGCCTTATGCGATGGCTAAGTGCAACATTTCAGCTGTAAATAAATTATAAATGTTAGCTAGATTGTTCATTACTTGTCTAGGGACACATATTAATGCTGAAATATAATTAAATAATGGTTTTTATTTAAAAATTAATAATAAATAAATCCTTTGGCGTCATTGTGTAGTGAGTTGGCTCACTTGATTTATGTTTCGTGCTTCAGAACATCCGTTAAGGGAACATAATGAGCATCAACGCTCCCTGGTTTTCCCACTTGATCGTGAGACTTTACAGGGAATGAACGTTTTAGTGCACTATTTCACGATTGATTGAGACAGCCTTTAAAATGGCCGACTCGCTGACCAGTTCCCTGAAAACTGTACCATAGAACTGATTGAGACTCACACATTGGATGGAGTTTACACTCATTCACTTCACACACTCATTATTGCGTAGTGATTGTGTAATATCATGCTACCTCACCTGTTATCCAGCAAACATGAGCAGTGAATGAGTCTACCAAATGTTTTTCGGTAGAATTCGTTATTCGTTTTGAAGCCATTATCCATGCCTTTCAGAAAAAGGTATTTGGCTTTGGGCAGATCCCTATCCAAAAGGCATTAAAAGAAGAGATGCAAGTTTGATTTGCATTTTTTTTTTTACGGAACATTTTTATGCTAAAAAAGGTTAAAAGCTCACATATTTGCATATTGCATATTGTTGCATATTGAACTTGGTAACTCTGACAGTTATATAAAGTGATAATGCACACAGAGTCATCTGATTGAAGTCTGTTGTGTTGGTATATTAAGCGACCCAGGATTTGAATGTATTTGACAGCATTGCAACTTAGTTTCTCAGTCTCTTCCCCGCTTTAGTCTTTCTCCTACTGCACGCTGGCGGTGGTCCATCCATCTGATGAGAAGTTCCCTCCTGTCCAAATCAACCTGCCACCTGCCCATCAATCAGATCCCAACAGCTACAGCAACTTTCATTTTGCAATTTGACAATTACACAAGTTGGACAACATCACTCATATCTATCCCAGCATCAATGAGCTTCAATCTCCGCTCATGAGCCACCCTTAAACCCCTTAGCAGATACGCAGCCTAATGTCATCTTGGCTGATGTCGAGACAACATTTACCAACACGTCAGCCTGGCATCCAAAAGCGTTCGCAATGTTTCTAAAACCGTGTGACCAAATTGCTGCTAAATTGCAGCCTTCATGAGCACTATTGTATTGTGTGCTGCCGTCGAGGCCTGTCTGTTAGACGACGAAGACTTTATGAGGCTGAAACGGATGAGGAACGGGACGAGGACAGTCAGTCATGTGGGATCAGAGATGCGGTGAGAACAACGACAGGGGGACAGACTTGATGGGATTTCCGAAATCCATGTGGGCCATGATGAATGTCTGAAATTGGTTTGTCTGGAGCTTGATAAGTCATTTGTTTTCATTAGCCTGATGGTAGCCTAAGTCCATAGTGGTAGACTGATTGGTGTGTGGTTGAGGGGGCTTGGATGGAGATGAGGCCTCTCTCCTGTCCTGGTCTTCATCCCGCTCTAAGAGAATTATGTCGGCTCAAGGGCCCGCACCCCTGTGGACAGCTCCTGATCAGATAGGCCTCTGACAGCAAAATATCATTCACTCCCTGTCGCCGCCGCTCTCTCGTTGGAGCATGTCCATTAAATATTGACGAGCCGTTATCTCCAGGCGCTGAGGGAGACGTAAAAATAACGCAAAGAATAGAGAGGGGGACGGGGAGCGGGAGATAAAGTCAGATGTGAGAGTCTCACCTTACAAACCGAAGCGGCAATCCCTTGCGTTCTACTCTGCCGACCGTTTCTACTCTTAATAATTGCCCGCATGTAAAACTGATCTCAGATTTGTCCTTAAAGTCACACGGTAGTTAAGTACACTTGGCACGCATTTGCCTTCAAATGTCAGGTGCTGGTAAAAACAGACATGTTGCTTGAACTTAATGGAGGGGATTGTATATGGAACAATATGGCAGATGCACTGTTGCTAGGCATACTCAGTTAATAGGCTCGCAGGTGGCACTTAAATGCGTCTTTCAGCTGCAGAGTGGATTTGTGTATTTTCCGCTATTGTTCCTGAAAAGGAAAAGCCACAAACCCTCTTTTTTTGTGTAGAGCCTGAAGTTACCTTTTATAAGGCCTTGCCACCGCTCACTCAGTATAAACACACACTCGCCCTGAAGTCAAATCAGACGCTGACATACTGTCGCTGTCACACCAAACATAGCCCAAAGCATCAGGAAATAATCCAGCAGAAGAGACACTTAAAATAAGCCTGTGGCGCTACCGAGAGTAGGAGCGAGGGAATGTGTAATAGAAAGAGGGTTAAGTTGCCTGTAAACCACTTGATTCTGCGAACACAGCGTGTGTATGTTTGTCTGTTTCGAGATGTCGTTTGGGGGATGGGTTCACGGTCGCACATGTGACACAAACATACAGATAGAGAGAGAAGAGCCACATGGCAGCAATGCTGGGGGGCCATATGAGGCTTCCAGGCCTTGGTTAATTGGGAGCCTTCACTATTGATTAGGAGATTAGGAGTGAGCGAGCATGGCTCCTATAAACCAGCACACACTCAGCGGGAGGGAAAGGGTGCTGTGTGTGTGTGTGTGTGTGCAATGAAACGAAGCATGTCTGAAATATGCCGCTCTGTCAGTAGTGCAAACAAAAGGGAGGAGAAGAGGGTTAATCACTACCTGATCAGAAGCAAGTTGATTGATTTGGATTGTGTTCTGGTCCTGATAAAACGAGAAATTTGTCAGGTTGATTTAATTGATCTGTGGGTGCCAACTAGTCCACCGATTAAAAGGTCATTCCTCAGTTTATGTTGGCTTCAAGTAGATACGTTTGCCCGGCGCAGAAGAGGTTAACCTCTCTGGCCATGACAGTATAAAAGCAAGTAAAATCAATAGGAGGAAAAATAGGAAAATGACATGCCCCTCCAGTTGGGAGATCTAATCTCCAATATCCATTTACAACACTAGGACTCGCTTTAGCAATTATAGGCCATCTCCACTGGCGGCCTCTCCTTTGGAGCACTATGGAAATATCTTTAAAATCTGCATTCAATAACGAAACAGTTTGTTTCATTCTCAAAAAAAAGGCACATTTTGATATCGCTTAATGATTTTCCTCTTTTCGGAACATACATGTAGGAATTTTCCATTGTTATTATTTGTATTCATTTTTACTTTACTCAACTTGACGTTTTTTTAGAGTCCTTCTTTACCTTTTATAAGGCCTTGCCACCGCTCACTCAGTATAAACACACACTCGCCTTGCAGTCAAATCAGACGCTGACATATACTGTCGCTGTCACACCAAACATAGCCCAAAGCATCAGGAAATAATCCAGCAAAAGAGACACTTAAAATAAAATGGATTTTACCATTCACAATAAGAAAATAAAGTCACATTTATTACACTTTTGAGAATTATAATTATTGTAGTTATAATAATAATAATATTCAGATTGACTTTATTTTTTGGGTAACACTTTACAATAAGGTTTCATTATTTAACATTAGTTAACTACATGAATTAAAAATGAACTTATAATGAACTGCACTTATAAAGCATTTATTTATCTTTGTTAATGTTAATTTCAACATTAACTAATGCATTATTAAAATCTTGTTAACATTAGTTAATGCACTGTGAACTAACATGAACTACTGTTTTTATTAACTAACATTAACAAAGATAACTAATGCTGAACAGAGATGTTGTTCATGGTTAGTTCATGTTAACTAATGCGTTAACTAATACAACCTTATTGTAAAGTGTACCTTTGTTTGTTATATTTATCTTGGTATATAAACCTAGCTAGGAGAGTGTGGTGATAGCGTTAATCTGCATTTTAAAATATTGCAGTTAAAATGTGCTTTTATTTATTTATTTTTTTAAGCTATTAGCTGTTCATTTGCTTGATATTATATTCAAAAAATGCCCTTTACTAGTTTAACCACTTGCATTAATACACATTGACATGACTGCATTAAAACCATGACATATTCTAATTGAACAATGCAGACCACTTCTTTTTTCCCTTTCCCTCTCTCTTCTCTGCTTCTCTCTTTCCTTCCCTCCTTTTCAAAGTCCTCTTAAGGAGCGCTTTGTAGTCGCCCGTCCCGTCTTATCAGCGCTGGCACGAAGCACTTGCCTCTGTGACTGTCCTTATGTTCTGAGTGAGCTCCTGCTTTTGTGCTTTCTAATGAACTTTGACCAAAATTAGACATACTCTTCAACTTTTTAAAGTGGGGGCCCCCCTGAATGGCTCTTTTGTTGTGGCAGTGGCACAGCGCTGGGCTGCTGAAGGAATGCTGGGTTTCTCACTCTCTTTCCTTCTTTTTCTCCTTCTTATAGACATGAGGAATTTCAGTCTTAATCTCAGAGAGAGACAGACAGAGAGCAGAAGGACCAAACTCCCTCAGGCACTTTAGTGGACGCCTCTGCTCTCACAGATTCAGCAGACAAACCACTCTTCATTTCTCTCAATCTCCCTCTGTCCAACACTCGCTCTGTCCCCACTTCTTATGATTCATGTTAAGTCTCTCACTATTTCTCTCATTTTTTTGTTGTTGCAGTCTACATGTATTCAGGTCAATGACGTGACGTTCCCTTTTCTCCCAGATCTATTAAGTAATTTGCATGTACTTCTTTTATGATGAACTTGTATTCAATTTCTAAATGAAGTAATTTTAGATTTTTCTTTTCATCTTTAAAATTAAGGCAATGCAACTGTTCAGAAATTGTTGGTTTTTTTTAACCTCGAGAAAACTCATGCTATTAGTAATCTTTGAAAATATGTTTGAAAAGTTACTTAGCAAAAGCAATGAATAATATAATAATGTGTATATTATAGTGATTTAAAAGGTTTTAAAATGTATTCGAAGTGTACACTACTGTCCAAAAAGTTAATTCATAACAATTAATATTTTATTCTGCAAGAATGCGTTAAGTTGTTCAAAAATGATAGTCATTTATTTTACAAAATATTTCTTTTTCATTTCTTTTGAACTTTCTATGGACTTACGAATACTGAAAGAAATATATCACGGTTTCCTTAAAAATATTAAGCATTGTTTTCAACATTGATAATACAAATAAATGTTTCTTGACCGTCAAATCAGCAAATTACAGTGACTTCTGAAGGATCATGTGACACTAAACCCTGGAGTGCTGAAAATTCAGCTTTGCCATCAAAAGAATAATTCAAATATATTAAAATAGAAAAGTTATTTAAAATTGTTATAATACTTCTCAGTATTTCAGTTTTTACTTTATTTTTGATCAAATCAAATGGAACCTTGGTAAGCAGAAGCATCATTTTTTATTCTAAAGCACCAATAAAACTTACTTTTGAATGGTAGTGTAAGGATAATATTATTTTTATTTTTACTTGATAGTTACTCAACTTCAATCAAACATTTTGTAGAAAACTTATCTTCTTCGGTTCTTATTTTCAAGACATTTGCACTTGTATGCTTGTTTGTTTGTTTAATCTGGACTTTAAAAAATCCCACGTCATCCTCTTACACATCCTTATTTCCCATCGACCCTTTCACTCTCCCTCTTTTTCTCTGACACTGGTGGAGGATTATAAATCAAGGTAATCGGGCCTGTTTAACCTCCGCTAGGATGTCGTCACCAGCCGAGTCCTCATGCTGTTTTACTTTTCCCGCTCTCCTCTCATCTGCCTACCCGTGTCACTACGCTGCTTTATTGCCCCTCATGCTGCTTTTCTGCCTCTACTGCATGTGTGTGTGTGTGTGTATGTGTGTCTCACATGCTCACTGTCACACTCCTGATCTTTACAACGCTCCCAATGCGCTTGACACAAGTCTGTTAGGTAAGGTGGCAAGGGAGTGTGGGCTTACAGCATTTAAACCATATTTTCACTTACACACACACGCGCACACACACACACACACACACACACACACCTCCCACATCACACACACATAAATTCATACCCACACACCCATAGTTGTTTGTGCTCCAATTACATATTTATGTTAGTCAAGCTGAGCAGAAGGCAAAGCGGAGGCACGTCAGTAAGTTTAGCAGGTGGGGGCCGATTGGTATCAACTCCCAGAGGCTGAGAGAAGATAGACACATAGACCGAACCTTTTCCTTGCGCTACAACACACACACACCTCTCATCTTACACCTCCAGCACTTCCGCTATGGGGAGAGAGAGCAGAAAGGGGAAGGAGACAAGTCGAAGCGGCCTAGTCTTTTCAGAGGCAGAGCGAATGTGTACATTGAGTGCCGAAAGTGGAATGAGATAGATGATGAATTTGCTTGATTCATTAGCATGATGAATGAGCGAGTGTTATCAGGCAGAGAGCAGAATCAGAGGCTGACTGATGTGTGTGTTAGGGATGCTAGAAAGAGAGTCAGGCCCTCAGGTCGTTGACATTTAGAAACCCCAGAGACCGGTCTGCCCTAGAGCCCAAAACAGTGCGGGGAGTCAAACGCTCATGCACACATCATCCTCAAACTTTATCAGGGGATCCAGTTTTTAACATCATTCACACATAATTTAATAGGGGAAAAAATGCTTCTAAATTAGGGGTTTTCAAACTGGGGTCGGGGGACCCACAGGGGGCCAAAAGGGAAAGCTAGGGGGTCGGTGGAAAAGTTTAGACAAAAACAATTTTAAAAAATGTAAGTAAATAAATAAATGAACAATAAAAAACTAGATTAAACTAAATTCATCAACATTTTTAATAATACATCAGCAGTGTAGTACTGTAGTGAGTAGAAATTACATGACAATTTTTTCTGGATTTTACATCTCACACTTTTTTATTTGCCATCAACCCATTCACTCTCCTCATGTCTGTCTCTCCCATCTTTTCCTCTGTTGGAGGATTATAAATCAAAGCAATCTGGGACTGTTTAATTTCTGTGGAAAATTTGAGAGAGAGAAAAAAATAGATTAACCTAAATAATAAAAATGATTTAAATTAATGATATATCAACATCATAGTACTATAGTGAGTAGAAAACAAACAAACAAAAATGTTGCAGGTTACATATGTAACCCGGTTCCCTGAGAGGGGAACGAGATGCAGCATCAGGGCTTGACGCTATGGGAACACGCCGTGTGAGACAGTGTATGAAGGATGTTTACACATCTACGATTGGCTGAGTATGAGGACGTAGAGACGCAGTGTAGTACATCACAGAATCCATAAATAGACGCAATGCCAGCGTGTCGCCAGATTATAATGGTCTGAAGAAGATGCACAGGCATGGAAGGCTGACACGATGGCTTGTTCCCCTGAAGATGATGCACAGGCATTGCCGAGGGTGTGGCAGGCCATCGCAGTGGCTTGTTCCTAAATAAAATAAAAAGTGAAATGGGTTACATACGTAACCAGAGACATTCCCTTTCGAGTGAAACTCAATGGTGTGTCATGTCTTGATGCTATGGGGACTTTGATGCCAAAGTTACTATGCCACTGGACAATGCCTGCCCCACAAGGGTGTGTTTCGGCACAGACAATTGTTTACGCGGGCTAAGACCAGCTTAACCCTGAAGGACTTAAAACCCTTGGTTGAATCCGTGTCCAGAATGTAAAACCTAATAAATGTGTACGGAGAGGACCAGCCTGCTGTAGAACAAACATCTTGCAATGGTGCACCCCTAGAAAGAGCTCTGGAAGACGTGATACTCATAGTGGAATGGGACCTAATTCCTAGAGGTGAAACCATTCAGCGTGCCTCATAGAAGTGGGAGATTGCCTCTGTGATCCAGTGCGAGATGCGCTGCTTGGTGACCACCTTCCCTCTATTGCGGCCACCAAACCAGACCAGAGTGGTAAATGAAGATCTTCAAAGCATGGACCACATGTAACAAATGCATACTTGCTCTTGTCTCTCATGAGGCGGAGGTAAGAAAGTCTGCAAAACAACTGGCTGACCAGATAGAATAGATTACGCGGCCTGTCTGTTTCCACTCTAGATTGAGATGGGCCCAAGCAATAGTCTCCTCAAACATGTCACTCGCATGTCACCTATTTATGTTGGTTGTGCAGTACTTTGATCAGCACTCATGTTGTTTTTAAGGTGCTATATAATATAAATAAACTTGACCTTGGCCTTTATGGATTTGGTGACATTGTACGGTATTTCGCTACGCTCTTTGGCATGTAACTTCAGACACCTGGTCTCGTGGACCGTCAAACCATGATGTGGCGTTGAGTTCCACTCGAAAGGGAACAAATATTTTCCAAATAATATTTTACATATTTATAATATTAATAAAAAATTGGGTATTAGTTTAAATTGGTTCTTTATACATGAAAATATATAGCAGCCTTTTAAATGTTGGAGTCCTTTGTACTAGGATGATCATAGTTGTGTGTTCGCAGCATCAAAAGATAAACTTCAAAATAAAATAATAAAAAAATCCTTAAGAGCATCTTAAGCAGTTACAAATGAGTGTAATGTGCTGTTTATGGCCTGGTGCCATTTTTTGAGAGCATTGAATACAATTAAGATAAAAATAATCTATGCTTCAATGTCTCTTGGCTTTTCACATTGTCGTTATTAGTGTTATATTTATTTTTTTCTTTGAAAAAAAGAAAAAAGAGTTGAATAGTTTAGAGTTGCTTGTGGTCACTGGCTACTAATATTGAAAATGATAAGATTTGCTCATGTCTTCCAATAAGTGTTGAAACTCTGTTGTTGCATATAATGTCTCTATCTCTCTTGCAGCTGATCGGTACTCTAAAGTAAAGCACAGGTTTTTTTTTTTTTTTTGGACTGTCGCTTGTCATCTTTACCGCTAATTATATAGAGAAGTATGGAGATTTGCATCATTAGCAATGCTAATAGTAGCATCCAGTGAAACAGACACACCTGGATTGGGGTGAGACAGCTGGGGTGGGTATGGATTATAGACACAGGTGCACTATTCAACAAGCCTGCCAGCATTAGACGAATGTTAAAGTATGCACTTTAAACTAAACAAAGATGCTAAAACTGGTCCCTTTTCACGCCCAGGGTGTAGTTCAAAATTTTCAAAGGTTGTATCACTTGCTTTTAATACATATTCAGTTCTCTGTTTATAACTTTTCTCGATAAGTTTGATAGGACTTTTCGGTTTTTAAACAAGATGCATTCAACTAATTTATCTATTTGTATTATTGTGTAATCTTTTTTTTTTTCTTCTCAGATCTTGATACATCCATGTAAACAGCGAAAATATGCATCACATTTGGAACACTAAATCTGATACGTATACACTACTGTTCAAAAGTTTGAAGTCAGTGAGATTGTACTTTTATCAGACACATTAAAATGATCAAAAGTGAAAGTATAGGCAGTTTTAATGCTACAAATGATTTTATTTCAAATAAATGCTGTTCTTTTGATTTATCAAAGAATCCTGAAAAAAATGTATCATAGTTTCCACCAAATATTAAGCAGTAAGTAATTTAGTTTAAAGAAACTGTTTTCAACATTGATACACCAAATTATTATACACAATGACTTCTGAAGGATCATGTGACACTGAAGACTGTCGAATGGTAGTCTATTTAAACCACGTGCATGTAATGGTAGTGTTGAACTATAACTTTTGAATGGTAGAGAATTTGATATGTGGTCTGATCTAAACACTCAGTATCCGTTATCATCTTTATTTAGTTTTTTTTTGCAGGACAGACAGAGATTTCCGTTGTATTATCATTATTATTACAAATTAAAAGCCGTATTAGAGAGAGGTTTTTTGTTGTTGTTGCATTTGTTGTAATATTTGTTGACATCTTATGATATTTATAAAAAACAGAAAATGCTAAATAAATATTGGTTGAAGTTCATGTTACACCATTATGAGTATTGCTACTAAAAAGTAAAATAATGGCACTAGATAGTGCTGCATTAGAGATAGTTGTACAATTATTATTATTTATTTATTTTTTCACTTGTTCTTAGAAATATCATATGTCTGTTTTGGCAAAAATTACACAAGAAAGTGCAAAATAATGCATAATATTGTTACTAAAGAGCTTTCTAATGACACTGGATAGTGCTACATTAGAGACAGTTTTACAGTTTAATTTTGTTATGCATGTGTGTTGAGTTTGTTGATATGATATTTATTCGAACAAAATGCTAAATATTTTAATATTTGGTGACGTTCGTGTTAAACACTTGTGAATATTGCTACTAAAAAGCTAGTGCAGAAATAGAGGTATAGTACAATATCTTTTTTTGTAAGTGCGTAATGTATTTGTCAACATCCTATGATATTTCTAAGAACAAGAACAAGAACAAGAAAATGCAAAATAATTGAATGTTTGGTGACATTAATGTTAAACACTCGTGAGTATTGCTACTAAGAAGCTAACTAATGACACCATATAGTGCTGTTGTCAGTCTAGTGCGTCTTGGCGGGATATTAATGCAAACACAGTTGGTTATATCTTAAGTGAATGTACACAGTCGGGAAATGAAATCGCATACACGTCAAAATATATGATCTGTGCATTAGGCCTTAGCATAAATGCAGGCAAAGTGAATTGTGACAGTTTTTTACAGTCTTGCAGAAAGTCAGTTTGACAAACAACAGGTCTCAGAGGAGCTGCATGGCGAGCTACAAGCCCTACCTGCACAAATGGCTGGGTAGAAACTCCTTTGACTAGTAGCAGGGCACATCCAGTGTCTGTTTACAGTAATGGCTCTTTTATGATGGCAGGATGCTGGCTGCAGCAGTCAGGGCCAGGGGCACTACTCTCTCTCTCTCTCTTTCTCTCTCTCTCTTTCTTTTTCTCCTTCAATGATAAATGGTCCTATCGCTGGTTTAAATTATTTCCTACAGATCTCATTTAGGGCCTTGAAGAAGAGATCCACCCTGTTTATTCATTTCACATTTGCACCCTGCTTCAATATCTTTGTCTATGCCTGCAAAGAATCCCCCCCCCCATTCTCAAGAAAAGGAGGGGAAAAAAGCAATTTGCCCAATGTACATAAAATGATGCTCTCACAATTTTGATAACCTGCATAAATTATAAAGCGTAATTAAATATTATACCCTGTGAGTTGCCAAGGAGAAAGACAGAATGAGGGAGAGACAGATAGAAAGAGAAGACGAATGGAGGAAAAGCGGGTGGTTAGAATAGAAGGAAGGAGAGAGAGAGACAGCTGTGTGTAGTGTCTTCTAATAATTGTTCTTATTGATTCTTCCTTAAGGTGAAATGGTTTAAAGATACCAATAGCAGGGAAGGTAAGAGCAGATATCAGAGCATGGTGCCGTGGCTTTGTTTGGCTCACATAAATCAGAGGGGCTTTGGCATTGTGAGATTGCCGCAGAGGTGGCCCATATATTTAAATGGAGTATTAAAAATTTAAATTGTTCAGCACATTGAAGGCGTGGATGTGTCTCTTGCGAGCACGCGATT
Source organism: Gobiocypris rarus (assembly GCA_023029165.1). Lineage (NCBI taxonomy): Eukaryota > Metazoa > Chordata > Actinopteri > Cypriniformes > Gobionidae > Gobiocypris > Gobiocypris rarus. Next base: position 25,943,023 of record CM040912.1, on the reverse strand, counting down.
GACCCAAAAATATATTCAAATTACCACAGCTAAACAGCATCTGCTCCACCCAGTGTGTGTGTGTGTGTGTGCACGTTTGTTTTGTTTGTGTGCGGGAAAGAGAGCATGAATTAACTCTTAAGCGAAAAAAAAAAGTATCCTGAGCTCAGCAAAGAAGAATCACTGATTCAGAGATATGTTCTGGTGACATTTTACAGTTCTGTCTAAGATTACAGGCTGCAGGGAGGCAACCTACAAGTTGCTGTTGTGGTAGATTACAAGTGAGTTTTGCATGAAAACTGCACATTATATAACCAAATTAGTCTTAGCTCAACTGGTAGAGCATGGCACCAGCAATGCAGAGGTTGTGGGTTTGATTCACACGTGCTGACCAAACTAAGTTGCTTTGTATACACACTGCCGTTCAAAAGTTTGGGGTCTAGTTTTTCTTTTAAAAGAAATTAATACTTTATTAAGGATGCATTGAACTGATCAAAAGTGACACAAAAGTAGGGTGAACAGATTTCTCATGGTGGAATATGGGACGGACCCCACCAACACCCCAACCCAATGCAACTTATGAAGACTTTATTTTGCGATACCGATATAGTGTAATGGAGAGTCCACTGGAGGTAAGTTTTAAGAACCCATGTGCAGTTTAATATCATCCAAACGTGATTCAGACAATGACTTGACTTGACCCATAAACAGACTTGACTAACAGACTTGGCTTGGCTTGACAACAGACTTGAACTTGAAACAGACTTGACAAACACTCACCAACAGCAGTTTACATGAACAATACTCGACCAGGACCATGGCAAACATGAGGGCTAAATATACAGGACTAGTGGGATCACATGACTTAACCAACCAATGAGAACAAGAGACCTGGAACAAGGGAACAGAATATGACACATAACTAAACCAACCAATAGCAACATAACATATGAGGCTAGGGAATCACATGGCAATGGAGCACATGGCAGGATCACATGACAAAACCAGGAAACATGACTGATAAACTCAAACAGAAAACATGAAACAAAACCCAAACACACCGTGACATATAGTTATTTTAGTTATTTTTATATATCATTATTTTAGAATAAAGAAGAAAATTAAAAACTTGATTTATTTATTTATTCATTTAACACGTGTACACATTTTTTTGTTTGATTAACATCACACAGACAGGTATTTTAGGCTGCTGTCCCTTTAAGACCAAAAGCTTGAATCTAATACTGCCTTCACGTACTATCGGAAATTTCTGACTTCCCACTTCTGACTTCCCCTTTCACGACTTCCCACAAGTCGTGATTACGAGCTCATCGCATTCAAATTCTGACTTGAGAGGGCGTTCATGTCCAATTATTTAACTAGTAAACTAGTATTTACAATAATTCCGATAGCATGTGAAGGCAGCATAATATACTGACTGCGGTTTTTACCAAGCATTTACGTCAGATACTCCACAAGATGGGCTAATCGATAACAAATTGTGATTGGATGGTAATTTTGTTGTACGATGAGCTTGGCTACTTTTAAAAGGCTATTCTCATGTGACAGAATACTATACTACTCTCACCCAGCCATAAAGAAAATTTAGTACAGATGAAATACGAGACAAAACTTGATTTTTCATAATAAGTCGGTACACTAAAATATAGAGCTGAAATACGGGACTGTCCCGGGAAAAACTTGACAACTGGTCACCCTTCACATTCTTTTACATTCTTAAAAAAGATATATTCTTTTGCTGTTCTTTTGAACTCCCTATTCTATTAATAATTCGAAATATTACTGTTTTTACTGTATTTGATCAAGTAAATTGATCAAATACAAACTTGGTGAGCATAAGAGAAACAAAAATCTTACCAACCACAAACTTTTGAATGGCACTGTAAGTGTCTGCCAGATGGTAAATGTAAAAGTATCAGCCTGGCTCATAAATATGAATTGGGTGATGTAACATTAGCCTAATAGTTGTAACTGATTTGCTGAAAATCAGGTAAGTGGTTGTATTAGAATTACTGATAACATTGACTGCTGATGCAAACAGTTGGCAGAGGCTTTTATCTGGATACAATATTTTTCTCCGGACTATGGCAAAGCAAAATTAATCTTAAAATAATTATCATTGCCCAAAAAGTGGAGTTTCTAAGCATTAACAACTAAGTCCCATAGCACCGCACCAATCAGAGGTGGCATTAATAGCTGGTTGGAGTAAAGAAAGATGACATGGTTCTCTCTCTGTGGATCGTCCTCGGCTCCTGCCAGCGATCTCCTGCCATCATGGTTTCCCACATTTAACACCCGGCTCACAAGCCAGGATGTGTGGGTGTCCATCCACGTCACCGTGTGAGAGTATGTGTTTTCTGTAAGGGTGATGTGGGGAAAAGCAGTGAGTAACAGTGTGTAATATGGTTTTGTAGATGCATGAATCTGCTCCGTGGGTGTGTGTGACAAAAGATGTCCAGACGTGTTTACAGTGTGCCTCAAAAAATATGTTTGCCATTAGAGGACGCTTTATCTTTGGGTGAAATGCTTTAAAAACTGTAAGGCTGTAAAATGAAAATGACTCTCAGTGAAATAATTATTTACTAACCCTAATGTCTTTCCAAATTTATATGATTGCCTTTCTTCAAATGAACACGAAAGGAGAAATTTTGCACAATGTGTCCGGTTCTCTTTTCCGTTCAGCGAATATGAATGTCAGACACTATAAAGAAAAAAAAGTAATACAAGTTATGTGCTATATTCCAAGATTTTGCTTTTAATAAGGAAATGTCTAAAATGCAAGTAGTTATTCACTAAAATATGGAACAGAAAATCATGTGGGTTTAGGAAAACAGGGGGATGAGTAAATTATGTCATGTCACTTGTCAGAGCACATGCGCTAGCCGGCGATTGGCCTCTGATTTAACACTGTGTAATTTTAAGTTTAATTTGAACTCATAGAGTTCAGTTACAGTCAGCTACAGTCAGATGTGTATCCATTCAAATAGAGAAGCACTAAGGCACTTTTGAAAGGGTTCTTGCTTTTGGCCCATAGTTCTTGGTTACAATAATATGCGTTTAAGTCTATAAATGAATGGAACGCACCATAAGCGTTCTTGTACAGTGTTCTCATTGGGTCATCTGTTGCACAAGACATTAATTGCATGCTTGTAGTTAAACGTGCTTAAAACAAAACAGTACTCAGTATTTAGTACTCTGTGCTCTTGCAGACGGTCAAGTATACAGGGCACCAACTGTTCAAAAGTCTTTTTTATTTTTATTTTGAAAGAAAAAATACTTCTATTCAGCAAAGATACATTAAAAGTAATTAAAATAGATTAAAAGTGACAGTAAATAACAAAATAATTCAATTTCAAATAAATACTTTTGTTTGAACTTTCTATTTATCAGATTTAATCTATTTTGTGTCAGTTCACACAAAAATATTAAGTCGTTTTTTTTCAGTTTTTCAACATTGATAATATAGGGCCCTATGAAATCTATTTTATTTCTATTCATTTTATTTTTTCCTGATTCCGTTTTTTCAGTTGTATTTTTTCTGGATTCTGTTTTTTTTATTTTTTACTTATATTACATTTTTAGTAATACATTTTAGTTTTTATTTTAACCTAATTCTGTTTCATTCATTTAATCATTTTCTGTTTTAAGTTTTCTGAATTCTATTTTAATCCTTTAATTAAATTTTAATAATCAAAATTCATGTCGAATGTATAACATTTTCTTATTAGCAACTATTTTAATATTCATTCATTCATTCATTCATTCACCACAAATTCTGTTTTGTGTATTTTCAGGTAATCAAATTAAGACATAAAACTTTAATTTTATTTATATTTTAATCATATGAAATTAAACAAATATTTCTGTCAGATTGCCTCCATGCCACGCCGCATTGAAGCAGTCATTTCTGCAAAAGGATTCCCGACCAAGTATTGAGTGCATAACTGAACATTTTTAGTTGAAGGTTGACTTTTTGTATTAAAAACACTTTGCTTTTCTTGGTCGGATGAAATATGCTAATTTTTGAGGAATTTTGGGTTGTCATGAGCTGTATGCCAAAATCATCAGTATTAAAACAATAAAAGACCTGAAATATTTCAGTTGGTGTGCAATGAATCTAAAATATATGAAAGTTTAATTTGTATCATTACATTATGGAAAATAATGAACTTTTATCACAATATGCTAATTTTTTGAGAAGGACCTGTATACCCATTTGAATATATATCCTTTTTCCAATTAAAAATATTCTCAAAGTTAAAAAAAAGTTTTGTTACCTTTACCTGTGTGTATGTGTGTGCGTGTGTGTGTGTGTGCGTGTGTGTGCGTGCGGACATCCGCATCCCTGACTGTTACCTGGTGCGTGGACACAAATGTATAGTCACTTTGCTTTCTTTTGACAGTGAAATTTCTCAAATTAATAAACAGATATACACACAGTAGCCTATACTACACAGTATTGAACTATCTGAGGAGATCTAGCTTGTTTACACAGAGCGCTGCTAATCTGACACGAGGATGGCAGGAAAAATTGTGGTCATTCCAATTGACAAAATCAGTCAGTGTTTATGTCACTTTTTCTCTACATTTCTACGCTTTTCGGTTGATTTTATATTATGTTTAATTTTGAATGTCTTTTCTTTGAAATTAGCTAAAAAAAGAAAAAAAAATTACAATTGTTTTTCCACATTATCGGCCCGTATCTTAAAATAGAACATTGCGACTTCCGAACTCTTTTCGCCAGATCGGGTCACATATGATGATTTTTCTCAAATGAAATATTAAAATGTCAATGAAGTGAAGCGACTCTCAGAGCAGCTCTGGAGATGAAGTTAATGCGTTCATGTCCTCATATAGTAAGGCTGCAGAGACTGAAAACACAGCGTGTGTGTGTGTGTGTGCGCGTTAAACCTTGTGTCTGCGGCATTCATTCACACAGAGACACGCAGAACATGCAGGATTCGTATAAATAGTCTTTTTGCGATTAGATTTAAGCGTACTGACCTGCTTTTTATTTATTCATAAAAAATTTGACTAATTCCGTGAAATTCCGCGTTATACTGTAAATTCAGGTTTTTTTTGACTGGATTCCGCAATTCCTTCCGCGTTTTCTCCTTCGCGGAAATCATAGGGCCCTAATTATAAGAAGAATGAATTCTGAAGTATCATGTGACACTGAAGACTGCGGTAATGAGCAGAAGAGATCTTTTAAAAACAAAAAAACCTTACCAACCCTAATATCATCCTTTTTACAATGTAATTTTTTGTTTGTTTTTTCTATATGAAATATGTAACTGCTCAACTTTTGTAAACCAAAGCAAATTCACACAATGCAATGCCATAGAAAAGCTGATGATATTCTCCTGTCTTCTGTGTGTTTATTCAAATTTTACAGACGGGGGACTTTTTCCAGTTCAGCACCTCAAAACACTTCAGTGTGAGAAAAACACATTATGCCCGTGTTATTATACAATTCATCACCAATAATAGATTTGTTTACGGGGCCCTGACGCAATACGCTCACAGCGCTGCTTTTCCAAAATAATAATGATAATAGTAATAATAACCCAAATGCTGGGGAGAGGCTTGGGAGAGCATGTGTGTTCACTAAGGGGGGGGGGCTGGGAGTGGGTTGGTAGAGAGAAGGTACTGGGACATTTGCAAAGAGTGTTTAGAGAGCAGCCCGATAGGGCCCAAAAAACACTGTTTGGTTTGTGTAGCGTAGCGATTAAATGATGTAGGCCAGTCGAGGTTGTAGGCATTACATTATATAAAGGCATTAAACATCAGTGTGTTACTAGACTGTTCCTATAATGGACCCTTTTCACATTTCTGGGGTTCTCGGAAGCGGAAGTCTTCTTTGATGGGTAAGCTAAATATGAATGGGATAATAATTTTTATACTTTTCATATAAACAAGTATATACTTGTTTATACTTCTTATAATTTTTATAAGACCATTTGCTCTTAAAGCAACATAAATAGCTTTTCCATGACCTTCCAAAAGAGGGAAAAATATTATAGAGGGATTGATTACAGCAGTCAGAAGAGTGAAAGATGTCAAAATTGTCATCGCTCCCTCAGCCGTTGTATTAAACACCCTTACAGCAGTGTTAATTTTTTTTTTTTTTTGTTATTTACTTCCAAGTTTATAACACAAAGTATAGCATTATAAATGTGTACTATTTCTTTAAAATTCAAATATTAAAAACTTTCTAGATATGTGGTGTTGATAACTGTGGAAAGGCATCTTCACAGTCTTTTATTTTATGATGTCATGCTCATCCAATTGCATATTTAAAATATTTGTACTATTATTTGTATGTGTGTGTGTGTGTGTATTCACAGTCAAACCAACATTTATTCAGACACCTTCAACATTTTCTCACATTATCACAGTTTATTCGCTATAGTTTAGAAAATGGTAATAAAATATGACAAGAACTCAGAGTTAAACAGTTTTTTTGACATTGAGCATTAACAGTAATTTAGTTGATGAGGTTAACAATGAATATGTGTATTGTACATCGCTCTGGATACAAACATCTGCTAAATGACTAGTTCCTGTTGGTCATTTGGATGGCTTTGGGAGTTGACAGAAGTACTCACAGACACACATACACACACTTCTGCTTGTACACATTAAATACAGTTTCTCTTTCATGCTTTCAGTTATGTAAAAAAAAGACCAGTCAAACACACACACACACACACACACACACACACACACACACACACACACACACACACACACACACACACACACACACACACACACACACACACACACACACACACACACACACACACACTTCCACACAAAGCTCCTTGGAGGAGACTCTGGCAGTGATATGAATCTCTTAAAACCCTCCCTTGGTCTTTTGTCTCTGTTGAATAAATCAGCGCTTTAGCCTGACTTTAGCAGTTTAGCGGCGGGTAATTTCAGCACATTCGCCCCTCCCGCTCTCCTCCGAGGCCTTAAATGAGTTCTCAAGCTGCCGTTGAACATAGCATAGCGTGTTTAAAAGATCACAGGGCGATTAGCTACTCCTCTGTGCTCATGTCTAAGAGCGCTCGCCCGTGCCTTTAAACAGACTCCACTCATTCCTGAAATCCTGCAGTACTGTACCACTCTAACTGCCCTGTACTGCCTCACTGGGAAGATATAGCTTTCCCCATGAGCCTCTGTGTGTGAGAGATTGTTAAAACAGCCTGTCTCCACTGTGTGTTGACAGACGTGTAAGAGCTCTTGTAGCTCTGCCGTCAGTTTTGAAGGCTAGCCTCACAGTGACATAATCAGCTATGACAAGCTCATCAACTCAGAACTCCACCTGCTGCTCGCGCACACACACACACATGCACACACACATGCACACACAGACCACATGTGCATGTGGATGAATTGGCCAACAGTATCTTCATTTGCAGAGTGAAAATATGGAATTATAGATGTGACTGAGGTTTAGATACAGGGCCGATCTGTTTGCAAATACATTGTTATAGAAAATACTTTTTTTCTGTTTTTGTTTAGTTTTTTTTGTTAGTGGAACAATCATATGTTTATATGTGTATACACATTTATAGCTTTCATATTTAAGTATTATTATTACTTTAGTCTTTGAGGTTTAAATAAATGTATTTATTTATTTATTTGTTTGCTTTTTATATTTTTTAATACACCAGTGTATTAATGTATTTTTGATGTATATGATAAAAAGCAGCTTTCACGTTTTAATAAAATAAATAAATAAACACAAGTTTGAGTGACATGAGGGTGGGTAGATGATTTTCTATATAAAGCAAATGTTCTACAGAAGGTGTGACTCAATTGGATGGACCAAATTTAGACATGCGAATGTTCTGCCATAGCTAGAAAAAAAAATATATATTAAAGACATAATTATTTATTACTTTGTAAAATGTATAATTGTTTCTCTTATTAGAGGTGTCATTTAATTGACAATTACCATCACACCTGTTGGTAATAGATAGGTGCGTAGGAAAGAGGATAAAAATAACAAAAAATCTCTAAAGTTAAAGGAAATTCAGCACACTATCAATACTTGCAGAAGATATTAAAAAAAACGTTTCAGTCTCATGACCTTCATCAGGCATGTAGACCTAGAGGTGTTTCTTTCACCTAGTGGCTGTTAATGCTGTCACAGATTTGATTTCAAGGTGCACTCAGTAATGAGTTTTTTTCTTTATCACACAAAGAAATTAAAAGTAAAAAAAAACCAAAAACCGTCAAATCTGTCACTTCATAAAAACATGGACTTTACATGTAGTGGGTCACCTCATGGGTGCTGATATGTTGAAATCACATTACCAGCTAAATACTGCTCGTTTTATCTCGGTAATCAGGCTTGTTTGTGGACAGTTCCACTTTCTGAATAAATGAATCGTGGCTCACTGCAAATAGGGCATTTTTGTACTGTCATCGGAAGCGCATGATGCCACATTCACAACGCTAGGTGTCAGTACAAGACTTAGACATCCCTCATATCGGCCAGCGCAACATAAACCAAAATTTACCGAATATGCATCTTTGCGATACAATGAGAGAGGTTGTGTGCTGATATTCTTTCTAATATTTACCACTAATCTCTGTTACTCATTGAGGCTACATTCAAAATCGAAGTCTTTTGATACCGTCGTTTTTCCTTCAGTTACACATTTACTGTGCTTTGATGTTTGTTTAGGACACCCTTCGTGTGATATTATGACTTCCTCCACGTTATTACCGTCCCATTCATAAATGTTTCAGTCAGAGGGAAGCACTTGTCTCTGTGTATTTTGCTGTGTTTGACAGTCACACTCAGCTCATTCACTCTCTGTAACCTGATTTCACGGCTGCAAGTACACCATGCCCTGCGGCCTGAAGGGAGCTCTCACCTGTGTGAGAAAGAGAGATGAGTCCACACATTTGATGTGGTGTAATGACGGCTGAGGCAGAACGTACTGTACTGTGTGTGTGTGTGTGTGTGTGTGTGGCCACCATATGTGGCCAGGTGCTGTTCCCGATCCCACCTGTCCTCAGCATTACCATAATCAATTTAACAGGACAGATTAATAATCAAATATTCAGATGATGATTGCTTTTGGACTTAAGCTAATCTCTTAATGCCAGTGACCGTCCTATTCTCTGTTTTATCAGCCTGTTGCTGTCGCGCTCATGTACATTCAAATCGGTTTTGAGGTCTTCGCATCGTTTGTGCTTGTGTGTCTTTATTTTTTTGGCAGTATACCACAAGTCGAATTGCTTTCCTTTTTCTTTTTCACAGCCCTTAGGTGCCTGCGTGTTTTGTGCGATTTTGTATAAATCTCTCAGAGCACATCAGTTATGCTTATGAATGCAAAAACAGCTCATTGACTCTGAATTGTTTTCTTTCCAGTTTGGTTAGGAATATAAATAGCATTGCATCTATAGCAGACCCCAAACCGCTATTCATTCAGACTTGTGTGTTTTTGTTTGCGTGTATATGTGCACGTTGAAAGAGTTAAACGGAGGAACTAAGAGAGAGACATCTCTTAGCGAGGCCTTATCAAATGTTTTCACTTGAAAAATCCAATGTGCCTTTCAGCTTTGAGTGGAAAAGAACATGTTCTGACTCTCACCCTGCCCGCTGGAATTAGTCAAAAGACCATTTTTAGTAATAAATTATGCATTGAAACAAAGAGATAGCCTCTTTTTTTGTTCCCCGTGCGCACGGGCCGCCTTGGCAAATGCCTTTAAAAAAATCTTTAAAATTGTCCATTCAACTCAAACTTACTGAGTGTAGCAAAAATGTCAAAGGCATAAAGTCAGCGAAGATTGAATAAAATAATGGGAGGAGACAGATTAGTCATGCAGAGAGCCCACACAGTCTTTCAGGCCGGCACAATACCACTTTTTATAAGCGCTCTATCTACACAATGGCGCTGTTCAATATATCGAGGATGATACATGGTCAGACGTGTAATCTCCCTTTGATTCCTCGCACTCATTCATTCCGGAACCTTTTCAGGACTGACACTGATGAGCTCCAGGCTCCCGCGGCTCTCCACACAGCCGGCAACCTTCTTTAAGAGTTCATTATGTAGGAACATGGAGGATAGGTGTCTTCCTCCGTGACCCCTCCTTTCGCCGGGCTACTATCTGATGTCACGACGTTCCCTCGTCATCCGTCGCCGGCGTTAACGACGGGCCCGACGGTGGATCGTCGGCGGTGACGGAACATTAGACGTCGCGGTGTGAGGGGTTTTGGGTGAAGATGGAGTAAGCAAACACTCCACTCAGAATAACACAAATCAATCAATCCAACCCGGCCTTCGAAATATTCCAAGATGGAGTCATTTCATACATGATAGAGCTCAGACGGAAGACCGTCGGGCGCATTGATCACATATGGGGGATCGTTTGTGCCCTATACATACCCGTTCCGGCTAAGCGTTAACCGTGTGTGTGTGTCTTGTGTGTTTCGGATGATGGAGGAGGGGGAGGAGTGAATCAGTTTCCCTGGGAGACAGTGGGCTGAATTACTGACGGGTTTGTGCACCACTTAACCTAATCTAGCATATGATTATGAGACTCAGTCAGGGGCGCCTCCCTCATACGCTTCAGTGCCAGCCTCCTTCTGCCTGCTGGGCGTGGTATACACACACACACTCTTCCTAAAAATAAACCTCACCTTCTGTACAACCGGCAGTGTTTGAGCCTACCTGAGCAGAGTGAATGAGGGCCGCTAAATATTATGACTGCCTTGTGTCCTGCAATAATTGATTCCCTCACCCCACACATGCATATATATACACACACGCACACGCGCACTGCCATTTACTTCCTCCGCGCTGTTCATTTTACAAATTCTATAACCTTTTAGAATTTCTTTCTGTGGAGAAGATTGCTGCCTGGCCTCAGATTCATTATGGTGATTGAATCCTCTTCAATAGAAAACTGTTTAAAGAAGAGAGAGGGAGAGAGTGAGCGAGGGAGAGAGAGAATGAAGGTAACATGGGTTAAAAGCTTGTCTGGGTGACATAATTCACCTCCACTGAGGCAAACAATCACATCGCATTGTGACCTTCATATGATAGAAAAAAAGGCCACTTTTTTCTGCCTCCCTCCATCATCTCTCACCCATCGCTTCATCTTCTGCCGTTTTTTTGTCTTTGACATCACAGGCTATTTTGGATTACAGATTAAATATCTAATTACGATCACTTTGCGGTGAGGAATATACTGTAGCTTAAGCCCTTGCTTTAATCATGAACGCAGTTTAAAATCACCCTTGTGTACAATGGGAGATGATATACATATATAATTCTCTCTCCTCCTCTACCCTCCCTCTCTTTCCTCCACTTTCCTTTTTTACACTCATAGCACCTGGACCTACACTATTCATCATGTGGATGACTCCGAACATGAATTAGTTTTCTTTTTTTATGTCAGAGATGAGAGGGCCAGATGGTATAAAATAAAAAAGGCAAAAAAGGAAGAAAAAAAAAGTGGGGAGAGTGAGAAAGAGAAAGAATCGAGGACATAGTCTGCACTCTATGTTATCGTAGAGGCACATGCTAGCGCGGGATTAGGCTGGATTTTTAATGCTGGTTCGTTCTGAATTATAGCTTTTCACATGCCCTCTTTTGTCATTTCTTTATACTTCAAACAAGAAATTGTCCAATTCTAATTAGTCGATATAATTGCTGCTGGATGAAGCGCCGCCAATCGGACCCCAAACTCCTGCAAGGTGGAGTGGTTTTGTTCTTCTCTCGTCTTTTCACTGACACTCTGTTTTCCCCCTCCTCTCCTCTCTCGTTTTTCCTTCCTTTTGGTGTTCTTTTTTCTCTTCTTTTTTTTCAAAAACAAGAGAAAAAAACCCTCTTGAGAGGTCCTGAGGTTACTGTCACGTTATTAGTGCATCACTTGTAGGCAATTACGAGCCCCTCCACATCCGTGTACCTGCCGCATGGCTTTCTTTATGAGGGACAAGTGCCGACACGACCAAGATGTTTTTTTGCCATGATTGTGCTGTTCACAATCTTATCATTTTAGATTTGTATATTTTTGTCTCTGTTTTAAAAACCAGCTCTTGTGATCATGAATGTTTGAATTTTTAGGGCCCAAGCACCAAAGGTGCTAAAGCCCTAAAGCCCTACTGTTTTTGGCATGTTTTTTCACCATAAGTTTTTATTTTTCTCCTTTAGAGAATTCACCCGTTTTTGCGGCTTTTGCCATCATCTCAACTCAACTCAACTCAACTCAACTCAACTCAACTCAACTCAACTCAACTCAACTCAACTCAACTCAACTCAACTCAACTCAACTCAACTCAACTCAACTCAACTCAACTCAACTCAACTCAACTCAACTCAACTCAACTCAACTCAACTCTCAACAGACCTGCGAAAAATGTTTAAGGCTCTATAGCACCCCCAAATGCAGGCTGTGGTCAGGATGAAGTTTCTTTGATGTGCACAAAATTTGATATGGTCATTGATGATGTTATATAGGACACATTTCACTTGGTTTTATCTGACTCTGCCCAACACAAAGTCAGCCATCTTGGATGGAATCTGCTTTGAATGGAATTTGATAGCTTTACCAGTTCCACTTTATATTAGGTGGCCTTAACTGTTATGTACTTTAAAAAAATGTACATTGTACATACAGGTGAAGTTATGGACAGGTGTGGTGTAAGTACAATGTAAAAACGATTGTATGTACACAATAAGTGCATTATATCAAATTCTTAATTTAAATGTTAGTACATAGTAGTTAGGGCCACCTAATATAAAGTGGGTCTTCTTACCCAAGTGGCAACCTCCTGCGAGCTCTCTTGAAGCCAACACGGAGTGAAAATGTGTTTACAGCCTGGTTCAAAAAACGTTTTGGTCTATACAGCTAATTCTGCAATATTTTTATTTATTTAATTTTTTTTATAATTCATCCGTTTAAATTATATTAAGCCTTAAAGTTCTGCATAAATACGTAACAGACACTACGTCCATTTTTATTTATTTTTTTACAGTCTATGGTCTTGCCATAGCTAAAAACCTATGAAAGTTAACATAAATTCTTCAATTCTAAAGTCTTAGGACATCTTTTTATTTAAAACTGCAATTTAGGAGAGACATAGAGACCTTCCAACCGTGGAAATGTTTTTTAGTACCATCTGTGTGACAGGATGGACACAGGGTTTGACGGGAGGGGTTTTCTGCCCAAATTACTCTCAAATCTTGTGATTTAAGCAAGAATTTGTTCATGTTAGGGTTTAATCTGTAACAGACAATTTTTTTTAATGTTTTTCCCCTTTTCCCATTTGCTGAATAAATGTTAAGACAATACAAACATGTTTATAGAAAACAGCTGACATTAGACAGGACCAATAAGAGCAAAACAAACATCACTTATTCTAAAAAGAATATTAAGTATAAGTTAGCTGAGTCCAACATATGACGAGGGTTTGTGTTAGAGCTAAAGCTTCCATCATTTAACAAATTTACAACATCGATAGATAATACAAAATGCTTTCTGACATTGACACAAAAAAAGACTCGCGCTTGTCATCCATTATTTCAGTTTTTAAAAAACCTTTGCTAACCTACACATTATGTTGAGATGAAGTGTTAAAGACTATGGGTGGAACGTGATATGAATACCTGTTAAAGTGTAAACACTGGTCATAATCTAACCAAAACTAGGACAATGGTCATATTTACTGCATGTCTTTCTTTAATGTCTTCATTCTGCCAAAAGAAAACAAAAGCAAAAATACTTACTATAGTACAGTACATGATAAAACATCCACCCCAGCCCGTTTACCTTCAGGAGTTAGAAGTACAGTGACTACTGTACTGTCCTCGGTTCAGTCAAACGGCGGGAGGGGAAAGGAGGATCGACTGGGATTTAGTGTTGCTGTTGATTTGCAGTCTCATTTTAATGATAGGCCTTGCGCATTTGAACCCAGTGCTATGATTGGTCGAAATCTTCTTCTTTTTCAGTTGCTTAATTTGAGTGCTGCGCATGCAAAGCAAGCAAGCAGGTATTCTTCGTAACCAGGTTTTTGAGTAGTTTAGAGTGACGAATCGTACCAGCGCACTTGCATACAGGTTGGCAGGTCTGGACATTGTAATATACAAAAACTCATGAAATTTTGTACACTCATAGCTTCGCAACATTTAGTTTTTCTTTTGTGACTTGTTTTGGGTGTGGCCAGTGGACTCCATAGCGCCCCTTAACATTTCCAAATATATTTATCTCTGTGGTTGCCAAAGATTTTATCTGATATTCACAAATTTTGGTAGGACATTGTCCTCAACATGTTGAACATATTTTCTATTAACTTGCCTTACAAGAAGCCATGTTGGATGGTTTGAAAACGGCTTGCTGTGAAATTTGAAACGCTCCTCCTACGGGATTTATGTAAGAGGCACCCACCTTCAAAGCATAAGTCATGCCAAGATGACACTGAAGATGGTAAATTGTCAAGATATTTTTGATATCTCGAAAATATATTCTTACAATACGATATGATAAAGGATCACATGATCACAAATTTCCACATGGTCTGCGTGTATCGTGATTTACTTCAGATTAGACACATGTTTGGCTTTGTGGGCTGATCATATTGATGTGGTTAGTGTGGGTCACAGTTTTAGTGCAACCAACTGGCAGAACGAAGTATGTTATTTTAAACAAATTTTTAAATATCTCACTAAATTGCTTTAGATGTTTTATAATAATGGGAATAAAGTACAAATTTCAAACTAAAGGATTTTTGAGCTCTTAAATACTGTTGCCATAGCACATTAGGATCCTTTTTTTGTGTAGTCCTGATCTTTTGCACACTCAACAGAGACATCTCTCATGGCATGGAAAAGGTTAATTCATGGATGTGTAGAGGGGGCTCTATAAAATGGGCCTGTTCAGAGAATTCTGTAGCACATCTCTTTTCAGCTACGGTCACCAAGCTTTGGACATATATAGATCTCATCAAGCTGGACAACTTTCACACCACAGACATTAGCTCCGCCCAACAGGAAGTCAGCCATTTTGTATTTTTTTTTAAATGACATGCTATGGCTATTCTTGATGGCCATCAAACATAGGTAAAGTCATAGCAAGACACAGAAGACACTAAATTGGAAATAGATTTTTGATATTTGGCGAATTTGCCATGGCAATACATTAAAGTAACACACAAAATTGTGAAACAGGAAGTGTCTCATATCTTCTACATGTAGCCTTCAACTGTACTAACTGTAGCCTGACACAAACCAGCCGTGATGTCACGAACAGTGATGTAACATTGCTATGTGTTGTTTAACTGAGTATAACCAGTTTAAAAACAAACTGTGCACATCCCGGTGTTTGGTGCAGTGCAGGACTTTTGTTGTGCTGTTCACAGTACTGGGAGCGATTGTTGCATACCGGCAGCTCTAATATTAACTGCCGGTACTCATTCCTTACTTGTTGGAAAATCATTGAAAAACTGAAGCCATTAATTCACTTTCTCTCGCACACAGTTTTATAAGTAACACCCTTTCATGTGGTGGAAACGTGTGGAAAGTTGGAGAATTCGTCCGGAGACCACACATGAACAATGTTGGTGGAAAAATGTTGTTGTGTATGATTACACAACAGCTTCACATAAGCCATTCATACTGTAAGACCCGCCCAATCGTCCCAATGAAGGCTTACGATTGGTGGGTGACGTTTTCTTGCACGTTCTGTCTTTTTCCAATTTATTCCAATTTATCTTTATCTGACTCAATTTTATCATGACCTCAAATTTAGGTTAGAATGCCGATTGGTTATCAGGTCATTTGTATAACAATTTAACTACACATTTGATTAATCTGTTTAACTCTTATTGAAATTATTCATTCGGTTCTCAGAGTCACACAGGGTCCTCGCACTGGCCGTTCATTATGCGGGCCCACGATCACAAACTTGCCAGTCTTGGTCACTAGACAGAGGTAAATGACTGTACTGTTTTAGAGTGCTAGCCTGCTTGCTTTCTCTAAAAGTATTTTATTTTATTGAATTAAAATAACATTATCTCTAATTAGAGGTCATAGCCACTACTACAGATATAAGTTGACCAACATTACTCTTCTGATAGTAGCTTTGGTTTGGTCATGCATGGTTTCCCACGTACACTTTGAGTAACCTATTTAGGTTGGCCATTCAACATTAATGTTGTCCTAAACGAAAATCCCTTTTTACCCTTTACAGTCTAAGTACACTTGAACTAATGCCAAGAGTTTGCCGGAACTTTAGCCCGTTACTAATCTGACACAGATTTGCGGTAACAATGGATACAACGATCTATTAAGGTCAATCATTTCAGAATAAATCGGAATAAAATGAAATGTAACAATTTATTATTATTCAGGTAAATGTATCATGCCAATTACATGATCAATTCAGAGATAATCGATACACACATCAAATGCTCTTGAAGTAAAGAGTAAGAAATGCATACCTGACCTCAAGGAAATTAGATACATAATGCATAGCAATACGGGCTGATCTGGTTACAGAATCGCGTCCCAAACCCTGTCGATATCAGTATTTTATTTTTTATTTTTTTTAACTGTACAGTCCTGATTATTTTTCCACCATGAAGGAGGTTAGTAGGGTTTAAACGCTGCATATTTTGGTAGGGATTCACCAACATTTTGGATACTGAAAATTATAGGCCAAAGCTATTTTCAGCTATTTTCCATTTCGTGCCAAAATGGTTTTGGATGGCTGAAATCATTGACTGCAGACATTTAATTAGCACTTCTCTGATGGCACGTTTTGACTGTTTGTGCACAATGTGGATAAGTTACAACAGTTAAACATGTCAGCCGTGTGGACACTAGCTCTGGATTGACACAATACATTTTCAAGATTTTAATCGGTAATGATATGGTTTCTTAACTGCCCGCCATCCAACACTGTAAAAAAATCAAAAGTTGAGTTTACTTAAAGTCCCCCTGTAGTCAATCATTGTATCCCTTAAAACTCACCTTTGATCGCCAAAATGACATAATTAAAAATGTTTTACCTTATCAACAGAAAAATATACTATAGCTTCTCTTGAGACTCCCATGCTTCACAGCAGTTAATGATATGCTAAAGTCACCCACACGTTGATGTGATTGGTTAAAAGGTAGTTTGTGATGTAAGAAACGACATCATCAATTTCAAATTGCCACTTTTTTTGAGACTTCCTTTGGTTCACTGCCTTTTTAAGCAGAAAATACTCTACAATGGTGTTGACATATGACTTTGCACATGGTTTGTCTTAAAGTATATACATAAAAAAAAAAAATACATAGACTTATAAACAACAACTTAATTTTCACCACAGGGGTCTTTAAAAAAATAATGCAACTGGCTGCAATTTTTTGCATTTTTGAGTTTATTCAACTTCAATGTTTGAACTTGTGCCAAATCATATATGAAAGGGGTGTACTTCAGCGCTGGGAAGATGAATGTATATTTAAACTGGGTCATTTATGTAGTAGAAATATGAAAGTATTTTTTAATTTGGTCCCTTCTAGACTGAGAAAACATGTGGATGAAAGACAACAGCTCCCAGAATGCACTTGCTTCGCTGCCCAACGAGGCCACTCCCAATTTGATTTTCATAGTAATAAAATAATTTTGTTCAGTTGGAGAATAGACACTACAGTTAACAACTGAACGCGTCTGTTCAATAAAGTGTTAGTGAGCCGGATGAAAGTCACGGCACAAACGCAGCAGGAGTCAGATTACATTCATCATGAGAGAAAAGAGCTGAGCAGAGCTGAGGTAAGCGCGCCATACATTCACAGGGTGTGTTCAGTCTGGCGGGTTTTCAGGAATTCATTTGAAAAGTTGAAACACTCACTTTGCTCCGCACCGCTCCGTTATGAATGTCCGAGCTGAGCGACCGAGCCGATCCTACCCCCTATGGGCGGGTTGATAACATGCGGAACTAGCTTCTTCTAATGGCTGTAGTCTTTAGACTCTGGACAAAAATTTCTCCAATGACGCAAAATGATGATATTTGTGTTATCGGAGGATTTTTTCCAGAAATAAAATGCATAATTATCTCATCTCGGGGGACATGAGGGGTGAAAGTACGATAATTCGAATATACTACCGGGTTTCTACTGATACAAAGCTTAATGCTAAATCGCTGAAGTAACCCTTTAATAATACTACTGTTTTAAGTTTGATGAAAGATGAATAGGGGTTACAGTGAAATACCAGTCTAAAATAATACTTGGTACAACTCATGTATTTAGTCCTGAAGTTCACTAAACTCAAAAAGCTGTGATTGAGGTTAGTAGGACCCTTAGTTTTAGCTGAATATTCATATAGATGTAAGTGTTCTGTATTCCGTTTTTCACCCAATGATGTCCTCATACGCTCAGAGGCCTGTGTTAAACCTCGACTATCCTCTATCCACTGTTTTAGTTGTGCACTGATTGTGTCTGATTTGACAGGCATGGTCGTGTGTCTGTGTCGATCCTGAGGTCAGACCTGTCATGTCAGACGAGTTGAGCTGACTGGCAGGAGAAAGTAGATAGGATCCAGCCCTCGTTAGGAACGTCTTTTCGGTCCGTCCACAATGTCGGACCCACCAGCGCAGAGCGCTCATAGTCAGGCCGGTGGCGTCACACCATCAATCATCATTATAAATCCCACATCGTCCCGGCTACATTAACTTGGCGACCTGCGCACCCCGTCTCAATTAAACATCTGATGAATATACGGCTCATCTACACGGACTGTCAACCACCCGTCAGTCAGCCTCCGATGAGAACACGCTTTTATTTTTGGACCGGATGCCAATAACGGCTCTGGGACTTAAACAAAAACATCTTCCTTCAAAGTTATTGTGAGCGGGAGGAGATTGTTTGCTCAACACTAAAGGGGGTTAAGGCAGGCTTTGGCAGGGAAAGAACGGGCCAACAGAGACCTAGAGCCCCAAATCAGGAAAGTTTTGAAGCATTGTTTTGAATCTTAACAAGAGGACTGAGACATGCAAAAATAATTTGCTGTCTTTTTCTTTTTCCCACAGCTTTGCATTCTATGTATCAACGCATGTAAATAGCATCTTAACACTTGATGCTATTTTGAAAAGCACTCGGCCCCTGAGGATTTCTAGTGAGTGAAGCAATTTATCCATGAACAGGTGCATTTTTAATGCTTTTATACAATCAGATGAGCATTTTATATACAGACACTAGTGTTTCTCTGTCTTTTTTGATTGGCGCACTCCTTTTATTCTTATTTTGAATTGATGTAGCCTTTCTAATTAAACTTGGAGAGAGATGTTAATTACCTAACAAGGTCACCTTTTTCTGCCACCATATTCAGCATTGCTCTCCTATACTCTTCCTCTCCCCTGTTCCACAGCCTAAAGGAGATTTGAAGAGCGGTGTTAATTGCCTATCCGTGATCCCATTTCAACTTTTGCATCTAACTCTTCAAGTGCCATATTTAGACTGTAAAGAAGGATTATTGGTATGTTGTGCTATTCTTCTCTCCTGCACCTCACACAGTGCATCCTGGCATCACAAACCGCTGCTTTTTGTGGGAACTCCTAAGATGCAAATAGAGAGTGTGAGAGAGAAAGGAACAGGACATATGGAGCTTGATGGTTGTTGTAAAAAGTTGTCAGCTGTAGCAGCGTGCAGCTGGTGGGCTTGTATGGTGGGAGGATGTAACATGGGTGAGATATGGTCATTTGGAGAAAATGGGGTTTTATCATATGATACAAGGATGCATGTGTCTGTAACTCATAATTTCATATGGCCCACGCGCTTTTCCTAATGCACATAACTGCCAGCACATTTTTGATGGTTCTCACAGGATGTTACATAACTCTTTAGAGGTCTCTAGGCTACATTTTAAAAGACTAAACATAAATAAAATCCACACATACAGTCAAAGATGGTTAAGTCTGAATTCTGAAAAAGGCTCTTGTCTGCAAACTCCGAAAGTAAGGGAATAGTGAAGGTGGCTGTAACTGTGTAAGTGTAACTGTGAACAACTCTGGGAGTTTGGGTGTTAAATCTCTCAAATCGTAGTGTGAGGTAGCTACATCTGTCTACTACAAATATTATGTGTAGTGAGGCCAGCAGGGGGTGCTCACCCTGTGGTCTGTGTGGGTCCTAACGCCCCAGTATAGTGATGGGGACACTATACAGGTCCTTCTCAAAAAATGTTTATATTGTGATAAAAGTTACATAGTATAGTATATTTTCCATAACGTAATGATAAAAATTAAACTTTCATATATTTTAGATTCATTGCACACCAACTGAAATATTTCAGATCTTTCATTGTTTTAATACTGATGATTTTGGCATACAGCTCATGAAAACCCAAAATTCCTATCTCAATAAATTAGCATATTTCATCCGACCAATAAAAGAAAAGTGTTTTTAATACAAAAAAAGTCAACCTTCAAATAATTATGTTCAGTTATGTACTCAATACTTGGTCGGGAATCCTTTTGCAGAAATGACTGCTTCAATGCGGCGTGGCATGGAGGCAATCAGCCTGTGGCACTGCTGAGGTGTTATGGAGGCCCAGGATGCTTCGATAGCGGCCTTAAGCTCATCCAGAGTGTTGGGTCTTGCATCTCTCAACTTTCTCTTCACAATATCCCACAGATTCTCTATGGGGTTCAGGTCAGGAGAGTTGGCAGGCCAATTGAGCACAGTAATACCATGGTCAGTAAACCATTTACCAGTGGTTTTGGCACTGTGAGCAGGTGCCAGGTCGTGCTGAAAAACGAAATCTTCATCTCCATAAAGCTTTTCAGCAGATGGAAGCATGAAGTGCTCCAAAATCTCCTGATAGCTAGCTGCATTGACCCTGCCCTTGATAAAACACAGTGGACCAACACCAGCAGCTGACATGGCACCCCAGACCATCACTGACTGTGGGTACTTGACACTGGACTTCAGGCATTTTGGCATTTCTTTCTCCCCAGTCTTCCTCCAGACTCTGGCACCTTGATTTCCGAATGACATGGAAAATTTGAGCGACAGTCCAGTGCTGCTTCTCTGTAGCCCAGGTCAGGTGCTTCTGCCGCTGTTTCTGGTTCAAAAGTGGCTTGACCCATGGGGAATGCGGCACCTGTAGCCCATTTAAACTGAGACGTTAAACTGAGGTCCTGACTCTCTGTGGTCATTAAACATCCCAGGATGTCCTTCGGAAAAAGAGTAGGGGTGTAACCTCAGCATCCTGGCCAAATTTGCCCATTGGGGCATTTACCCTCTGTCCATCATTGCCACCTAATCATCCTCATAGACTGATTGGCTTCATCACTCCGTCTCCTCTCCACCAATCAGCTGGTGTGTGGTGGGCGTTCTGGCGCAATATGGCTGCCGTCACATCATCAATGCTGCACATTGGTGGTGGAGGAGATACCACCCTTCTCTAAATGTAAGAGCTTTTCTAGGCACTCAAAGCGCTTATATAAATGTAACAAATTATTATTATTATTATTAATATGTATCCTAGAAAATTATAATTAAATACATGTAAAAACATCAGGCTTCATCTTCTGACTGATTCTGTAGCCTACAGTGAATAAAGACGTTTTCTGTCAGCTGCTGTAAAACTCTACATCAGTGGTTCTCAACTGGTTGGTTGTGACGCAAAAAATGCTTGAGGCTTGTTTTGATCAAGTAACGGACTGGAGGGGGAAAAAAGCTTCATGCAAACAATACAATCGTAAGATCTAGGAATGTCAATAATAAAGGTTGCTTCTAAAATAAAACAAAATTTGGTTTTGTTTGTTAAAATATTAACATTATTATAATTAATTCATATTTGAAATAAAGTATGGTGTTCCATAACATATTTGTTGTTTCTGTGGTGTAGTGAGAATTTGGAAATTAACAATATAATCAATCATGCATAGTTAGAATAGTTAAATGGGTTTATCAACTTCCAGTCAAACTTGCTCTTTGGTAAAATGGTGAATAATGAAATATTTTGGCGAGTGTTTCTTCCATCTGTTAAAACAAACTTGCAATTTTAATAGTGAGCCTATTTCATGAACCTGTGTATAACCCTGTGCAGTTCATTGCAATATGAATTCAACTCATGTTGGATTTTAACATTTTTGTTGTTTTGGTCACCCATAGGATTAAGGGGCGTATTACAGAAACATCTTATCTTTAGAATCCTATCTTATATGTTTGGTAACCATGGCAATTTCAGTTAGGACCTCATTTAGGACAAAGGCTATTACAGAATGAAATTTCTTAAGTGCATAATCTTATCTTAACTATGGATAGGAAACGGGTATTACAGAAGCATCCTAACTCGAAAAAAAATTCCCAAAAGCTGTCTTAACTTTAGGACAACCCCACTGGTGTCCTAACTTCAAACCTTTTTCAAATCCAGCGGTAAAAATCACAGTACAAAAACTTTTTCGAGAGAGCGTTACATTTATCAATTATATAAGATGAAGAGCAGCAATGTTTTGATGGTGGAGATACTTTTGGAGGACCCAGAGGGTGTGCTGTGCTTTGATGATAAAATGCTTGTAAATAATTACAGACTCCCACGACAACACGATCTCATGACAATGCGTATAAATAGTACGAGTGTGCAATCTCGTAGAATGTATACGCCAAAATGAGTTTTGGCGTGCATATGGTCTGCCGTTTTTGGCGTGCATATGATCACTTTATGGCGTGTATATGACACGCTTTTGGGTAGGGTGAGGGTGGGGTGTGGGGGTTCGTACATATAATACGCCATAAAGTGCGTATCATATGCACGCCAAAAACGACGTACCATATGCACGCCAAAATGAGTTTTGGCGTATACATTCTACGAGATTGCACACTCGTACTATTTATACGCATTTTCGTGAGATCGGGCTCCCCACGACACATGATTTTGCTGTTAGTTGACAAATTGCGACCAATGTTACAGAGGCCAATGAGCCGTCACGGAGCATTACCGGTTGTTCTTCACTGGCATAAAGTTGGTTTGATGCTGGACGTTCGATATTCACAAATTAAAGTACCATCTGTAAAGTTACATACAACATTGGTATACCTAGACATTTCTAACTTCAATGGCATTTGAACGGAACATGTAAAAGGTGTTCATCATAGCTGGTAGTTGGTCATATTTGGTTTTGATACTGAAGTCATTCCGTTAAAATGCTATTAAAGTTAGAAATGTGTACACCAATGTCGTATGTAACTTTAGAGGTGGTCCCTAAATTTGTGAATATCGAACGTCCAGCGTCAAACCAACTTTATGGCAGTTCATTCTTCAAGTGACTACTTTTTTTGCAAAAGGTAATTTATAAAACGGGCTTTAACTTTTCAACAGAGCTTATCAAATTTTCAATTTCTGCAGCACTGGAAATACAAGCATTACGCCGTTGTTTCTCCATTTTGATTTTAGGTTTACCTCAGAAGCAGTTTGCATTGTTGGTTGCTTGGTAACAGACCTGACAGTTGATTACCAAACTCAATGGAGCGGTTTAAGATTTCCTAACTACAGATAAGATGAGATTTTGTCAGATATGATAAGAATCCTAAATCAAGTTAAGATTTGCTTTTGTCATACGAAATTGTGAAAAATCCTAAATTAACTTATCATATCTTAAGTTAAGACCTAAGATAGAAAGTTTCTGTAATATGCCAACTGAAGAGCAGTTCAGAAGCATAAAGTAGCCTAGGGTCGAGCTGGCCGTTGCCATCTTAGCAGCGGGTCATCGTGCGTCTCTCTCGGATAACAGGAAATGGGCAAAGAGGCGGGACGTGGGCGGAGCTGAGGTGACGCGATGACTGACAGACAGTAGATAAATGGCTACCCACCTGCCACTCAAAGTGGCCACGCCCTAATAATGCAGAACTTTAAGGCTTTATATAATGTGAACGAATGAGTTATAAAAAAATGCACCCCCCTCACCGTTGTCATGAAGGGCATAACTAGCCGTTTAGACCAAAACTAGAATTTGTACCAGGCTGTAAACATGTTTGTTTCTGCTGTAAAGTTGGGCATTTTAACATGGGGCTCAATGAGATTCAGCTCCCTTGTGGAGCATGTGTCTAGTGGCCAGTTGATGAACTGCAGTTTAAGTCACTTCTATATGGCTTCAAGAGAGACCGCGGGAGGTTACCGCTTGGTTGAGAAGCACTGACTTAGAGTGTCAAAACAGAAAGAAAAAAAGAAAACAGAAGCAAAACAAATGTGTTTTCACTGCAGGTTTGGTTTAAACATATATTTTATTCCTCACCTTCTCAGTCAGGTATCATATTTCTATCTGTCATGAACACAATAGATCAAAATATACTTAAACTGCTACTTTTCCATCAAAAATGTGTTTTAGTTTAGTAAGTGTTGCTTCAGTGTAACATGAACACTAACCTGTTTTGCTACAAGCAGCTGACCGGCCTGTTTTCAGTCAGGTGTGGAAGGCTGGAGAAAAAGAAAGAGATGGAGGAAGAAAGCTGGTAGGGTGGGAATTAAGTGTGTAATGTGAGGCTGATGTGATGAGATTGTGTGTGGTGACCTCCTCCGACAGGTCTCCATCCTTCGTCAGCCTGACTTCAGCTGCCATCACCTCTGTTTTTTTTCCCATCCCACCACTGATCTCTTTCCCCTTGTGCTCAATCTCTCTCAGCTCCCAGCTAAATAAATGCAGAATAACAATTATAGAAAACACAATTAAAATCTGTTAATCAGATTATTTGTTGTGGATAAAACCTTTAGGATGGCTTTGACAGCTTAAGGGGGGGAAAAGCTGCCCATATTTCAGCAAAAATTGAAAAGATTATGATATGCCCATCCCTCTGCATTGTCACAGAAAATTACTAATAATTAACCTGACATAGTACTGGATAAAGGCCATGGGTTAGTATGGGTCAATGCTATCATATTCTCAAGGGGGTGCCAATCTATTTAATCTAAATTGCAGGATTTTATTGTAAAAAAATATTTTAGTCTTAAGAGCATACTCCAGTTTAAAAGGAAATAACCACATTTAAGAATTCAGGACCCAGTGCTCTTGCAGTTTGGACGCAAATGCCTTTATTGCACTCACCTATGTGTTGTCAATCATGTGACGTGGCTGAGAGAGGAAAAAAAAAGCAGACCTCAGCTGGGTATTATTTAGGTTTAAATCCATGCTTTGTTTGGAGCAGCTGGTAATTGCATATTGTGGGGCAATTAAGATATTTACCATTAAGTAGAATAAGCCAGGTCAAGCACCCCAACCTCTCTAGTCTTACAGCCATCAAATCAAAGCTGTGGGCATCTCTCTCACTCTCGCTTTTTGTATCGCTGTGTTTATTTCTGCTGAAAAGCCAGTTTAGTTCATTTGTGAGTCAGCTGGGCAGAGCGGGCCCATTTCTTTTCTTTCAGGCATTTTTTTAATATTATTATTATTATTAAGATCAGGGGGTGCACAACAACAACCGAGGAATCTATTATTCATTAAGTGTAACCAATATAAAATTTAAAACAGTGTTTTTTTTTTAGTTAAATTATGTGAGGTCAGCATAATATTCTGCCTATTACTTATATCTATATCATCTTTGCCTTAGTCAGCTCTATTTAAATATGCAATCATTTACAGCTTTTGACTCTATGTGTGTGCGCACCCAATTTCCAATATTCCTCTACGCACTTTTTATGCTGACATCAATGGCAAGCTATTAAAGACAGTATTTCATTATTGGTTCCTCGTCCCCAGTGGTTATTTACAATCCTATATATACTAAGCACTGATATTAAAGGAGACCATTTTAATGAGGTGCTATCTGCTTTAGCAATATGTCTTTCTCTGAATGAGATTGTGTTTAAAGATTTTTATCAAGAAATGGCTGTTCGCTGGGGTTATGTTTTGTCCATGAAATATGCATTTCATATCTCTTTCATTTCATTAACATAATTTAATTTGTGCTTTGCATTCTGTGCATAATACATATTTGATTTACAAAACAAATATTTCCATTAGAAAATGAATTTCATGCAGGCATAAGGCAGAACTGAATGATGTATTGTAAAGAAAGTAGAGAGAGCGAGAGAGAGAAAGAGAGAGGGAGAGAGAAAAAGAATTGTATTATCCTCAGAGCGCCTTGGCAAAGAAAAAAAATACTCAATAGACTTCTAGTGCGTGCGAGTGTGTGTCCCTGCGACTGTGTGTGTTTATGGATGTCTGTATGTCTAGGGATATGTACTCATACGCTGTATACGCCTGTGTCTCCAGTATGTAAATGCACATTAGGACGGCTATACTTGCAGTGAGTATATTGCATTAAGTTTAAAGCAATATTACTCAGATTGATTTACATTGTTTTCTATGGCCGCCTCTCCCCTCTACGTTAGCTAAGTGTTCCGGTGGCAATGTGGCGCTTTGCTTTTTATTAT
This sequence comes from Gobiocypris rarus, assembly GCA_023029165.1. NCBI lineage: Eukaryota > Metazoa > Chordata > Actinopteri > Cypriniformes > Gobionidae > Gobiocypris > Gobiocypris rarus. The sequence continues at coordinate 25,916,638 of CM040912.1, read as the reverse complement.
CAGTAAAATATGGTGGATATTATAAAGATATATCACTCGGCTTGGTAGCACAAAGGAAGAGCACACATCCATTTTCATTTGGTGCCAGTTTTAAGGGTTGCGCCGGAGAACATACTACACGTAGTATTTCACAGCTTAGCGTATGATGTACATCCTCAGGGACTTTGTTTCTTTGCCGGCCCGTTTGAGCGCAGACGCTCGCCGCGTGTCAGTTTAAGAGGTATTAGTCGTTGCTTTAGTTTGCGAAATCATTTCCTTTTAACTTCAGCCTGTGATAAATTATGGAGTCCACCCCTCTACATTTCCTTTCCTCCTCTTCCAAGGGAATGTTACTAGTTTTAATTAAAGGACTGCACCTTGCTAGTTTAAAGGATATCAGTGGCTGTGTGATAAGTTGCAGGAGCTCAGGGCTTTGGATAACAAGAAGCATTTTAAGTGGCCCTGACGAGTTCATATTAATTTGGCTTATCGCGCCTGTAAAAAAATCCAGGTAGCATTGAGGCAGATCCCGGCTTTAATGAGCTCAAAAACGTAAAGTCGGTGTCAGAACACTCCACTTTTTTATTTCAAAGGGAGTAGGAAATAACTTGTCAAAGCTAAAAGCCAAACAGTAAGATCTATGTTTCAGAGGTAACTAGTATTAGCAGGGATTTCGGGCTCGTCTGACATGCCGTACGGAAGGGAGGGCTTAAAATAGAAGTCTCAGGTACGCGGGAGTGGGGCTTATACCTGCACACAGTCTCTGCTGCCTTCGCTGACGGTTAAAGAAGAGCGATGAGAGGATCTTTGAGCTTTTAAAAATCTCCTCTTTTCCATTTTCTCTCCCTACAGTTATGCCAGAGAGGTGATCGCCTGCCCGGCTACTGCTGAGTCCCTGCTTTGAATCTTTGACGGGTGTTTTTAAACTTCGCTTGAGCGAGAAAAAGAGATGGAGATCACACGATGGCTCCGAGGAGGAGTTGACGAGAGTTTTAAGATGGCTCTGTAAAGTCTTCTCTCGTGCCTATTCTCTCAGCAGTTCAAGGCCAAATCCAGCAGGAAGATGAAAAAAAATCCAAGATGATAATTTAGCTTCTGCGAGTACAAAAATCTGCACTCTGTAAAGTTTGGTGTCAAGGAATAACTCACAACCCTAAGCGATTTAGCCTTTATTCTCACACCTTAATCTGTTGTTCATGACAGAAGGGACTGTGTTTCTATCTTAGCAGATGGGGAGACAGGTAACTTGGCATGTTTGTTAACGTCGCCAATGGTAGGAAAGCAGACAAAGAGAGCGAGAGACAGGGAAAGATGAGAGGAGAGAGGAAAATCAATCTAATACTGCAGAACTATCAGATCACATGAGATGATGGATTCTTGGTCGCAGCATTCAGCCGCTGTCTGCCGAGCTGTGCAAATCAATTCAAACAGACACAAAGAGTAAACACACATTCTGCACCACAATAGGAAATTGAAGCAGAGCCTCCCTTTTTAAAATATGCCTCTACATATTTGTTTTGTGGATTACCATTCTGAAATGAAATTTGAACAGTTACTTAAAATAATATGCAAAAGATATTTCCTGTTTTGCCGCCCGCCCCCTCCCCAGTGTTTGTCGGAGATGTGGGATAGCTGCGACACTGGCGTCAGTGTAAACACCACATGCGTGTGTTGTCCTGGTGATTATTTTTCATAAACATTTTCCGAGGTTTATCCTTATTGCAGAAGGTTTAGATATCGTATTTTATTTGTTTTTGCACTGTTGAAAAAATATTTTTCGAAAAACGAGCCTGTGTTTGTGTGCATGCCAGTGGACGCAGGTTGGAATGGACAGCATTTTTCAGGGACAAGAGGCCATTTAAGTTGTGGTAGAAAGTTTTTGTATTAGGAGCCATACAGATTTGAAACAGATCTAATTAAACTGTGTACGCTTCTTGTTCACATTACAGGATGAACCAGTTTGGTAAGGTCAAACTTTAGCAGACACTCATTAAAAGTCCTTTGACATTTAGTGAAAGATTTCTTTCAGTTGGCCTACATGTCTGATGCAGAAAACATTAAGTGTGAACACCAAGATAAGGTTCTTCAAGTCATGAAGTACAACATGACTTAGTCAGGCAAAGGATGAAATGTATCAATGTGACAAACAGGTCAGATAATAATAAAAAATCATAAAATCTGTTATTAATTACTCAGCCTAATGTCGTTCCAAACCAGTAAGAATTTGAGATTGAGATACTTTTGTTGAAATCCAAGAGCTCTCTGTCCTCTCTATATACAGCAATTTAAATAACACTTTCAAGGCCCAGAAAGGTAAAAGAGTCTATGTGACTTTATGAGGTGACGAGAATACTTTTTGTGCACAAAAAACAAAGACTTTCTACATCAGAAAGCCGGATCTGTATTGGCTGATGCTGTTCACGTGAGCACCATGACGTATGTGTATGAACTTGACGCCGTTCTGGTGTAGAACCCGGAAGCGCTGCACTGCTGTTACAACATAAACAGCGTGGAAGACTGACACAGAAGAAAAGAAAACTTTGAATAAAGTTGTTCTTTTTGTGTTTTTTTGCGCACAAAAAGTATTCTCGTCTCTTTATAAAATTAAGGTTGAGTCACATGGACTATTTTAACGGTGTCTTTACTACCTTTCTGAGCCTATAACTTTTATTTCCCCACCAGCGTTTAAAAAAAAAAGTTGCCAGCCAAAAGTTTAATAGCCCATAGAATATTTAGTTTTATGAATATCTGTGCGTGCAATATATCAAAAGAAAGAGCTGACCCTCTTTTTTTTTTCTTTTTAAGCCGCAAAATCAAACTGCATTCAGATCAGATTCAGAGCGATGATCAAACACAGATGGAGGAGGAGATCGAGTCCATCAACACACCTAATGCTTGCACAGTACTGTAGCTCGTCCTGGGAAATTTGATAGTTTTAATTCATATGATGTTTAATGTTGACAATCACGTTCTTTTTCATATGCATCTGCTTACATGCAATCTCTTGCTTTACTCCGTCTTGCTTTACTCCGTGTGTTTCGATCAGGAGATTCAGTGCTCATTCAGAAGATGCGTAATAGCGCCCCCCTAGCGTCTAACAGTGAAAACACGGAAACCCGGAAAATTCTGTTTTTGGCCGGGAAGCGTTTTCTCACAAATAACGGAAAATTCTGTTTTTGACGGGAAAGAGTTAAAGTGTTAATTAAATAGCTGTCTATTGATCAGAGAGCTCTTGGATTTCATTAAAAATATCTTCATCTGTGTTCTGAATATGAAGGAAGGTCCTACAGGTTTGGAACGACATGAGGGTGAGTAATTTTCCTTTTTGGGTGAATTAACAAGTATACAGCCATGACACTTAAACCTACCCAAACCACTAAACCTGCCCCTAACCTTACCTGTGTCCCACACCCAGTGTTTTGTAAACCAACATGAACACAATAAGTACATTGTATCTAACAATTATATATATAGTATTTATATATATATATATATATATATATATATATATATATATATATATATATATATATATATATATATATATATATATATATATATATATATATATATATTTTTTTGTATTAATAAGTACTTAAAAAAGACACCTAACATAAAGTGTGACTAAATACCAAAATACTATAAGTACCTACAAATTACATTACAGCCTGCGGTTTCGACTCATGACCGGGAACAAACAAACACACTTACAGAACTCTGCTGCTCCAGAAAAACAAACTGCATCCACTGTTTCCGTAACTTTTTTAGATTTCCAAGCAAACGACTTTAGGCGGTTGTTTTTAGTGTATTAAAAGCATACAGCTTTACCAGTGTAGTCCGATTATCAAACAAATTAATCTTACAAGTTCTTATTGAATTAAACAAACTGATTGTTCAGTTTGCTTACTATCTGATTGTGCATATAACAATTTATAGTTAATGTTACACATGCATTTTGTCAGTAGTACTTTATAAATATTAAATAATCAAATAAATATTTTTGTTGTATTGTTGCTTAATATATAGATAAGCCAACTTCATTTGTTGCTTCATAAAAATATATGAAAGGTAAAATTTTAAAAGTCTGTGTGAACAGCTTTCACATAAAATTTGTATTTATTTATTTATTTGCACACCGATCAGCCTTAACATTATGACAGGTGAAGTGAATAACACTGATTATCTCTTCATCATGGCACCTGTTATTAGGTGGGATAAATTAGGCAGCAAGTGAACATTTTGGCTTCAAAGTTGATGTGTTAGAAGCAGGAAAAATGGACAAGCATAAGGATTTTAGCGAGTTTGACAAGGGCCAAATTGTGATGGCTAGATGACTGGGTCAGAGCATCTCCAAAACAGCAGCTCTTGTGGGGTGTTCCCGGTCTGCAGTGGTCAGTATCTATCAAAAGTGGTCCAAAGGTGAACCGGCAACAGGGTCATGGTCGGCCAAGGCTCATTGATGCATGTGGGGAGCGAAGGCTGGCCCGTGTGGTCTGATCAAACAGACAAGCTTCTGTAGCTGAAATGACTGCAAAGCCGCAGACCAGTCAGGGTGCGCATGCTGAACCCTGTCCACTGCCTAAATCGCCAACAGTGGGCATGTGAGCATCAGAACTGGACCACGGAGCAATGAAAGAAGGTGGCCTGTTCTGTAAATCGCATTTTTGTTTACATCACGTGGATGGCAGGTTACGTGTGTGTTGCTTACCAGGATGCACAATGGGAAGAAGGCAAGCCGGCGGAGGCAGTGTGATGCTTTGGTCAATGTTCTGCTGGGAAATCTAGGGTCCTGCCATCCAAGTTTACATTGATGCGTACCACCTACCTAAGCATTGTTGCAGACCATGTACACCCTTTTATGGAAACAGTATTCCCTGGTGGCTCAGGCCTCTTTCAGCAGGATAATGCGCACTGCCACAAAGCAAAAATGGTTCAGGAATGGTTTGAGGAGCACAACAACGAGTTTGAAGTGTTGACTTGGCCTCCAAATTCCTCAGATCTCAATCTAATCAAGCATCTGTAGGATGTGCTGAACAAAAAAGTCAGATCCATGGACGCCCCACCTCACAACTTGCAGGACTTAAAGGATCTGCTGCTAACATCTTGGTGCCAGATACCACAGCACACCTTCAGGGGTGTAGTGGAGTCCATGTCTTAATGGGTCAGGGCTGTTTTGGCAGCATTTGGGGACTAACACAATAGTACTTTGAGATTCTTCGGAATGAAAAGTGCATTATAAATAAAATATTATTATTATTATTATTATTAAGAAGATGGTCATAATGTTATGCCTTATCGTTGTATACACTAAAAGGATCTCATTATTTGGCATTTTCTTTTTTCATAAATAATCTTCACAATTCTCATCCCGATTCTTTAGCTTTGCCTCCGATGCTGCTGTTAGCATCATAAATAAAGCCTGTTTAGCTTTTTCACTTTCGTTTTCACTGGGCCACTCCACAAGTCCCCAGTCTGCACACGTAATTGGAGAGCTCCTTATGGGAGAGTGTGAAGGGCGGGGAACAAAAGCAGACCGATGACTGAGACAGTTGTTGGGGGCACTGTTGACAGCTAGCAGAGCCACGTGCTGCGGGAGAGAAGCTGTGGCCCTGTCCGCATGCAGAATGTACTGCATGCAGGTGTCAGGACTTAGAGTCTAATGAGCCTTAATTAGCCCATTTGAGTAATCAGGGCTTGATTGGTCCTGTGTGCTTAAGTAAGCCAGCACATGTGAAGAGTGCTGGCAGGATTCAGAACATTTTAAGAACACTGGTTCAGTTGGTGCAGTTAGTCAAAAAACGGGTTGTCTATTACATTCGTATCATTGGATATAACTTTGTTAATGTGCATATTTAGCTGAAGTATTGTAAATATGTTGATATACATGTTAAATGTATTAAAATATGGACAGCTTGACGAGCTGGACTATTCTACTAATGGTGCCTTGTGTCTCTCCTCTGCTCCCAGCACTTACCTCTTCATTCAGCCACCACTTGACAGCACAGACTCTTCAGAGGCCTGCCTAATGCCCATCAGCATGAGGGACTCAAGTCTTCATCCTCCATCATCACAGCACAAAGACATCTGGACGATTGTCAAGGACATCACAATCTCTGATAGCTGACGTATCCCATGGGGCATTGCAGAAAAAGAAAAAGGAAGTCACTCTTGCGTGAACAAGTACAGTATGGGTGGTGAGTGGCAACATGTATGAAGTAGTAGTAACACAATGACTGATTATAATTTGATAATCTTGCTATACTTTTAGTCCTTTCAAGCTCTGTAGCTGCTTACAGAGACTACATATTTCCAGACATTCAATATCCATCTAACCTGTTAGATCAACACTTTAGGGGTACAACAGCATGACACTACCCTAATACAGTGTTTTCAAACTGTTTTTTTATGCGTCCTTATAGCCCCATTAGTGAGAGAAAAAAAAAATCAATTTTAACTCGGTTGATTATTATTGTTTATACAGTATTAGTTATAGTAGTAGAAGTATATTTTTTACTATTGTTAATAATCATCATAATTTCTATTAATTTATGTATTACATTAGTCATTGATAAATAATAACATTAATGTATATTGATTGCTTACCATTATCATGGTTATTATTATTATTTACCTGTAGCACACCTATAGGTACCAATAGGCACCCTTTTTGGGGTGCAAATATGTTTCAGGCTGATGTTAAAGCCTGGACGATGCTTGCACAGGTGCGAGCGCCAATCACAGAGATTCAGTGTTTGTCTGATGAATCATTGTTTCAATGCTCTTGTGCCATCAAACTGAGCTTTTTAGCCTCTCTCCTTGTGTCACAGTTTTCAGGAAAAGCAAGGAGATTTTTTGCTCTATAATGGGCTAAAAGCTGTAGATTTACACTTCCACCTTTTATTTAGACGGTCATATCTTTTCCCCACAGCCAACAGCATAAACTAATCCTGTATTGCGTTTCAATATAATGATATATAGAAATGGTGATTGCCCTCTAATTCAATTGCATGGTAATCAAATTGTAGTAATGGTGCTTATTTGGTACCCCAATTTATAGTTTTCCCAGAAATCATTAAGCAATTTACCCTTCAAATCTACTTTGAATATGCGTGAGCACAGACGCACACACGCAGACTAGTATTATGGTGTATTATATGAAGCCCCAGCTGTTTGAGATGATGATGGTAGCAGAAGGACTCTTGTGAGAGTCATGGGTAAACAGAAAGAGTCCTGGCTGTCTTCTTCTGGACACAGACTCCTTCCTGTTTGCCAGGATTGGGATAAAGATGCTGGAATCAGAAGACGGCACTGAAACATATCCAAAGTTTGAGCCACATGTGTTTGCCCTTAACCTCAACAAAGCCTGCTTCCGAATGTCTGGAATATCGGCCTATCGGTACATTTTGGAACATTGTGAGGAGGGGCTAAAGTCTACAGAGTCTTTGGAAGCACACTTGTTTTGTTTGTGCCATTTACTTGGTGCGTGACTGCAGCATGTCAACAGCCTAATGTAATCACATACTTTCTGTTTGCTTTCATAAAGGGTTTTACATGCATTAAATGCTGTAATGAATCAGGTCCACGGATAGAGTTGCCTAAGACCCTCCCATCTGCGCCTCTTTTCGAACTTTCTTAACGTTCTCGTCACTTTCAGGCGATCATTTGGGATGCATTTATCGCACACAGCTGTAAAGCGCTACCTACCGTTCAGTGTTAACTAAATAACAAACCGGATGCCAATGCCACTCTCACGCTGTGAAGAGCCCTCATAATACTACTGGCATTGTGGTTTTGCACGACGTGCCATTCGGCACAGTATCAGTGGTATGATTTCTGCTCACTATAAGCCTGCTATCCCAGAGCCGAGGCACGGCCGGTTCTCATGCTCCCTTAAAAGCCGCACATGCAGGCTAAGAGTCTTCTACCGCCCAGGGCTGCGCAGCATCCACTTAGGCACTGACAGTGCCCGATAACCCAATCTCCGGAAGGCTTGTGGCGGAGACTGATCTTACAGGCTCACAGTGATGTGATGTGAGCCTCATGTCTGTGTCCATGGTGGGCATTTCATTTATTTCTCTCTCTGTCTGTAACTGCCAGTACAACTATATGTCTTTTGGAAAGCTCTGCCTTTGATATGTTTGGAGTGAAGACGAAACCACTCATTTCTCACTAGGAGGATGGAGAATGAGCTGAAAGGTCTCTGTCTGCATTTCATAGAGTAGGAAAGAGCTTGGAGTGAGTGAATGCGTTCAGGTATGTTGAAATTAGTTTGCTGTTAGGGATGAGTGGACTGCTAGTTTCATCAATGACATTTCTGGAAAGAAATTCCTCAGGAGTCATACTAATTATGAGCTTTAGTGCTAGCTTTTTGATGTGTATTTATGGACTTATTTTTTCTATAGATAAGTTTGCATTGTACTCAGAGCCAAATCACTGTCCTGCCATTTTTGAGTGAGCTTTTTAGGTAACCCTGTAGTGTGGGGAACACATATTCATTATTAACTATGACTTTTGCCTCAATAAACTCCTAATTTACTGCTTATTTATAGATAGTAAGGTAGTTTTTGTAGCGTTTAAGATTAGGTATTGGGTAGGATTAAGGGATGCAGTAATACTAATAAGCAACTAGTTAATATCAAGAATTGAACCCTAAAATGAAGTGTTAACGCTCTTTATAACCTTTATTTATAAAACTTTTTTATAAATAAACCCAGTTTCTGCCAAAAACCATATGTTAGCATCACCAGGGGGACGGATTCACAAAAAATTTGTAAGAATAAAATTATTCTTAACTGCTATTTTCTTCTTATTTCCTAACTTAAAGCTGCAGTCTGTAAGTTTTGCCACTTTGTCAGATCTCTTTTTTAAACCAAGCGTCATCCACCCGCGGTCTCTCTTGAAGCCAATATGGAAGTGACTTAAACTGCAGTTCATCGACTGGCCACTAGACACATGCTCCACAAGGGAGCTGAATCTCATTGAGCCCCATGTTAAAATGCCCAACTTTACAGCAGAAACAAACATGTTTACAGCCTGGTACAAATTCTAGTTTTGGTCTAAATGGCTAGTTATGCCCTTCATGACAACTGTGACAGGGGTTAATTTTTTATAACTCATTCGTTTACATTATATAAAGCCTTAAAGTTCTGCATTATTAAGGGCGTGGCCACTTTGAGTGGCAGGTGGGTAGCCATTTATCTGTTGTTTGTTAGTAATCGCATCACCTCAGCTCCGCCCACGTCCCGCCTCTTTGCCCATTTCCTGTTATCTAAGAGTGATAAACGATGACGCGCTGCTAAGATGGCAACGGCCAGCTCGACCCTACTTTATGCTTCAAAACTGCTCTGCAGAATCCTATGGGTGACATCATAGACACTACGTCCATATTTTTATACAGGCTATGTTAAAAACCTGCAATTGCAGTTATTTGCGTAATTAATAACTTTACATGTGTTGTGCATCGTCACTCAGTGTGAATAAATCGAATGTTCTGAGGAGTATGTGTGGCTGTCATTCATTCACCGCACCGGTGTGGATACTGTACTTAGCACAGATTTTACTTATTCCACATCGTTATAACACATTATTAAAAGTTAAGCAGATCGTTTTGAACACTGGCTGGTTATGTACTTGGATTTTGGATCATTTTTAACCAAAAGAAGTTACAGCAGCTTTAAAAAATTGTGTATTCCCAAAAACTTTTCTTAAGATTGTTCTTAAGACAACATTTAAGAATTATTCATATTTTTGAAAAGAATGTTCTTAAAAATAAACATAAATTACTTCTTAAAGTTAGGATAACCTCCAATCTGTCTTAAACCCCCAAAAGTAATATGTTTAATAAATGTATAGGGTTGTTTCAAAGATTAAGCATTACAACATAACACAATGTGGACAATTATCAGAGATCAATCATTAACTTTTTTTTTTTTTATGTTCCCCGACAGTGGTTTTGATTATTTTCACAATTTAAATGTCCCAGAATATTTTGTTGTATAAATATCTGCAACATGCAATATATCAAAAGAAATAACACAGCCTCTGCTTTGAAAACAACATCAACAACAAAAAAACAAACATTTTATTCCAGCTTTATTAATTTAAAAAAAAAATTTTTTTATCATCACGGGTAAGTTTCATTAAAAAAATCAACATTTTGAGCAGAAAATTGCATTTTTGTCAAAGATACTTCTGGAACAATAATAAAAAAACGTAGATCGAGTCCATCAACACTTCCAAAGCTTGCACAGTCCTATAGCTCATCCTGGGTCGACATTTCATTCAGTAACTTTAGGCAGTTTTGATTTATGTTTAACTTTGATGATCACGTTATTTTACATATGCATATGATTACATATGCTATCACTTGTTTCTGCATCTTCCTCGTCTGTGTTTTAATCAGGAGATTCAGTACTCTTTCAGAAGATGCGTAAAAGCGCCCCCCTACCATATAACAGTGAAAACATGGAAAACGTAAAAACTTGTCTTTTTAATGGGGATAAAAACTTGTCTTTTTAAAGATAACTCATAAATGGCGGGAAAGAGTTAAGCCTAGTTTATACTTTCGCCTGCTCCGCAGCACAAGCCTACGCTGACTGATCGCAAAACAGACCTCCCCAAACAGACGAGGCATTTATACTTAACACGCTCACCGTTGTACTATTCTTTGAAACGACAGAGGGTAATTGTTATATAAGCCATCAGGAAACAGCGGTGAGTAGTAGTAAGGTTGACAGTTTACTTTAGCACACTTGACCAAAATCGTTTAAAACCCAGTAAACCTTGTGACATTAGAACAAAATATATGTATAGAACAGGTATATGACTATTTGTATAGAACAAGTAGACTAAATTAACGATTTCTTAAATATTCTAATTTCCCAAAACATTTTCATTTAGTTTATTTTTATTAAACATGGACCTTTATTTTCATTAAAATACCTTATTTCTTTTATTGTAGGATCATTTTGTAAATACAAGCAACTAATCTAGACATGCGCAAACTGCGGGTCCAGTGTGGTGAGCTGTACAGTTTCACCGGAAAATTTAATCTGAACAAATAAGTAACTTGGTCTGCTACTTTTGTTCTGACGACTGAGAAAAAAAGCATTACAATAAATTGCACTACCAATGGTGATTTAAATATAACGTTGCTTAGCTCATATCACATCAAATGTGTAAATTATCATTGTTATACTTTGTTTTCTAATTGTTAATGTTAACAACTTCAGCATTGCGTGACTACGTGTATTTAGTGTTTATTAGCATTACCTCTAGATATTGATTTCTGTACAGTCTAATATTTTGTTTTGATTATGTGTGAATCTCCAGTTGTCACTGATGTCATTTGAAACTTTCTGTAGTACAGTCCAATATCAAAAAGATATGTTTAATTATTCTAGCTGCTGTGAGAAAAGGCTATAAATGATCCGCCACCTGCAGCATCCTCACATGCGATACTACTACTAGCCGGACTTCTCCTTTATGTATACATACGTGACATAATGACGCAAAGACATGCTCGAATTTCCTGTGAAAATTCACCAGTACCACTCAAATTATAACATTATTACAAGCTCACCATTGTGAATTGGGCTAAGGTAAGGAGATTGTTTTGAACATCGGCTGGTTATGTACTTGTACAATTTTTAACCAAAAAAAGTTACGGACTGCAGCTTTAACTTGACATGGTTCATTAAAATCACAGTGCTGAGTCATTAACTCCCATCAGGCCAGTGACGAAAATAGTCTGAGCTTATTACGATATGCAACAAATAATGTTTCAGAGTAGTATGCTACAGTGTTGTCACATGACAAATATGGATCAATAATTCAGCACAGCTTGTTACCTTACAAATAAATGTTTTTTTTTTGTTTAGTTTTTTATGCGCAAACCTGAGTGAAAATGTCGTACCTTTCGACTATAACCCATACAAATTATGTTTGTTGGTGTAAAGTCAAGTTGATTCAATGAAATTGAATAATGTTCACTTAAAATCAGTTCATTCGATTTAATTTAGCTTGACAAAAAATATACACTGAAAATAAAAAAATAAAAAACATAAAAAGGTGCTTAATGTGGTAACATGTAAATTAACTGGTTTGATTCAAGTCAAAAATATGTTTGAATCAAATTGACTATAGTAGGTTAGCTAATTTTAAGTGTTCAGGTAACAATATAGTTCCTACCACTTTCTATGAAAGTTACAAAGGAACACCTACCACTTTTTACTGTGTAGAATACTTAAATTATAGGCCTATAGGTAAAAATAACTCATTTTAGCTGGGTTTCCTGAAACATCACAAATAATTATCTGAAACTGAAGATTTATGGTAGATTGTGCCAGGCCTACATATTAGGCTATATTTTGTCAGCATACATTTTTTTATTGATATGCTAATATAGCTATGGTTTTATTTGTCAAGAGAACATTTCATGTCTGACTCAAACCGACCAGCATCAAAATTATAATTTGAAGTTTTAGATAAAGCAGATAGTACGACGCACACGTTTTCCCAAAACGGCTCTGTTGAAGCATTGAACTCTGTTTGCTTTACTGAATCATTATTTTCCTGTCTATCACTGTTAAACTGCTTTGAAATCTGTATTGTACAAAGCGCTATATAAATAAGGGTGGCTTGATTTGACTTGATTGGAAACGTGCCATAGAGATTAAAGTACATTTATGTAACAATAGTGTTTTTTTAAAAACACAACTCGTTTGTACTTTACAGCAACATGTACAGAATATGAACTTATAATTTGCATTTGTGGGAAACAGTACCCCATGCAGTGTCCTCAGATGCATACATGATTTCAACAAATGTAGTAGATAATCTGGGGATTCCATGCTTACAGAAAATGCATACACAATTCACGGTATCAGATTGCATACTGCAATATAGTAAGAGTTGTATGATAGTATGCCATTCCGAACACAGCATCCATTCTGATTTCAGTGTTTTTGAGTTGTAAATGATTGCAAATATAGTAGGTCATCCAGGTATTACATGCAAGAATGTATATAGTAAGAGTAGTATGATAGTATGGCATTTCTAACACAGCCAGGCTTTGACGTGTTTTTCTTTCAGTGTTTCTTCAGCAATACCCACCTTTCAATAAAATAACAACAAAACCTGTAATTTTAGGAAAAATATTTGAGAACTTTTTCAAGATTTGCAATTAGGAACATTCTTACTAACTTTTTAGAATTTATAGAACTTCTCAGAAAAAACTTTTTTTTGTTTGTTGTTGATTTTTGTGAGTCTGGCTCCTGGTTCTCTTCCCATTGGCTTTTGGATATACGCTCTGTGACCATCAAAAGTTTATGATTCTTACACATTTGTTTATTTAGATAATCTTCCCAAATGAACACAGCATTTGAAGTTTGAAGCCTAAATGCAATTGCTGGAAGTAAAAAGCAAAAGGTAGGCTATAAGCAGAATATAACATGGTTGCATGACTTCAGCGTGACCACCAGTAAAGATCTGTTAACTCTTTCAATCTTTATTTAAAATCTTGGGAAGTTTGTGATAGAATTTGGAAGAGCATGAGTATAAACACAACAAGGCTGTAAAAGCAGACTGAGTAGGTGATTTCCTTTTTTTTTTCTTTTTTTTTTCTGTTTAGCATTCCAAAAAAGCTAGAGTCATTTCAAATTGGTTTCTTGAACATGACAATGAGTTCACTGTACTGAAATGGCCCCCACAGTCACCAGATCTCAACCCAATAGAGCATCTTTGGGATGTGGTGGAACGGGAGCTTCGTGCCCTGGATGTGCATCCCACATATCGCCATCAACTGCAAGATGCTATCCTATCAATATAGGCAAACATTTCTACAGAAATGCTTTCATCACCTGGTTGAATCAATGCCACATAGAATTAAGGCAGTTCTGAAGGCGAAAGGGGGTCAAACACAGTATTAGTATGGTGTTCCTAATAATCCTTTGGGTGACTATATATATAATAAAGATATTATATTAATTCCATTTTATTGTAATTGGTATTTCTGTTTTCATATATAATAACTTTTATCATCAAAAGTATGTAATATTGTTATTGGTAGGCAAACTCTCAAGATCTCAACAATTAGCCCAAAAGCTAAACAGAGTGCTGGGGTGCACCAAGGAAAAAGTTGCCATGATGATATCTTTTGCTGTATGTTTTCCGAGGCACTGACCCCACTGGCATGGTGTATATTTTACCAGTGATTGATGGTGATGATGGTCCTTGACTACACTACTGCTCCCATTTGAAAATGAAAATGCACATACACCCTCTTTCACACACTAACTCACATAGGCATACATGAAATAGCTGAGTGAAAGGGAAGAAGGAACCTTCACGCCACTTGGCCGGCACATGTGGGCAAGCCAGTGCCGACTGGCTGCTTCACTGTCACCGGCTGATAGCCAGGCTTTAATGGAAAAGATACAGCCCAGCCAAAGACTGGGAATCATTTCTACGATAAAGTTATATGTTCAGCCTTGAACAACTGAGAGATAATGTTTGGCTTCATTATAATTCCCAGTGTGTTTAAACAGGCAGCCCAGAATGCAAACAAAAGCAGATGAAATTTGAAAAGTATTATCAATATTGCAGATAGCGGATGCCCTTTCCAATCAGAAAAACCGTATCTCGCATAGCAAATTTATGGTTGACTAGTTCATTCGTTTCTATTAGCCTGTTGTATGTTTCTCTCTTCCTCATATATATTTATGTGGAATTTATGAGAGGGCCAAACAAACTGTCATTAGATATTCCTTTAATTCACTAAGCTGGTCTGCTAAAGGTAGCTGGGTACATTTAAAAGGCATTAGTTTGCTTTGACTGATATTTTTCTGAACTCTCTCCAAAGGACCATCCGTCACGTGCCCCGGCCATAGTCCAGCACGCTTGTTGCATTGCTCTGCTCTTATGTGTGTGTGTATGACAGATAGAGAGCCTGTGTGTGTTTCTGTGAGCAATTCTCTCTGTGTGCACCACTGCGGCTCCTTCACACACACACACTCAACGTATTCTGCGAGTCTCTTAATAGCAAGCTGCTGGAGCAAAATAATTGTCATTTTCCAGCCACTGGGCCTAAAGTCATATAACATAATGAAATGTCTAAAAAAGTGAGGGGGTGGGGGTGGTTTGTGTATATATATATTTCACTGTGGTGCTTTGAGTTTGTCTCAATGCATGGGAGGTCTGCTGAATCAAATGCTGCGCCACTTGAATAATTTACTGTATACCTTGGAAAGTGTGTGTGTGTGTATGTGTGTGAGTGAGTGTGTATGGGTATTCAAGAATGCCAGCAAGGTGAAATGTCTAAATATTGTATATGCCCACTCCAAAGTGTGTTTGTGCACGCTGTGATATATGTCCTGGGGATCTTGATACAACATTCAATATGGTCCTGCTGGACAGATTAGGCTGCTAACAGAGGAAGCCAATGTGCTGCAGGAACCAGTGATATGTGCCTCAGCACTAAGTGTTCTGGGACAGGCTGATGGGTTGATTTAAGCCGATGTGGGAGCAAGTGGAGATAAATGTTAGTGATGCTTCTCTCTCTTTCCCCCCCATTTTTTCTACTTCAGCAGATCCATCAACTGGTATTGAGGGTAATGAGTAAGGCGTGGAGGTGAACACACTACAGAGGGCTGACCTTGCCCACAAAGAGAGAGAGCATTTAGATGCCCCATGAAGCCTGTCCCCCCACCTGTAAAGTCATCATAGGCAATGTGTGAGTTTTAAAGGTTGGGTTTTTTTCAATGTCGTTGGTAGGTTGATTTTCCTTGAAAGTGTAAACAGTGTAGTGCTTTCAGAGCTTGAGTAGCCTGGCATGTTGTTAGGAAACCTTCTTCAAAACACTTTGAAAGAACACTTGTCGTACAGAATCACATTTAAAGGGATAGTTCACCCAAAAATGAAAAGTAGCCCATGATTTATTCGCCCTCAAGTCATCCTAGGTGAATATGAGATTCTTCTTTCAGATATATACAATCGGAGTTTGTAAAATTGCAAAACATAAAAAATGTCTTGGCTCTTCCAAGCTTTTTAATGGCAGTGAATGGCAGTCCATAAAAGTGCATCTATCCATCATAAAATATATCCACAGGGCTCTGGGGGGTTAATAAAGCAAAGCGATGCATTTGTGTAAGAAACATATTCATATTTAAAACTTTACAAACTGTAATATCTAACTTCCGCTATGATTTTCATTGATCATTCTTACTGTATTAGTTAAATTGTGTAGAATTTTTTAAATGAATGATAAATGAATGATAGATAGAACAAGACATTTTGTAAAATGCATATATTAATCTTTTCTATGTTACAGTTAAAGGGGTACTTCAGCGCTGGGAAGATGAATCTGTATTTAAACTGGGTCATTAATGTAGTAGAAATGTGAAATTATTTTTGAATTTGGTACCTTGAATTTGGTACCTGAGAAAACACAGAAAATGTATTTTTGTCTCATGGGGATGAAAGACAACAATTCCCAGAACGCACTGCTTCACTGCCATACTCTAGCCATGGCTAGCCGGCTACTGGATTACTGGATTACTTGCATAACACGTTCATTTTCAGAAAATCAGTTCAGTTAGAGACACTACAATTAAAAACTGAACGTGTCTGTTCGATATAAGGCGAGTGAGCCGATTGAGCGTCACGGCACAAACGCAGCAGGAGTCGGATTACATTCATCACATGAGCTGAGGTAATCGCGGGATTCGAGGCTGCGGCTGCGTTCACAGCGCGTGATCAGTCTGGCACGTGTTCAGTTCATGTCTTTGGAAGCTTAACTTTCGAAGGAAGTTCATTTTAAAAGTTAAAACACTCACTTTGCTCTCCACCGCTCCGGTTACATGAATCTCCTTAGCTCCGCGAGCCGAGTGCTGTGAGTGTGATGTTGAAAACATGTGGAAATAGCGCCCTCTGCTGGCTGTAGTCTTCAGCCTCTGGCCAAAAACTCCTCCGATGACGCAAAATGACGATATTTGCGTCATCGGAGGAATTTTTCCAGAAATAAAATACATAATTCTCTTGTCTCAGGGTCATATGAGGGGTGAAAGTACGATAATTTAAATATACTCCCGGGTTTCTACTGATACAAAGCTTAATGCTAATCGCTGAAGTAACCCTTAAATGAGAATAAGACTTTTGCATTACTTTAATGAGACATGGGTTGTAAAATGAATACACAATCCAATGGTCCTCATAAAAGACTTTCTGGTAACACTTTACAATAAGGTTGTATTAGTTAACATTAGTTAATGCATTAGTTAACATGAACTAACCATGAACAACATCTCTGTTCAGCATTAGTTCATCTTTGTTAACGTTAGTTAATAAAAATACAGCTGTTCATGTTAGTTCACAGTGCATTAACTAATGTTAACAAGATTGTATTAATGCATTAGTAAATGTTGAAATTAACATCAACAAATATAAATAATTGCTTTATAAGTGCAGTTCATTATTATTTAATGTTAACTAATGCATAAACTAATACAACCTTATTGTAAAGTTTTTCCAACTTTCTTTATGCTTTTTCTTTTCTTTGGATTTTTGGGTTAAAATGCAACCAGGACAAATCAGCATACATTCTCCTCTGTATGTGTCACAAACAGTTTGTATGCATACAGTGCATAGCTTCATGACAAATGTAGTTATTCACTGGTTGCTGGTTTTGACGTCTGTGTGTAGGTGTGTGGGTGAGGACTGAGAGGTTGCTGCTCTAATGGAGACACAGGTTTATTGACAATGAAACGGTTTGGCTGTATCTGCAGTGGGCTGCCTGCTGCCTGTGATATACTGGAGCCAGAGTCTAGTCAAGGCTGACATACAGCATCCAGTGCTGACAGCAGCACGCACACACACACACACACACACACACACACACACACACACACACACACACACACACACACACACACACACACACACACACACACACACACACACACACACACACACCTTCTCTGAAGCAGCATAAAATTCTAAGACACTGTTACACACGCACACACATATACACGTTCAAAGATTCATGCTAATTTGCTGGACTTTAACAGAACAGTTTAGGGCTTTGTCTTTTTTTAGGGCTTAAATGTATTTTTTTCAGCTATGTTAACTATTTCTTTGAAATATACCACTCTTGCATGGCAAAGCACATCTGTCAGTCTTAGACGGCTAAGTTTTAGCAAGATATGAAAAAATAGATTTGCTTTGTTCCAAAACTTGGCGAGGCCTACAAGGGCAGCTTTTTAAGGCATCATAGGCGCAAACTGGAAGGTTATGTTTTATCGTGCCTTTATAGGCAGCACGGCAGCTCACTAGGTTTTGAAATAGAGCTAGTTTCAGAGATCTAGGTGATTTGTCATGAATTGAGTTTAGGGATGCACGATATATCAGCACTACATCAGTTGATTTGCAGATATATAGTGGTTGATATTGGATGTTTAACTGTTGACACATTCGTGTTTATGTATTACCTTTGCTTCCATCTAACACTGGAAGGTCTTTTAAAACGCTATTAATATAATAACACTTTTAGATGTATTTTATAGAAATAGAATTTGTTATATTGTGCATTATAATTTTGTGATGCCTTAATACCCTTGTGGCTTTTGAAAATATATTTTTTATTTTTAGTGTTTTCTTTATAATTCATATAGACAAAATAGTATATAATTCTAATATTTTCTAATATTTAGTCAGTTTTAGCCATAAGAATAATTACCAGCCAGAATTATTTTTGTTGTTGTTGTATTACTGCATCCCTAATATTTTAGTCAATGTTGCCTCTGCCAGTTTTCTTAGTTTCGTAACATTGAATCATTTCATAAGTTATGGTCTTTGTCTCTTCTTCATAGTGTTATGCACTGATTACAAATATTGCCAATTTTGAATAATGATATTTCTAAATAATAATATTACCAAATAGTTTAATAGTGTTTAGCTGTTGTTTTTGTTATTATTATTACCAAACACAATATGCAAAGTAAAGTCCTGATTAATGACAGAGTAATGGTTAGCAGATGTTTATTGCAAGCAGTATGAGAAGGATACATGTGCAATACAGCAGTGACTTGTGTTGTGCAATAGCAGCTTTATTTTCTTTAGATATAACAGAACTATTGAAGGCTAGCAGTGTTTTGTGGCGACTGCCCTTGTAATCTTTATTAAAGGTCATCTTTTACACACGCGCCTCTTGCTGGGTGTTCTTCATATATATAGTCTGTCTCCATGTCAGATTAAAAAGGAAGTAAGGGCTTGCAAGAAGAATAAAGAACTCTTTCCAAGAAGTATTAGTTCCTTTTTAATTTTAGCGGGATGAGGAACCCAGAATTTAAATGAAAGAATCGGTTTTCATCCAGCTAATAGTAATCCATAATCCAGCCAACGTGTCTTAACCACAATGTGGTTGGTCTGATTAACTTTAATGCTTTTCCTCTCAATTTATTGAAATGTTGGAATGAGCACATTTGGTTTGAAAGTCTCTCTCTCCCTCTGTCGCTCTATCTCTCTGTGAGTGAGAGAAAGATAGACTGTGAAAGTGAACGAGAGGAGGGGTGGAGAGGGAGAAAATATAACTTTAAGAGCAGGATGGCAGAGTCATTAAATATGTTTCATTCCCTCAGACAATGGGGGGTATGTGAGCCCATCGAAGATGCATTTTAAGGATAGTGCTGGCTCTTTAATATTTCAACCGATTCAAAAAAAAAAAAATGTCACAGAGGAAAGGGCAAAAATGCTAGTTGAAAAAAAAAAAATAATTAAACAGGCGAGTTTCATTTTCTGCCACACTTCAAATGAATTTCTGTAATGATCTCAAAACCTGCGAAAGGCAAATCCAATCAAACAATATCTAGTGGGTTTCATTTTCCCCTGCATAGCGATGACCCCCTTTGTCAAAGGGTGAGCCGGGGAGACTGTAGGTCGCCATAGCCATCCAAATGAAGGAGACAATTTAGCGTAGTTAAAGCTATTATCCCACTAGTGTGTGCGTGTGTGCTTCTACGCCTGTGTCGACGCTATAGCTTTAACATTTTGGGGCTTTGATATGAGTCATTGTAAATGATGCCACAGAAGGTCAATTGCTGAGTTCAAAATGGCTGATGGAGGGAGGGAAAAATATTATGTTGTTTTTCTGCTTTTAGGCTTCTGCCACCCCCACCCCCTCCCATTCTCTCCAGTCACAACACTGCATTTATTTAAAAAATGCGAGCGCTTATTCAGTCAGCCTGTGTCATTAATATAATACGGCATAAATAACACTCAGCTCTCTGTGTTTGAAGAGTGTGACATGAGCCCATTGTTTTTACTCTTTTTACCTTTAACCATTTGGCGGGTAATCACGCGTAAGAAGGAAGAATATGCCACGAGTGAATGAGCAGCAATGGTCCACTGACCTTTTACTGCTCATTATTGGACAACCCGAGAAAAAAAAAAAAAACAAAGAACAAAATATCCTAAATCTTCAGGGAATCTTGAATCAGTGCACTCAGTGACCGTGATTTTTCTTTTTTGATTATTATTATTATTTCTGTGGCCATTGTCCTGTGGCTGTGCGACGCACAATATTGTTGCATTCAGTGTGCGGAGGAGAGGAAGTCTCAGAACGGATGTTGGAGGTCTGACTCTGTGGTTGTGGTAATCTTTGTCACCGGGGGGCAGTCTGCTGTGTTTGGCCTTTAGGCCTGCAGGTGTGCAGTCCTCCACTCTCTTACAGGAAGCATCAAGAGACTCATTGCACAACTACGCACGCCCCCATATGTATATATGTAGATGCTTACAGAGAGAGAGCGATAGAGAGAAAGAGAGAGAGAAAGATGGTCTGTGGTTCTGGAAACTTTTGAGATCACATTACTAGAAGTACTAAAACTTCATAATATGACAGCACACGCACACACACTCTGGAAAATATGCCAAACAAGCATTACACTAATCACTACTTTGAAATAGGGAGGCTATTTATATATTATGCATTGTGCACTATGTGCAGTCCTGGGAGAGAAGAGAAAAGAAAAATTGATATCAGATGAAAATGAACACTCTGTAAAGCACATTAACTATCTCAGGTTTGGGAGCACATGCTGACTGCCAAATGGGACACCCCTGTGGAAAGTAAAATGGTCTCTCCCACAATTAATGTGGCGCACCTGTGATGGTTGATAAAGACTGCCGCACTGTGCACAGGTGTGGAACATTAATTCTGGGGGTGTTCCTTGAAAAGACGAGCCCCCCTCCACCTCTACCACCAGCACCTCTCCGCCCTCCACCATCTCCTCCCCCACCTTTGGAGAGTGAAAAAAGCGAGAAAACAACGCTGCCGTTCATTCGGAGTGATCTGTGTGCAAAAGTATGCAAATGAATATGCGGCATGCTAATCAATCCTGTCCTTCACACAGACTGAAGGGGAAGAAGAAGTATAGAGAGAACGATGGAGTGAATCTGGCCTGAGAGGGAATACGGGACGGGGAAAATCTGCTAGGATTTGCTTTTTTCAACATTTTTATATTGTAATTTCACCGATTTGCAGTTGGTCACTACGTAGGCTTTTACTGATGGGGAAAGAACAATGATCATGATCATGCTTGTCTTCATTGTCACATGATCCTTCGGTAATCATTCTAATTTGCTGAGTTGGTGTGCTATGATTTCTTATTATTATCCTTATTGATAATATTTTTTTTCATGATTCTTATAAAAAAAAGTGAAAGTTCAAAATAACTTATTTACATTTTTTTGTAAATAAGTCTCTACTGTCAGTTTTGATTTGAATAAAATCATTAATTTCTTTCAAAAAATAAAATCAAATGTATTGCCCTTTGAATGGTAGTAATCTTCATAATCTTCTTTTAAAGAGAATTATATCAGCATAGAGTAAATTGGGAGCCACATGTAATTATAATGTAAGCAAGCAGTCATGGATGAGATCCAAACTTGACTCTTACACCCCTTTTGGTTACTGTTTCTAACTCAGACAAGCATCATTTTGGAATGATCTGGAGGTTTGTGTAGTAAAACATTTGTTGTAGTAAAATGTGCTCATAAAGTGGTAAACACTGCTTGAATGTTATTCTTGTGTGGGCTGGAATGATATTGTGACATTCCAAAGCATGCTATTTGTGATTTTTCTTTAAACAGATTGGTAAATCATGCAGTAATGTTATATCAAATTTGGAGACTGCACATCTAAATCGAGACGCATGTTTCTCAAAGCCTCATTTGAAAGTAATTAATGGACCCACTTTATATTAGGTGTCCTTAACTACTATGTACTAACATTTTAATTAATAATTTGATACATTGCACTTATTGTGTACATACATGTATTTACATTGTACTTACATTTTAAAAATACCTGCATGTAATTACATCTGTAATTAATTTTTGTAGTTACATTTGTAATTACACAGTTAACACTTCCCTTACACCTAACCCTACCCTTAAACTTACCCATCCCACCACACCTGTCCCTAACCCTACCCGTATCCCACCTCAATATCAGCAAAGGTGTTTAGCAACACAATATGAACACAGTAAGTACATTGTACTTATTTTTTATGTAAGTACATAGTAGTTAAGGCCACCTAATATAAAGTGGGGCCTAATTAATTATATCTGATAGTGAGCAGAACTGTTCTTAAAATTTCTACAACACATTGACAGTGCTTCAAAAAGTTTTGTTACTACTGCAACAAAACTGCTGTTATAAGCCTTGATACCTGTCAGTTTTCATTTCCAATAACATTGATAAAAAATATGTTTGGTCTAATAATCTTACTTCACTTATTAATTTTAATTGACATTATGTCATGACATAATATGTCAATTAAATTTAATAAGTGAAGTAACATTATTAGAGCAAACTTATTTTTTTAACAATGTTATTGGAAATGAAGACTGACAGTTTAATCCACAGCAGGCACTTCTCATGTTTTATTTATTTATTTATTTTATTTTTTAAGATTTTGAAAAAAATACTGCTTGAATCCTTTCCGAGTAACTATTATTAAGTGACCTGCAAACAAAATTTTAACATATTTTTTGGATAATTTCCCAGACGTTTGCATTTAAAACTATCCAACTATCCTCCATAGACTTATATTAAAAAAAGAGCAAAAGCTTGCCTAAAAAAATAGCATACAAACAACAGTTGCTATGGTTATATTAGTCAGTAACATTAAGGAAATGCTTATTATTCAATAGTTAATTTCCAGATTGAGCAAAGACAATGTTCAGCCGGCATTAGTTTGTTTGCAAATAGCATAAGAATAGAAAAACTAGGATTTATATCCATTTTGTGGAGACGCAATCATGTGATAAATAGTAAATAGTAATAGGAGGAATGATAATTCAGTTTGGCTTACTGATCAGAGGGCTTCTGGTTGTTGTATTTGGTGGCAAGATGTGTTATCAGACAGAATAAGAGTGCGAAATGGAGAAAAGAGGGGCGTGTGACTTTGTATTTGGGCCAGTAGATGTCCCCTAACAGCAGATCACTGGTGTCTAGAGTCAGTGGCAGTGTTAGCACACACAGGAGCATCACATGCAAATCAGCGTGAGCACATGGGAAAAAACAGATAGACATGCGTTTGTGTTGTTCGGTGCACAGAGACTTCTCTGGTTATTAGTGAATGGATCGTGTTGGGGGTTAAACCATACATCAGCAAAGTGTGAATTTTATCAAATAATCAGAGTATTGAACCACTGCCTGCCCACTACAGTATTGACTGAAGAGTGTGAAAGGGGTAATAAATTATTACACGGAGAGTGGGAGCGTGTGTGTGTGTGTGTGTGTACGTGTGCGTGACAGATTCTGTGGTGATCTCAGATGTCACAGAGCAGCAAACCACAACCTGCATTATAGCTTCCCAACCTCTCAGCATGAGCATCTGCAATATTACGAATGCTAATATAACGCTAAACTGATTAATAATTAAACAATTACGGTCATGAATCAATAACTTCTGCATTTTTTTTTTTTTCATTTGTAAATTACAGCAAACAAACAAGGACAGAGAATTACAAAGTCAAATTTGCAAAGGGAAAAAAGTCACATCCGTCTATAAAATTAGAGAGGAAAAAAATAAACATTAATAATGCTCTTTGTGAAAGTTTTCCTCTCTTCAATTAGCAAAAGTAGACCACTATCTGTGTTTTGAACATTTTTTCTGAATAAAATTGGTTTCGCCCCCCCACCCCCCTCGCCTCTCAAACACGATCTATTTAGCAGTGAGAGCAATAGATGAGCTCTTTCCAAACAAACTCTCACTGTGTGAGCCGTCCCCAACGGGATGTTATTAGACACTTGTGAACCGACATAATAGCACCGTCTGTTTCCAGTTAATAAGTATCATTGCTTAATACAATACACTTGCCAGCAGAGACAAGTGAGTCCTGACATGTAATAAAGTGGTGTTACATAGATTTATTTCACAGCATTAGGCTCTATAAAACTTCCATGACTAAAGCAAATGAAGCCACTTTTAGGCAGGTGCTGATAAGATGATATTACGGCTGTTTGCATTAGCTGATATTGTGCAGTGTGCAGTTGAAACGAATGTGATGAAACAAAATCATTAACGTGTGCGTGGGTTTTGACTGTGTTTTTAATGCCTTTACAGTCTCTCTCACTCGTCCCTCTCAGATGCCACTGCGGTATGTTCACGGGGACAAGGATAAAAACATAAACAAATCTCCGATAAGAAATATGACACGGATATCAGCATGCAAAAGGAGCTGAAAGCTGGGAACGCAGACAGTCAGATTAATGATAAATTACAAGGACTAGCCTTGTTTATAGTAGTAATTTTCCCTCCTTGCACCTGCTCGCTTTCCCCCTGGCCTAAAGCTGCCGCTCACTTTCTCCCCTCGTCTCTATTCCTCCCCTCCATCACATCATCATGCACCCATCCTGGCGCTGTGCGGCGATACCGAACCACCGTGAGATAGGAGAAAATAAAGCGGTGGTGTTTTCAAATTTATGTTTGAAATCGGGGAACTACACTTTTACACTTTCCAATAAGGTCCCATTAGTTAATAAAAGTGAATCCATTGTCTAACTAACAATGTTAGTTAACAATATCTATTCATCTTTGTTATTTTTAATTAATAAAAATGCATCCGTTCATTGTTAGTTCATGTTAACTAAATGTAGTTAATGTTAACAAATGTAACCAAGTGTTACCAAAAATGTATATATAAAATGTCTAATGTACACACATCCAAAGACAGAGACACGTAAAGACCCCTGTCCCGTGTACGTGTATGCAATATGTATGTACGTATGGACGCAATTCATTTAATATTAATATTAACAGATATGACTTTTGATTTTATTTGTATATTAGTAAATGTTGAAATTAACATGAACTATGATTATTGCATGTATTTTTAATTAATTCATTTTAGCAAATGGAACCTTTTTGTGAAGTGTTACCATAAATGTATATGTAAAATATCTAATTTGTAATTGGGACTGTCTAAATTGATAGATGCATCTGTGGGTGACAAAGAGAGCGACGCGTAAAGGCCCGTTTGTACATGAAAGCAACACGTATGCCGGCGAATATTGACGCAATGCTTCATCTTAATACCAATTACACGTGTGGCTCTGCAAAATACACAAATAATGCAAGCGTCACTCGGGCCTGAAGTGCTGCATTAAATGCAAAGAGGAGGCTGAGGGCAAGAGTAGTCAATATGAAGTAGCAGAGACCAAACCCCCACACCTCATTACGCCAATTGTGAATGTTAATTCTAGTGGCTTTATTAGTTCGAATTAGGCAGCGAGAGAGAGACTTGCTCTTTCATTGTTCATTACCGTGTTTGGCTGCGCCTTGCAACTTGCAGTCACTGAATGGTCAGAAGAAGGAGGGGTGGCTGCGGTACGTCTGAGTGGCTATTGTCTAAATCGTAATTATATTTTTATTATAAGCAAGCTCCGGGCTTCCGAGTCTATACAAAGCAATTTCCAATAAAGAGCGCTACAGGCAGAAAGTGTTTACATACAAAATGGTAAGAATACACTAACAGTGTTTGGTGTTAATAAGCTATAATCACTCACCTAATTTAATCTGGTTGCCATGGAAAACAAATGACACTTGAGGTCTAAGAGAACACGGGAGGAACTGCGTGCGAGCGCCGTAGGTGTGTCTCGCTTTTAATGAGAAATTAGAAAAGATTGGTAACACCTCCCCGTCTTTCCGGTGTAACGTGCAAGCACCTGCCCTGTTCACTTTGTACAGGCGGATAGGTGTGTGTGAGCAAGGGTGCGGGACGGCCGCCTGTGCCGTCAGCATGGATGTGCTCCTCAGAAATAGAAAATTGAGTGGGAATTGGCCTAATTGTACGGAATGATTGATGCCAGTGGAAACCGCATTTAAAACACGAAATGTTCCCCCTGTTAGCCACACGCCATTCTCTGAACAAATTTACTCCCCAGACAACGAGAGCATGTGCTTTTAACTGCACGCAAGAGAGCAGAAGGGCTCTCTAGCTAACCATGGGAGCATGCACTTACAGAATAAGGGAATCCAAGCACAGGCCAAGTCGATAAGGGGGGCACCTGCCGTGTGCGTGTGCGTGTGTGTGTGTGCGCGCGCATTTGGTTGCTTTTCTGATGGACGGATGCGAGCATGGGTGAACGTCCATCTCTGTTGCTCTGTTGTTCAGGAGCGGTGTGTGATGAAAGGTGAGTGATGATAATCAGAATCAAACCTCCCACCCACACACATACAGACGGGGTCTAATAAGTGGAGGTTTATTCACGGCACACAACACATGCGAGCACGCTTTGTTTAATAAATTGCGGATATATGGCGAACATCTGGATGTCCACGTTTTTAAGTATCTGTCCTCCACCGCTGAGAAGTGAGGGTTGCTCTCTAATATAACAGTTTAGTGCTATATCTCTTTAGGTGACCGGAACAGCCATTGCATGTAGCCACTGATGGTCGGAGAAATGGTATAATTGCATAATGTGTCATTTTAAGTAGTATACATTAAAGATCTCTCCCTCCCCCTTGGGACCTGGGCTTAATTCACCCATGATTCTTAGCTTAAGACTGCATTGTGCACTCAGAAACACTTTGATACTTAATTGTTTTTGTCCTTGATTTTCTTATCCATTCTAGGGATGCATGATACTGGTATTATATTGGTTATCACTTGATCCTTTTTGTCGATAGATATTTTTAAAATGTTTTTGTGAAGTCTCTTATGCTCATCAAGGCTGCATTTATTTGATAAAAAATATACCAAAAACATTCATATTACAATTTAAACTTTTAGTAACTCTATTCTAGTGCTGGGTAAAAATTAATTGTGATTAATTGTTTACATAATATGTGTGTGTACTGTGTATAATTATTATGTTTATATATAAATATACACACATGCATGTACATAGAATTTATCTTGTATATAAATATATTTATTTGTATACAATTTTTTTTTACATATTTTTCTTAAATATATACATGCATTTTATTATCAATGTTAAAAACAGTTGTGTAGTACACTGTGATATACACCAATCAGGCATAAAATGATCACCTTCCTAATATTGTGTTGGTCCCTGTTTTTCTGCCAAAACAGCCCTGACCCGTCGAGGCATGGACTCCACTTGACCCCTGGAGGGTCCCCCCTCCACTTGGACCCTCCGTTAGCTTGCCTTCTTCCCATAGTCCATCCCCAGGTAAGCACCCTGCCATTCACGTGATGTAAAAGAATGTGATTCATCAGTCTAGGCCACCTTCTTCCATTGCCCCGGGGTCCAGTTCTGATGCTCACGTGCCCACGGTTGCCACTTTCGGTGGTGGACAGGGGTCAGCATGGTCACCCTGACTTGTCTGTGTCTATGCATCCCTATATGCAACAAACTGTGATGCACTGTGTATTCTGACATTTTCTATCTAACCAGCATTAACTTCTTGAGCAATTTGAGCTACAGTGGCTCGTCTGTTTGATCGAACCACAGAGGCCAGCCTTCGCTCCCCATGTGCATCATTGAGCCTTGGCCACCCATGACCCTGTTGCCGGTTCACCACTGTTCCTTTCTTGGACCACTTTTGATAGATACTGACCACTGCAGACCGGGAACACCCCACAAGAGCTTTAGTTTTGGAGATGGTCTGACCCAGTCATCTAGCCATCACAATTTGGTTCTTGCCAAACTCAAAAAAACACTTCTAACACATCAACTTTAAAGACAAATTGTTCACTTGCTGCCTAATATATCCCACCCACTAACAGGTGCTGTGATGAAAAGAAATTTGAATAGAACAGCATTTATTTGAAATACAATTTTTTCTAAGTATACAAATGTCTGTACCGTCACTTTTGTTCAATTCAAAGCATAATGCATTTACTAGCATTACATTAATTTATTAGTAATTAATTAAAAAAAGTTTGAGCAGTAGTGTGCATGGTCACTTCCCCTATTTTTACATTTACAGTAAATTAATTTTGCTGTCATTTAACTTTTACTTAAAGTTCATCTTTATGAACAATTTAACGCTGTGAAATGTAATCATTGGCAAATCTCACAATGATCAATACTTTTTTCAAAAGCTTAGGGTATATAAACAACACAAGGTTAAATAAGACATTGTTTCAGTCAAAAGAGCTTCCAAAGAGCTAAATATCCAGGTAAATAATAACATAAGAACAAACAGAGTCACTTATCTTAATAATATATCATTGAGACGGTAAGTATCCAGATAAGTCCACACACGCTGATGCAGAGAGGCAGAGAGTCCAGAACACAAGCTAAATAACTGGAACAGGTAAGTATACAGGCAAGTCCACACACACACAGATCCAGAAATTTTCAGGAAACAAACACAATAACAGGAACAGGTACATATCCAGGTAAGTTGCACGAACAAAAGTATTAACACATTACTGATACAAAGAGTCCATAAAGATAGTAAAATCACATGAATAGCAATACAAACAAAAGACTAGGAAACATTACTGAGGCCAGACAACGAATGACTCAATGATCTGGCTTATAAAGCGACTCCCTAAAGGCTGAGGTATTGTGCCTCAAGTGTATATCGTTAAAACTAAAAGGCTAATCTAAAAACTAAGGCTGAATCTGACATTTGCCCTTCACTATTCTTTGCGTTAGTCCACTCCAGTACAGTTCACTTGAAAATGAGTTAGCGAATTCGGACAGCCATTGAACGTACATCAGCTGTACACTTGTTAATGCGGTGCAATGTTGGATAAAATGAGTGCACTCAATTACGTCCACTATGGTTTCCAATATTTGAGGTTATAGGGGTGATTTCAGATTCAGTCTAAGAGAACAAAGGCAAACAGCAACTAAACAGGAAACAGGAAGCGCTGAAACAAGTGAAACAGAAAATACACTTCAAAACAAAAGTCAAGACAGATTACCAGGGTGGAGCAGGTGGGTCGGGAAGCCACCATAGCAAAGCAGCGGACCACCCTGGTGGAGCTGGGGACCACCACGCCCGAACAGACAGAGCTGAAGACCACCATGGCAGAGCAGATAGTTCAGGGAACCAGGGCTGGTTTTGTAATGCTGCTTTGCTATAATCTGTATTGTATAAAGCGCCATATAAATAAAGGTGACTTGTAGAGCAAGTTGCCAACAATGGATCAGGCAGCGGAGGAATGGAGCTGGAAGCTTCCAGGGCAGAGCAGGTTGAGCTGGCCATGTCAAAGATTTCTTGTGTTCTAGATACCTTGGATGACTCAAGATCTTGTGGGATAACAATGAAGCAGGGATTGTCTGGAGTGTCATCTGGTGTGCCAACAGAACAGGGAATATCTCTGGCACCGGCTGATTGGTTGACGTTAGGAATGCTGGCCGCCTGGCTGACCTTTGGAGCTTTGGTTGATGGACCTGGATGATAACTGATAACTGGAACACCGGTGGAGAAACAGACCTTTGGTTTACCGGCTGACTGGTGGACAACTGAAGGGCCAGTTGATTTGCTAACGTCAGGAGTGCCGGTTGACTTGCAGGCACCTTGAGGGCCGGCTGACCTGGGGGCATCTGGAAAGCCGGTTGGCTTGCATGTGTCTGGAATGCCATCAGTAATGAGGACCCCAGCAGATCTGACAAAACAGAGAGAACATATATAGAGAATATATACAAAGTTTTTATGATCGACAAGGGCGCTAGGTACAGCCTCCGTGGTTGAGACAAATGAACTATGCTTTCTGTGGGTGAGACAGGGAAGATACAAGACTCTGGGATGATCTCTTTGGTTGATACAGGGCAGACAGATGCATAATCGGCCACTATGGCCGTGAAAGAGCAGGTAGGGAACTCTGAAACGGCCTCCCTGGCAAAAATGGAACAGGCATTCGATTCGAATCGACATCTATGGCTGACACAGGAAAGGCCTCCTTTGTCAACACTGAAGTGGCAGGGGATTCAGGAACTGTCCTGGGGTGCGTTTCCGAAATCCAACTGTGGATGCAAATTCTCTTATTACCAACAGAGTTCAATGGAACATGCGCCCATATTTAGCTAATGATGCTTTTGAGAAATGCACCCCTGGTCATAACCGGACAGGGGAAAAAACCTCTAAAACTTCCCTTTTTGCCTTAACTTGACTGATAGGAAACTCGGGAATGGCCTTGCTGGAGAAACGGGACTGGCATAATACACTGGAGTGACCTCATTGATCTCAACTAAACAAAACAGGAACTTCAGAACTGTCCTCCCTGGCCATGATGAGGTAACTTGGACTGGCTTTACAATCTGGGAGGAGGAAACTTGAGGTAGCCCTTCTAGCTTCTAGGCAAGATAATTCTGAGATTCTCTTAGAATGTTTGAAGGTGGACTTTTACCTACTTATTTTTCATCTCTTTTGTGCTGTGTTCACAGTAGTCCACCAATTAGAGGATATAGGGAATTTGTAACCGAGCTCCAGGACTGAAGCGGGCACTGAATCTAGAGTAAACTCTAGGCTGAGCTCGAGGACAGGACCAGGCTCTAATTAAAAGTCTGGAGCCAAAGCGGATTCCTGGGCTGGCTCATCCTGGGTGAGGACAATTAAACAGAAGCGTGCTATAAATCCTGAACTTAATGGTTCACTGTGATTGGGTGGGCTCTGGAGCAGGACAGGGACAAACACTGGTGGAAACTCTAGAGCAGGAGCGGATTCTGTGTTGAGCTTCAGATTTGGAGAGAACTCTGGCAGTTCTTTGACAGGAACTTGCAGGCTGACATGGAGCAGGTAAGGCACTCCTTATTAGAACTAGGCAGATGTTGAACTGAGCTTGGTCTCCTAGCTCTTTGGACACACATAATGGGAATGTCTTCCAATTCAGAAGTTAGCCTTCTACTTAGAGAAACTGCATTTGTGGAACAAATTTTTTGGGCAAACTTGGCTACTGTAGCTGTCTGTTTGATGCTTTACGACTGGAGAATATCTGCTTTATGGTCTTGTGGTGCTCCAGCTCATAGACCTCACCAACTGTATAAGATGAACCACAGAGCCACAGCACAATGTCCAACAATTGTGCCAGAATTTCACAGGGTCTTCCTCTGGCAAGTTTTGGCGGATGTTATCATGTAGTACAACATTCATCCCACAATGTTAAATAACATAAAAAATAAAATAAAAAATCCTCCACATATTCCTCTATTTCCCTGCTATTCTGAAATGTGTTGCATATAGGAAAGCCTCCTGCTGGGCCCAATTTGGTGGGTCTGGCCTTCTGTACGATATATTACCCACACACAGGAGTATATTAGGTCCCAGGTGCAGGAGTTTTATTGAACAGGAAGTGGAGGAGCAACAAAGGTGAGTATTCAGGTAGGATACCAGTCACAGTTTCATCAATCAATACTTGTTTCAGAAACTAAGAATATATGAACAACTCAAGGTTAAATAAGACCAAACGTGAATGTAATTATTTACAAATAGATAGAAAAATTTCAACTTGAGCAGAATTCTTTTTTTTTTTTTTTGTGTGTGTACAAGGGTATCTCGTAAAACTGATTTCGGAGATACTTCTGAGGCAGCGTAACAGTTTAATAATCTACAGCAAAATAGAGAAAGCTTTGGTGAGAACTAAACAAATATTTAATAAAAAGAAAGCCATCTTAAAGGACATCTTAATTGCCTAATGGCACCCTGAGGAGGCAAGGATGTTGAGGAGTCATGAGCGAAGATTCACAGGTTTATCCTTCCCTCGTATGCTAAGGGGGTGGAGCTAAGGATCAAATAAGAAATGAGAAGCACCTAAGAGAACGCAGGCAAACAGGAACTAAACAGGAAACGTGAAGTGCTGAAGCAAATGAAACAGAAAATACACTTCAAAACAAAAGTACATAAATCCAGACAAAAGCCAAAAACCCAGCTGGGATGCCTAAACAGTGATTTTATTTTTTAACAATTTAATTGTAAATAAATGGTATCAAATTTTAATATCTGCCATTTGTTGGTTATAACCATGACAAAAGTAATTTTCAGCTTATTGGTATTGGGCAGAATTTTCATATCATGCCTCCCTAACCCATCCTCTTACTGCATAATGATGTTTCTAATGGAGTTTATGCATACTCTGAGTTTGTTGAACTACTGTGACAATAGATGTTCAGCACAGACATTGCTCTGGCTTGAAAACTCGCATTGTGACCTCGGTATGTCCTCCAAAGACCCACTTTCCTCTGCCTTTTTATTTAAGAGATAGAAAAGCTCATGTTAATATTATTATCTGAATCTGGACGCAACAAATGGGCAAATGTGAGGTTTGTTAAAAGAATGAAAAACAGTCTGAAAGAACGACAACGAGGTGCAGAGATAAAGGGAAAAAAACAGCAGTGGTCCTTTTGACCGTGATTGTGGTTTCCCTCCATCACCCTCCGCACAGATGCCTATCAGTATCCACACTCATACTATGCGCACTGTCTGCTGTGGAGGCAATATACACCAATGCCGTTCCCCACATTTTCATAATTATTATTTCCAGGGGAGTCATTGGGGTCTTCTATAAGGAAATGTAAGTGATGGACATTTAAAATGGCTTTTAAATCATGCAGGAGAGGGGGGCCCCTTTCAGAAATAATTGTGTCAAACAGCTTTTTCACCTTTTGCGAATCAATATGCACACTTATTCATAAACTGACGACTATCCATCAAAAGGCAGCGCTGCTTTTTAATATACATCCTTGCATTTTAATGGGCTACTTTAGCAACAATGCTGCAGACAACAATATGAGAGCGTGTTATATTCCCTGCAAAATCGGTGATCCTGAATCTTTGGCAGGCGAGCATGCTTAGACTAGCTACACCTCATCTCTATTTCACCTTTGTTTGCACGAAACACACACACACATTTGTTTTTATATCATGGTGAGACTTTCCATTGACTTCTATTGTTTTTATAGTGAGCTAATGATATTTTCAATCCTAAGCCTAACCCTCACACAATCCTTTTTGCATTTTCATTAAGACACTATTTAGGATGTTTAAAAAAAAAAATCTGTTTCCCTCATGGGGGCAGTTGGCTGGTGATTTCAGATTTTACTATCCTTGTGAGGACATTTGGTTGCAACAGTGCAGGTAAAACTTGACCCACATACACTTTTATACTTATCCTTCAGTTTGCATGTATAATAATGTGTGTGCATCTGTGTAGTTGTGGTAATGTCATTGTTAAATCCTCAGATCGTGCTTACATGTTTTTTAAAAATGTATTTATTTTGGTCCTTTTAGCGTCTACAAACTCATCATTCATCTATTTCTGCAATTAAGCCCTTAAACGGGACTAAAGAAGAGGTAGTCTATTCATTTACTTTTTCATTAAAATTATAGGCACACATGGAGCTTTGGGGTTTATGTATTAAATAATGCATCATTTCATAATTATATAGAACATATAGATTTCTTAAATGGGATACTAGGCAAAATGGTGACTTTAATTAGATCACTGTGTAAAATATCTCCAGGGTTTTATGAAACAATGTTAAGGTTCTCGCCAAGGATGTAATATATGTTCAAACAGATAATGAATCACAAATAGGGTCTTATTTTACCTTTTTTTTTGTCTTGTGCTGAAACATCCCATTATGTATTTATTACATTTCATAACCACATTTAAAATAGCATCTAGGGAACACATGTTTGCCTGCTAACTATGACAAGCTGCATTGTTATTGGAGTCGTAAACTTCAATTAGCAGAAACTGGAACTCGGTGGGCTTCAGAAATATGTTGATTTGTAAAGAAATTGTGCTTTGAACACAATGACAGACTTTAGACTTATTTGCACGCATCTACATACAGTTGATAAACAGTCTAAGAAGGTCATTGATATTAAAGCAGAGTTGCGGTAAGATTATTCTCGGCTGTTTAAGAGCACTTGGCAGAGCAGAGAAAAGGGAAATGCTGCTTCTCCGGCAAGTGCAATAATAGGAGAATTAAAACTGCTCCAAAACGCATGACTTTGCCAAGCAAACAATGCCTGCAGTCTTTTTGAAAATTACAGCGGCTAATTTGAAATGAAACACAAACAGTTTCGTGTTTGTTTCGAACCTCTATTATGATTCTTTGCATAGACGACCCCCGCCCCCACCCCTTCTTGCTATATATAAAGTATGTAAATGCTAGCTGCAGCAGTCAAATACATCAATGAAAGTTGACAGCTGAATTATTAGCATAGCTGAAAGCATCAGTCTTTTGTTTTAACCCAAGAATGGAGCATTTTTAAAACTCACAATGGCTCTAATCAAATTCTCAAGGTTGTTCAGTTTAGCATTGTATTAGTTTAATAGTTTCTGGTTCGCCGTTGACGTTAATGACACATTCCTATGTAAATATAATGTGCCTCTGAAAAGCCATCAAAACATTTTAAGGTTCAATGAATGCGGTTTCATTTCACTGTGCTTTTTTTCCCTCCCCCCACTGAACGAGAAATCTCTTTTTATTTAGCAATCTCTTCTGCACTTACAGAAATAATAAGAAGACTGGATTGATTAATGAAGAGTTTTAAAGACTGATGCAAAACGTTTTTTACAAATAACTTTAGGAAAATAGCGGCCTGAATAGAGGAGACGGGGCTGTCCCTCCACTCCATATCTCATTCTCCCTGCTTTCGAGATTGACAAACCCCAGCACCCCTAGAACCCCCAGCATCCTTCC
Source organism: Gobiocypris rarus (assembly GCA_023029165.1). Taxonomy (NCBI): domain Eukaryota; kingdom Metazoa; phylum Chordata; class Actinopteri; order Cypriniformes; family Gobionidae; genus Gobiocypris; species Gobiocypris rarus. The sequence continues at coordinate 25,881,525 of CM040912.1, read as the reverse complement.
TTGTGTGGCTGTGGAGGCCTTTGGCAAACATTCTGGCTCCATCATCAAGAGATGATAAAATGGCATATATTCTCACTCGTCAGAGACTGATGAAACCATTTAGAGTAATATACTGGAATACATCAAAGGATCTTGCTTTGCGGGCGCCTCCTAGCATGTCACTATGTAAAAAGAGCAATATTTGTTTAATATCTGCTCCCGTTTCAAATTATTTTCTTGAGGCTTTTTTCCCCATTATACTCTGTACGCGGAGACAGAGTTTTGTGACAATGTTGTTTGTAACTTAGCCTAAGTTTAAGTCTTAGTTTGAGCTTCACCTTCAGTGACCAAAAGAAGTCAGTTAGCTCTTTTGTTGTTGTCTTAAGAGCATGAATGTATTTTCATACCATAATGGCACTGCATGTAGTATTTTTGTTGAATTAACTGAAACTGGACAGTGGATATCTAGTTAACTGCATATTTTGTATGGAGCTGGATCACAAGAGTAAATGTCTAAATTAAGTGTTTTATGTGTGTTTACAACACTCACGTAACGCTCACGACGGCACCAGATGTTGGCAGGATGGGAGGATGAAGTCCGGGCCGGTAGTTAATCGGTTCTGCCCCATTCTGCAGCAGATTATGAATCCCGGTAGTCTCCGATGAAAGTTTGTAAAACTATCCGGTGTAAAGAGACAGAGCGCATTTAGGCCACGCCCACACCGGAGGGGAAAACAATCCAACGCTCTCCATTGAATTTGTATTGCGTGAGGCTGCCTCCTTGTTATTTGGGACTTATTACAAAAAAACAGAACCACGTCTAAAAAGCTGATATAAGTTTTTATAAGCTGTCGACCCCAAAAAACTAGGGTTTGAGGAGACAAAAGTGGATACAGGCAATAAGCCATGAAGCTTCAACTGGAAGAATGGGTAAATTTGGGGATCTTGACACTCAGTATGTGCCTATGTGTGCAGTAAACATCTTGTCAAATATCCAAATGTCAGTTTTCTATTATATTTCCTGTCGCTGATTACTTTCCTCTCCAGTGGGCGTAGTTCTCAGTGTAATAACGTCTCAATTGCCTGTATGCACTTTTGTGTTTTTAAATGCTCAGGTTTTTTTGGGTCAACAGCTTATAAAAACTTCTGGATTTTTGGTTCTGAGTTTTTTAGCTTGTTAGCATTGTTCGTTTTTTTTGTAATAACTCAGAAATGACAAGAAGGCCGCTTCACGCAATAGAAAGTGAATGGAGACGCATGGGCGTGGTTTTCAGATTATGACGCGTGTCGCTCTGCCTCTATAGTCACTGCAGAGGCAGGTGTTGGTGGTGATCCTCAGCTCTCCATCAAGGTAGCTGTTCACAAAATTAATCCACCTCTTCTTGATATCATAGTTTTTGTTTTGTAAACTGTTTTGTAAGTTGTAGGCTGTAGTAACTAACGGTACTGACAGTAACTCGCGATCGAACTGATGCAAATGTTCTCTAGTTATGATGGTGTTAGAGGAGGGGCCATATGCTCAGTGGCTCCAGTGCGTCATCAACAGTTATGATAGTGTTGGAGGAGGGGCCATATGCTCAGTGGCTCCAGTGCGTCATCAACAGTTATGATAGTGTTGGAGGAGGGGCTATATGCTCAGTGGCTCCAGCGCGTCATCAGCAGTTATGATAGTGTTGGGGAGGGCCATATGCTCAGTGGCTCCAGCGCATCATCAACAGTTATGATAGTGTTGGGGAGGGGCCATATGCTCAGTGGCTCCACGGCGTCATCAACAGTTATGATAGTGTTGGGGAGGGGCTATATGCTCAGTGGCTCCAGTGCGTCATCAACAGTTATGATAAAGTTGGATGAGGGGCTATATGCTCAGTGGCTCCAGTGCGTCATCAACAGTTATGATAGTGTTGGGGGAGGGGCCATATGCTCAATGGCTCCAGTGTGTCATCAACAGTTATGATAGTGTTGGAGGAGGGGCTATATGCTCACTGGCTCCAGTGCGTCATCAACAGTTATGATAGTGTTGGACGAGGGCTATATGCTCAGTGGCTCCAGTGCGTCATCAACAGTTATGATAGTGTTGGGGAGGGGCCATATGCTCACTGGCTCCAGTGCGTCATCAACAGTTATGATAGTGTTGGGGAGGGGCCATATGCTCAGTGGCTCCAGTGCGTCATCAACAGTTATGATAGTGTTGGGGAGGGGCTATATGCTCAGTGGCTCCAGTGCGTCATCAACAGTTATGATTGTGTTGGGGAGGGCCATATGCTCAGTGGCTCCAGTGCGTCATCAACAGTTATGATAGTGTTGGGGAGGGCTATATGCTCAGTGGCTCCAGTGCGTCATCAACAGTTATGATAATGTTGGAGGAGGGCTATATGCTCAGTGGCTCCAGTGCGTCATCAACAGTTATGATAGTGTTGGGGAGGGGCCATATGCTCAATGGCTCCAGTGTGTCATCAACAGTTATGATAGTGTTGGAGGAGGGCTATATGCTCAGTGGCTCCAGTGCGTCATCAACAGTTATGATAGTGTTGGGGAGGGCCATATGCTCACTGGCTCCAGTGCGTCATCAACAGTTATGATAGTGTTGGGGAGGGCCATATGCTCAATGGCTCCAGTGCGTCATCAACAGTTATGAAAGTGTTGGAGGAGGGGCTATATGCTCAGTGGCTCCAGTGCGTCATTAACAGTTATGATAGTGTTGGGGAGGGGCCATATGCTCAGTGGCTCCAGTGCGTCATCAACAGTAATGATAGTGTTGGGGGAGGGGCCATATCCTCAATGGCTCCAGTGCGTCATCAACAGTTATGATAGTGTTGGACGAGGGGCTATATGCTCAGTGGCTCCAGTGCATCTTCAACAGTTATGATTGTGTTGGGGAGGGCTATATGCTCAATGGCTCCAGTGCGTCATCAACAGTTATGATAGTGTTGGGGGAGGGGCCATATGCTCAGTGGCTCCAGAGCGTCATCAACAGTTATGATAGTGTTGGAGGAGGGGCTATATGCTCAGTGGCTCCAGTGCGTCATCAACAGTTATGATAGTGTTGAGGAGGGGCTATATGCTCACTGGCTCCAGTGCGTCATCAACAGTTATGATAGTGTTGGACGAGGGGCTATATGCTCAGTGGCTCCAGTGCGTCATCAACAGTTATGATAGTGTTGGGGAGGGCCATATGCTCAGTGGCTCCAGTGCGTCATCAACAGTTATGATAGTGTTGGGGAGGGCCATATGCTCAATGGCTCCAGTGCGTCATCAACAGTTATGAAAGTGTTGGAGGAGGGCTATATGCTCAGTGGCTCCAGTGCGTCATTAACAGTTATGATAGTTTTGGGGAGGGTATATGCTCAGTGGCTCCAGTGCGTCATCAACAGTTATGATAGTGTTGGGGAGGGCCATATCCTCAATGGCTCCAGTGCGTCATCAACAGTTATGATAGTGTTGGACGAGGGCTATATGCTCAGTGGCTCCAGTGCATCATCAACAGTTATGATAGTGTTGGGGAGGGCCATATGCTCAGTGGCTCCAGTGCGTCATCAACAGTTATGATCGTGTTGGGGAGGGGCCATATGCTCAGTGGCTCCAGGCGTCATCAACAGTTATGATAGTGTTGGAGGAGGGGCTATATGCTCAGTGGCTCCAGTGCGTCATCAACAGTTATGATAGTGTTGGGGAGGGGCCATATGCTCAATGGCTCCAGTGCGTCATCAACAGTTATGATAGTGTTGGGGAGGGCCATATATCCTCCGTGGCTCCAGTGCGTCATCAACAGTTTTGATAGTGTTGGGGAGGGCCATATGCTCAATGGCTCCAGTGCATCATCAACAGTTATGATAGTGTTGGGGAGGGCCATATGCTCAGTGGCTCCAGTGCGTCATCAACAGTTATGATAGTGTTGGGGAGGGCCATATTCTCAATGGCTCCAGTGCGTCATCAACAGTTATGATAGTGTTGGGGAAGGGCCATATGCTCAGTGGCTCCAGTGCGTCATCAACAGTTATGATAGTGTTGGGGAGGGTATATGCTCAGTGGCTCCAGTGCGTCATCAAAAGTTATGATATTGTTGGAGGAGGGGCCATATGCTCAGTGGCTCCAGTGTGTCATCAACATTTATGACAGTGTTGGAGGAGGGGCTATATGCTCAGTGGCTCCAGTGCGTCATCAACAGTTATGATAGTGTTGGAGGAGGGGCCATATGCTCAGTGGCTCCAGTGCGTCATCAACAGTTATGATAGTGTTGGGGAGGGCCATATGCTCACTGGCTCCAGGGCGTCATCAACAGTTATGATAGTGTTGGGGAGGGCCATATGCTCAATGGCTCCAGTGCGTCATCAACAGTTATGAAAGTGTTGGAGGAGGGGCTATATGCTCAGTGGCTCCAGTGCGTCATTAACAGTTCTGATAGTGTTGGGGAGGGCCATATGCTCAGTGGCTCCAGTGCGTCATCAACAGTAATGATAGTGTTGGGGAGGGCCATATCCTCAATGGCTCCAGTGCGTCATCAACAGTTATGATAGTGTTGGACGAGGGGCTATATGCTCAGTGGCTCCAGTGCATCTTCAACAGTTATGATTGTGTTGGGGAGGGGCTATATGCTCAATGGCTCCAGTGCGTCATCAACAGTTATGATAGTGTTGGGGAGGGCCATATGCTCAGTGGCTCCAGAGCGTCATCAACAGTTATGATAGTGTTGGAGGAGGGCTATATGCTCAGTGGCTCCAGTGCGTCATCAACAGTTATGATAGTGTTGAGGAGGGCTATATGCTCACTGGCTCCAGTGCGTCATCAACAGTTATGATAGTGTTGGACGAGGGGCTATATGCTCAGTGGCTCCAGTGCGTCATCAACAGTTATGATAGTGTTGGGGAGGGGCCATATGCTCAGTGGCTCCAGTGCGTCATCAACAGTTATGATAGTGTTGGGGAGGGGCCATATGCTCAATGGCTCCAGTGCGTCATCAACAGTTATGAAAGTGTTGGAGGAGGGCTATATGCTCAGTGGCTCCAGTGCGTCATTAACAGTTATGATAGTTTTGGGGAGGGTATATGCTCAGTGGCTCCAGTGCGTCATCAACAGTTATGATAGTGTTGGGGAGGGCCATATCCTCAATGGCTCCAGTGCGTCATCAACAGTTATGATAGTGTTGGACGAGGGCTATATGCTCAGTGGCTCCAGTGCATCATCAACAGTTATGATAGTGTTGGGGAGGGGCCATATGCTCAGTGGCTCCAGTGCGTCATCAACAGTTATGATCGTGTTGGGGAGGGGCCATATGCTCAGTGGCTCCAGGCGTCATCAACAGTTATGATAGTGTTGGAGGAGGGCTATATGCTCAGTGGCTCCAGTGCGTCATCAACAGTTATGATAGTGTTGGGGAGGGCCATATGCTCAATGGCTCCAGTGCGTCATCAACAGTTATGATAGTGTTGGGGAGGGCCATATATCCTCCGTGGCTCCAGTGCGTCATCAACAGTTTTGATAGTGTTGGGAGGGGCCATATGCTCAATGGCTCCAGTGCATCATCAACAGTTATGATAGTGTTGGGGAGGGGCCATATGCTCAGTGGCTCCAGTGCGTCATCAACAGTTATGATAGTGTTGGGGAGGAGGCCATATTCTCAATGGCTCCAGTGCGTCATCAACAGTTATGATAGTGTTGGGGAAGGGCCATATGCTCAGTGGCTCCAGTGTCATCAACAGTTATGATAGTGTTGGGGAGGGTATATGCTCAGTGGCTCCAGTGCGTCATCAAAAGTTATGATATTGTTGGAGGAGGGGCCATATGCTCAGTGGCTCCAGTGTGTCATCAACATTTATGACAGTGTTGGAGGAGGGGCTATATGCTCAGTGGCTCCAGTGCGTCATCAACAGTTATGACAATGTTGGAGGAGGGGCTATATGCTCAGTGGCTCCAGTGCGTCATCGACAGTTATGATAGTGTTGGGGAGGGGCCATATGCTCAATGGCTCCAGTGCGTCATCAACAGTTATGACAGTGTTGGAGGAGGGCTATATGCTCAGTGGCTCCAGTGCGTCATCGACAGTTATGATAGTGTTGGGGGCATATGCTCAATGGCTCCAGTGCGTCATCAACAGTTATGAAAGTGTTGGAGGAGGGCTATATGCTCAGTGGCTCCAGTGCGTCATTAACAGTTATGATAGTGTTGGGGAGGGCCATATGCTCAGTGGCTCCAGTGCGTCATCAACAGTTATGATAGTGTTGGGGAGGGGCCATATCCTCAATGGCTCCAGTGCGTCATCAACAGTTATGATAGTGTTGGACGAGGGGCTATATGCTCAGTGGCTCCAGTGCATCATCAACAGTTATGATAGTGTTGGGGGAGGGGCCATATGCTCAGTGGCTCCAGTGCGTCATCAACAGTTATGATAGTGTTGGGGAGGGGCCATATGCTCAGTGGCTCCAGGCGTCATCAACAGTTATGATAGTGTTGGAGGAGGGCTATATGCTCAGTGGCTCCAGTGCGTCATCAACAGTTATGATAGTGTTGGGGAGGGGCCATATGCTCAATGGCTCCAGTGCGTCATCAACAGTTATGATAGTGTTGGGGAGGGGCCATATGCTCCGTGGCTCCAGTGCGTCATCAACAGTTTTGATAGTGTTGGGGAGAGGCCATATGCTCAATGGCTCCAGTGCGTCATCAACAGTTATGATAGTGTTGGGGAGGGCCATATGCTCAGTGGCTCCAGTGCGTCATCAACAGTTATGATAGTGTTGGGGAGGGGCCATATTCTCAATGGCTCCAGTCGTCATCAACAGTTATGATAGTGTTGGGGAGGGGCCATATGCTCAGTGGCTCCAGTGCGTCATCAACAGTTATGATAGTGTTGGGGAGGTATATGCTCAGTGGCTCCAGTGCGTCATCAAAAGTTAGGATATTGTTGGAGGAGGGGCCATATGCTCAGTGGCTCCAGTGCGTCATCAACAGTTATGACAGTGTTGGAGGAGGGCTATATGCTCAGTGGCTCCAGTGCGTCATCGACAGTTATGATAGTGTTGGGGAGGGGCCATATGCTCAATGGCTCCAGTGCGTCATCAACAGTTATGACAGTGTTGGAGGAGGGCTATATGCTCAGTGGCTCCAGTGCGTCATCGACAGTTATGATAGTGTTGGGGGCATATGCTCAATGGCTCGAAAAGGCGTCATCAACAGTTATGATATTGTTGGAGGAGGGCTATATGCTCAGTGGCTCCAGTGCGTCATCAACAGTTATGATAGTGTTGGAGGAGGGCTATATGCTCAGTGGCTCCAGTGTGTCATCAACAGTTATGACAGTGTTGGAGGAGGGCTATATGCTCAGTGGCTCCAGTGTGTCATCAACAGTTATGACAGTGTTGGGGAGGGCTATATGCTCAGTGGCTCCAGTGCGTCATCGACAGTTATGATAGTGTTGGGGAGGGGCCATATGCTCAATGGCTCCAGTTCATCAACAGTTATGATATTGTTGGAGGAGGGGCTATATGCTCAGTGGCTCCAGTGCGTCATCAACAGTTATGATATTGTTGGAGGAGGGGCCATATGCTCAATGGCTCCAGTGCGTCATCAGCAGTTATGATAGTGTTGGAGGAGGGCTATATGCTCAGTGGCTCCAGTGCGTCATCAACAGTTATGATATTGTTGGAGGAGGGGCCATATGCTCAGTGGCTCCAGTGCGTCATCAACAGTTATGATATTGTTGGAGGGGGGCCATATGCTCAGTGGCTCCAGTGCGTCATCAACAGTTATGATAGTGTTGGAGGAGGGGCTATATGCTCAGTGGCTCCAGTGCGTCATCAACAGTTATGATAGTGTTCGGGGAGGGGCCATATGCTCAGTGGCTCCAGTGCGTCATCAACAGTTATGATAGTGTTGGGGAGGGGCTATATGCTCAGTGGCTCCAGTGCGTCATCAACAGTTATGATATTGTTGGAGGAGGGCCATATGCTCAGTGGCTCCAGTGCGTCATCAACAGTTATGATATTGTTGGAGGGGGCCATATGCTCAGTGGCTCCAGTGCGTCATCAACAGTTATGATAGTGTTGGAGGAGGGGCTATATGCTCAGTGGCTCCAGTGCGTCATCAACAGTTATGATAGTGTTGGGGAGGGCCATATGCTCAGTGGCTCCAGTGCGTCATTAACAGTTATGATAGTGTTGGGGAGGGGCCATATGCTCAGTGGCTCCAGTGCGTCATCAACAGTTATGATAGTGTTGGGGAGGGCCATATCCTCAATGGCTCCAGTGCGTCATCAACAGTTATGATAGTGTTGGACGAGGGGCTATATGCTCAGTGGCTCCAGTGCATCAACAGTTATGATAGTGTTGGGGAGGGGCCATATGCTCAGTGGCTCCAGTGCGTCATCAACAGTTATGATAGTGTTGGGGGAGGGGCCATATGCTCAGTGGCTCCAGAGCGTCATCAACAGTTATGATAGTGTTGGAGGAGGGCTATATGCTCAGTGGCTCCAGTGCGTCATCAACAGTTATGATAGTGTTGGGGAGGGGCCATATGCTCAATGGCTCCAGTGCGTCATCAACAGTTATGATAGTGTTGGGGAGGGGCCATATGCTCCGTGGCTCCAGTGCGTCATCAACAGTTTTGATAGTGTTGGGGAGAGGCCATATGCTCAATGGCTCCAGTGCGTCATCAACAGTTATGATAGTGTTGGGGAGGGGCCATATGCTCAGTGGCTCCAGTGCGTCATCAACAGTTATGATAGTGTTGGGGAGGGGCCATATTCTCAATGGCTCCAGTGCGTCATCAACAGTTATGATAGTGTTGGGGAGGGCCATATGCTCAGTGGCTCCAGTGCGTCATCAACAGTTATGATAGTGTTGGGGAGGGGTATATGCTCAGTGGCTCCAGTGCGTCAAAAGTTAGGATATTGTTGGAGGAGGGGCCATATGCTCAGTGGCTCCAGTGCGCCATCAACAGTTATGACAGTGTTGGAGGAGGGGCTATATGCTCAGTGGCTCCAGTGCGTCATCGACAGTTATGATAGTGTTGGGGAGGGGCCATATGCTCAATGGCTCCAGTGCGTCATCAACAGTTATGACAGTGTTGGAGGAGGGGCTATATGCTCAGTGGCTCCAGTGCGTCATCGACAGTTATGATAGTGTTGGGGGCATATGCTCAATGGCTCGAGGCGTCATCAACAGTTATGATATTGTTGGAGGAGGGCTATATGCTCAGTGGCTCCAGTGCGTCATCAACAGTTATGATAGTGTTGGAGGAGGGCTATATGCTCAGTGGCTCCAGTGTGTCATCAACAGTTATGACAGTGTTGGAGGAGGGGCTATATGCTCAGTGGCTCCAGTGTGTCATCAACAGTTATGACAGTGTTGGGGAGGGCTATATGCTCAGTGGCTCCAGTGCGTCATCGACAGTTATGATAGTGTTGGGGAGGGGCCATATGCTCAATGGCTCCAGTTCGTCATCAACAGTTATGATATTGTTGGAGGAGGGCTATATGCTCAGTGGCTCCAGTCCATCAACAGTTATGATATTGTTGGAGGAGGGCCATATGCTCAATGGCTCCAGTGCGTCATCAGCAGTTATGATAGTGTTGGAGGAGGGCTATATGCTCAGTGGCTCCAGTGCGTCATCAACAGTTATGATATTGTTGGAGGAGGGGCCATATGCTCAGTGGCTCCAGGTCATCAACAGTTATGATATTGTTGGAGGGGGCCATATGCTCAGTGGCTCCAGTGCGTCATCAACAGTTATGATAGTGTTGGAGGAGGGCTATATGCTCAGTGGCTCCAGTGCGTCATCAACAGTTATGATAGTGTTGGGGGAGGGGCCATATGCTCAGTGGCTCCAGTGCGTCATCAACAGTTATGATAGTGTTGGGGAGGGGCTATATGCTCAGTGGCTCCAGTGCGTCATCAACAGTTATGATATTGTTGGAGGAGGGGCCATATGCTCAGTGGCTCCAGTGCGTCATCAACAGTTATGATATTGTTGGAGGGGGCCATATGCTCAGTGGCTCCAGTGCGTCATCAACAGTTATGATAGTGTTGGAGGAGGGGCTATATGCTCAGTGGCTCCAGTGCGTCATCAACAGTTATGATAGTGTTGGGGAGGGCCATATGCTCAGTGGCTCCAGTGCGTCATCAACAGTTATGATAGTGTTGGGGAGGGCTATATGCTCAGTGGCTCCAGTGCGTCATCAACAGTTATGATATTGTTGGAGGAGGGGCTATATGCTCAGTGGCTCCAGTGCGTCATCAACAGTTATGATATTGTTGGAGGAGGGGCCATATGCTCAGTGGCTCCAGTGCGTCATCAACAGTTATGATAGTGTTGGGGAGGGGCCATATGCTCAGTGGCTCCAGTTATGATAGTGTTTGGGGAGGGGCTATTTGCTCAGTGGCTCCAGTGCGTCATCAACAGTTATGATAGTGTTGGAGGAGGGGCTACATGCTCAGTGGCTCCAGTGCGTTATCAACAGTTTTGATAGTGTTGGGGAGGGCCATATGCTCAGTGGCACCAATGCGTCATCAACAGTTATGATAGTGTTGGGGGAGGGGCCATATGCTCAGTGGCTCCAGTGCGTCATCAACAGTTATGATAGTGTTAGGGGAGGGGCCATATGCTCAGTGGCTCCAGTGCGTCATCAACAGTTATGATTGTGTTGGGGAGGGGCCATATGCTCAGTGGCTCCAGTGCGTCATCAACAGTTATGATAGTGTTGGAGGAGGGGCTATATGCTCAGTGGCTCCAGTGCGTCATCAACAGTTATGATAGTGTTGGGGGAGGGGCCATATGCTCAGTGGCTCCAGTGCGTCATCAACAGTTATGATAGTGTTGGGGGAGGGGCCATATGCTCAGTGGCTCCAGTGCGTCATCAACAGTTATGATAGTGTTGGGGGAGGGGCCAAATGCTCAGTGGCTCCAGTGCGTCATCAACAGTTATGATAGTGTTGGGGGAGGGGCCATATGCTTAGTGGCTCCAGTGCGTTATCGAGCCACCGTTTTAGCCACCGTTTTAGCCCCGCCTAAAAAATCCTGAACACAGCAATGCTGAAAATCTTCACAATTCAGTACTACACAGTTCACAGTCTTTGTTACGTGTTTTAGCAATACATTTCTAGCATTTATAATGTGTTTAGAAACAAATCTCAGAATTGCCTTTACAGGGACTTTAACCAATCTATTCCGAACCAGGCCAGCCGGCACAAATATGGTTTAATTTTTCACTGCGGGGCTGATAGCGGAGCTTATGTAATACAAATGTTTCAGTTGTTGCCTTGAGTTTACAAATGATATGAGATGCAAATAGTCACGAGTTATGGAGGATTAGATATTTATTTTAATTGTATTGTTAATTTGTGTTTACATCACTCAAATATCGCAATTCCGGAGCCAAGAACGGTTTGTAATCGTGCCGGGCCGTACCAGGCTAAAGTGGGAATACAACTGGAGCCATTCCTTACCGGAAATACCACCGGACCCGTTTGGTCTAATGTTCTAATGGTCTAATGTGTGGAGCTTAGTCTATGGACAGCAACATAGTGTCGATGTTCCTTCACACAAAGTTCCATAGAGGTGCTTTGTCAGTGATCAGTATCTTTTATTTTCTCCTTCCGTACATTACGTTTAGTTAAAAAAGGTACATTTAGCATGCTAACATAATGCTTGCTATTCTTTAAATTGAAGCAGTTAAAGTTAAATATCGGCCAAGCCCTAAGCAGCGAAGGGCCCTATGGTTTTCCTAAGGTACTTTTTTTTCTTTCTTTTTTTTCTCAAACTTCCGGTCACTTTTGGGGAACTTAACATGCCCAACATCTCTTTGCACACACATTGGCTGAGGGCTCTGTAGTCCACCTATTTTCACCTACAGTAACCAGACTTCATACACTTATAGATCTCATCGGGCCAAACAGGATGGCAGCTAATATGGGTTGTTTGAAAAATGCATGCTCTGGAAAATATGTACTTTTCCTAGGGGATTCATCCGATCACCACCAAACTCCTTGGCGTGAAGCCAAGACATTGATGATGCTACATTTTGAGCTGATTTTTGATTATCTCGAATGGTTGCCGCAACAAACTTATGGCAAAAAAATATATTGTTCTCATCAATCTGGTCAACTTTCTAATTTACAGTCATGAGGTCTGACCAAAAAGACCATTTTTAAATACTGCTCCGAAGGGAGGATGTTAGGAGGAGGAGGATGTTAAATGTTACTTTAATCATAATAATGTTATGAACAAACAAATTAAAGGAACAGCCGACTGTGGAATATAAATAAAAAATAGCAACGTAAAATGACCCATCGGATTGCTTTTTTTAATAAGCTATAAAGGTGAAGAAAAAACTCCCACGATTCCATATCATTCATGGTGTCATTAATCTATGCCTTCGTTATTGTTTTGAATAAGCGACCTCCAGCTGTGAAACGTACATACTGTGCCTTTAATGCATTATATGCAAGTTAAAATTTTGCTGATTGAGTACTATCTGGTTAAAAGAAAGAATAGGCTTGATATATTTTATGAGTTGGATTGTCCCTACCCAGTCAGTTGTCAGTTTGTGTGTAAATGTTTTTGACCAACGTTTTCTACTTCTGATGTCATTTCTAGCGAGAAATTACTAGTGTAATAATTAAGTATTTTAGTCCTCACCAAAGCTTGCTTTATTTTGCTGTAGGTCATTTTCAACTGTTACTCTACCTCAGAAGTTTTAGGAGGTACCTTTGTGCACTTACGCTGCCTTGCAAGTCATTGCCTGATAAGGCAGCGAGGCAACAAGTCAGCTGCCTAGGTTTTCAGATGCAGCCATTGATTAGCTTGTTCAGGTGGGTTTGATTAGGGTTGGAGCTAAACTCTGCAGGACAGCAGCATTCCAGGATCGGTATTGCTTATCCCTGACTTATGCTGCCTTCACGTGCTATCAGACTAATCGTAAATATTAGTTTGCTAGTTCAACAATTGGACATTTGATTGCGATGATCTCGTAACCACAACTTCAGAAGTGGGAAGTAGGACATTTCCGATAGCACGTGAAGGGAACATTATAATCTCTTTCTGTCGGTTTTAATGACAAAATAAAGGTATAGAACCAGTTTAATTGTAGTGCACTGACAACATTGGTGTGCACTGACAACAATGTTTTATATAAGAAGGTTAATACAAATATTTAAAAAGCCCCAGCGGCAGGGCTCAGACCCCTTCAACATAGTTTGCAGCTATATATTACATTTTTTTTTAGGTGAAATATGCATAATTAGACAAACTAAACTAATGTTGCATTAACAGGATTTTTACATGACATTACCGTTTAGATAAAGTCAATTATATGGGTCGTAATTTCTCTGAGTTAGCCAGACATTGTTTTGAATGTCCGGCTATCTGTTCTGTGTGGGACAGCTCTTGCTGTGGATACTTGAATTGTTCTGTGCCATGCTGGAGAATAGGAACCATAGTTTTGTTGTGATATATCAGGCCTTGTCCATTTTCTGTAATTGGTGTTTTGCCAGAGAATAAAAACACTTAAAATTGGTGTGCAAAGAAATTCAGCTCTCAAATTGAAATTAGGGTGAGGATCAAACACATTTAGCGCAGTCATGTATTCATAAGAGATGCATTATTTATTTATTTGATGAGTTTCGTAATATACATTAAGGATGGACAAAGGAAAGAGAGGGGCTCGAAAGACATGTTGCTTTAACTCTAAACTCAGACAAGAAATTAAAATAGAAAGTTTGGTGTTGTGACTTTTTATAGGAGTGCATGGATTAGAGACTGGCTTGATTTTCTGTAAAGGAGAGCAGCAGAACTTTAGATTTCTACACTTTAGCACATCTTTAGATTTTTGCACTTTTGTTTTTTTGTTTTATAAAACAGACCTTTATTTTCAGAATAAGTTCAAGATCATTGAAAATGTGCTCGACAGAGCGTTTAGAGTGAGTATATTCCCTCTTCTCTGGATATAGCGCTTGTTTGATTCCTTAGCGCTGTGAATCCTTTTGTGTATGTGTATGCAGTGATTACTTTCCCCCCTCACAGTTGTTCTCCCCGCGCTGAAAAGCGAGTCACACTCCCTCGCACGCAAAACAATCAGATTTTAAAGAATGCAGGGGAACAAAGTACAATAAAGATGAATTTCCACCATTTTAATTTATAACACAAAGTATAAAAATAAACATTGAGGACTCAATTTAGTGTGCTTTTCAGGCGGAACACCTAATCCTTACCCCTCCTTGCCTAACGCTCGGGGATGGGGATTTTCCACTGGGAGGCTGCGGCCTCGTCTTGGGAGAGATAGGTGGGCAGAGTGGAGGGCCATTTTACGCTGAGCGTAACGCCCCCGGGGCCCCAAGGAGCCCGAGAACAGATACACATGCACAACACACAGCAGCCCCGTGCTAATCGCCCAAACAAGCAGCAAGCTGTGGTGCTCGGAGCTGTAGAGAAACAAGCAACTTAAGAGCCAGTGCAAAGACAAAAACAAAGAAAAGAGTTTGTTAGACACGGATTGGAGTGGAGAAAAAGAACTTAAAGAACAAAGGAGGACATGAATAGGTGAAGAAACAAACTGGGACAGCAACTCTTCCTCTCCCCAAAGCCATTTTGCGCTCTTAACTATTTTTCTGCTGTGGCATTGGAATGGATAGAAGGCTAGGGAGACTGCTAAGTGTTTTGGTGACACTAACTGTACGATTTCTCATCTCTAGCATTTGGATGAAAAATTACACATAACAGACTTTTTCCTTATTTGTTCATTCTTTCACCCCATGTTTAAAGTTGTTTCAGTAACAATCAAATTTGACTCACACTAATACCAATACCAGTGTACAGATGTCTCCTATGGAACCTGTACAATGTGTGTGTATAATGCGGCAGCTCTCTACCTGCTGAATAGCCTCTCACCACAGGAGGCTGAGAACATTAATTTTCCTTTATCAGAGAGTGTGTATGTGGTTGTGGCATTATGAGAGAAAGAATAGCACAAGCTAAAAAGAATGAGACTTTGAATTAACATTTGAATAAATAAGTTGTATTGTGATAAAGAGAGAGAAAAAAAAACCTTGAAAGATTTCCTGTGATAGACATAAAGCTCACACCTATGCACTGATTTTATGCCATAGTTTCTAGATAGTTAATGGAGCTGAACGTTAGTGGTGTAAGTGTGTCTCATTTGCTGCGCGTATCCAGCTGCGGTTGCCACAATGTTGTGGATTTCAAAGTTGACATTTAAAGAACAAACACAGAGCACACATGGGTGGCATATTTGCCCATTGTTCTCAAGCAGATAAAACTTCAGCTTGTTGGAAGTTAGGCCATCTTTTGTGTAGGTCTGCAAAGCTGCATTCTCTTTTACACATGCAAAGACACACACACACACACGCACGCAGACTCTCTCGGTACAGTTGCTGGCAGCAATGCAGAGAACTCCATCAGTGATTGGAAGTAACATATAGGTGGTCTGTACCCTTATCTAACGAGCTAGTACGGTAAGCTAGGATTAGCATCTAGATCAGGGTAAGTGGACTTCTGAAGAGGAACAGTGGCCAGAGATATGGCAATAAATGTACAAATGGACGTGTATAGAGGGATTGAAACCATGAGGGCTTGAACAAAAACAGAGCCTCAGAAACACACTGAGCCATTAGCGTTATTGGCTCTTTCATTCCATCTTCAGTCATTTCTGTTGCTCTTTTCTTTTCAGCCATGTTGCGCATTCCCCTTCTTTTGGCCGAACAGACCAAAGTGTGCGCCGGCAATATGCTGCGAACTTGGACAAGGACTTTTTTGGTGGTCTGTTGTGTGAACGTGACTTCGGTCTGATGCAGCATCACATTGGTGGAGAGGGCTAAGTGGCCCTTTTTTAACTCTTTCTTTGAAAATAGGCAAGGCAATCCCCGTTGGCCCAGGGATCATTTTCTATTTACGTTTCCCTTGCCAACGACAGAGGCGACGCTGGCCAAATTCACAAAAGAAGATCCACATTGGAAAATCCGGCTAATCCCTGATTGAAAGTTCATGCATTGGCTTCCATGTATAAGCTCTGGCAGATTTTCCCAGGAAACAGGAATAAAAAAATAAAAATAAACATGAACAAACTAGGGATATTTGTTGGTCAAAAGAAGCCACCCTTAAAGACACGCTCAAGCCATGACAATGTCGGAAATCATGTCCGTTTTTCAAGTGTAGGCTTTCATTTCAAAAGAAGAGCGAGTCTCCATTCTGCTCTCGTCGAATCAAAGGCGAACAGAAGGAGGGGTTAACATCCTCAGTTGTTCTGCCAACAGTATGAGGGCTACTGAGATCCAGATCTAGCGGGGAGATGTTTGATGATTTCAGGGCACGTGCCCACCTTGTACCTGTGTTGGGAACGCAAATTTTTTCTTTTTATGCTCGTGTTCCCCTCCTCTCTCCTCATCCTCCCCCAATTCTTCTAGAATAATGGCCATGGCTGGATAGAGAATCTTCACAGATGGCATGAATGCTTGTCTTTTGGGGAGGGGGGAGTTAAACAAGCTTAAACTTTCTTATTTTCCCTTTGCTTTTCTTCGGGCAAAACTTTGGACTGGAACTTTCGAGGCCTGGCTCAAGCTTTATCTCTGCCCACATGCCAGGGATGTGTGGGGTCCTCAGAGGAGCTCCAGTTGGATGCTGAGTCTGTGGGTGCTCTGGGTCCTTCATCAACAAGGCCATCAGCGAAACGTTTCGGGTGCACGCCAAAGCCAAAGCCGAGCTCTGTCTCGTGGTACAGCTGGTCATCCCAGATTCGCTAGCCATTTGAAGCAAGGGCTACTCAGTCCAGGATTTGATAAGGGAATGTTTTAGCTTTCCTTCGCTTCCCTGTGGTGCACTGGAGGCAGTCTCTTGGTTAGATGGATAAGAAGCTCCTTTACTGGAAGTGATGGATTGTGGCTGGCACGGCAACGCTCTAATCAGCTTCTCAGAAGTTAAGCGTGGGCTCTAATGGTGTAGACTTGTCAGGACCCTGACGTCTCTGCCATCTCTCTTAAAGCTGAGAGTCAAGCATGCGAGATGCTGAGAGAAATGAAGCTGTCCTCCCTCGGCGTATGGACTGTGTTGTACTTCCCAAACATTAGGAGAAACACAACCTGCCTTAATTTGAAACGAGAGAGGAATAGAGATGCTGCACCAAACCAATAAACAAAAAAGTGTCTCGGTGCTGAAGAAGGAATAAAAAGTGGCGGGATTGAGAGCTGAAAGAGAGCAGCGTGTGGACCCGGGACTGTGTTGTAAATGTTGATGCCCTGAGGAATAGATATCAGACAGTGAGCGAGGTTAAGGTGTGAGTAGCGCAGAGCTCTTCTGTTATTATCCTCCACTCCGGGCCTCTATGGTGACCAGATAATAAGGCTCTATTACCACTTAGCCTCTCTTTGTGCCTTTCTATCCAACCCTGTCTCAGTGCTTCTCTCGAGTGGCTCATCGTGCCTGCCGCGATCCACTTCACCGTTGCGTGTCTCACCCACAGCCTTGTCCCTGCGTGGGTCAGGCGGCCAACTTGACCTGAGTCGATTGGAACACCTGATACTGACTTCCAGGCGTTTTATGGATTTACAGTTACAGCTCTCTTTCAAAAAATCCAGAAGTTTCTGTGATGCTTTTAAAGATCTTGTTTGAGGGAAAACGCAGTGATGTATTTGGCTTATATCTGAGCTTTGCCACAGCGTTTTTAAGCACATCATGAGTGCTCTTTTCTCTATTGTAGCCGCTGATTTGATCACTTCAAAATACGCATGCCTATAAATAGCAAAAAAGAGCATGTTCGGATCTGTGCTAGTGGACTTTGTGGAATGAATTCCATTATATTTGGTAATAGATATAGTGCTTCCTGAGTGGTTTCATTATAGATACACTATGCTGACTGTATTTAGGGTGAAGGTTGTGTGAGAATTAAGTTCACCTTCACCTCTCGTACTCTCATGCAATTACTCGCTGAATTCTAATTATATAGACAGATTATAGCATTTTTTAAATATGATTGCAATATTTAATACACTTTAAAAGTTGTATGTGCCCATGCGGGGCACAATTTTATAACATCATAATTAAGCTTAGAAAGGATTTATCATCACTGTGCTTCAAGCATAACCTAATTCTCATTTTCATAAAAAGCATCTGTGAAATAGTCTACATTAAACTCATTTAATGGTCAGCTAGTGTGTGTGTGTTTTCCCTTTTTTTCTCTACAGACATCTTCATGAAGTGAACTTTTACTAACAGTCCCTGGAGTCAAGTCACCTTTTAAAGAGGCCCTGTGACAGACTTCAACCTCTGGTTAACTTGAATCTCTTGAAAACACATCAACATCAGCGGCAAATTAGGCACTAGTGACGAGGTGGCGAACCCTTTTTCACTTTGACGACAAACAGTCGAGCATGAGGTGTCCATAGGTAAATTATAGAGCCACACACCCCCCCCCCTCTCTGTTGTACACAGGTATCGCTCTTTGATGTAACATTTGTCATCAGCCTCTTTCGTTCCAGAGCACTATTTCTATTCAATTTCTCCACTGAAACATTCTTAGCCCTTTAAATATTTATCTTTCTCTACTTCTGATATTTCTAAAAGCAGCAGGGTGGCTGCATTCTTCGAGAGGCTCGGAGAGGTTACAGAAAAACAATGCTAAGGATGCAGGTGGGCAGATGTCGCCTGGCGCGGTTCGGAGGTATTTTTGCAGGTGCTGTAGAAAAGGACCCTTCTGCAGCAGTGTGTCTTGGATGGATCCTGACAAAGCCTTCTCTTTGGATGCCAGATGGACCCATGCATTCCCCATACTCTTGCGCAGCTAAGACCTAGGCTTTTCTCTCCACACCCCCTCCGCCACCACCACCTTTTTTTCCTTTTTCACAACAAAAGAAAAGCGCTTTGGCTGAAAGAAAACCACAGCTGAATTTTATGGTGCCGCTTCTTTTGCCAAGCTGATTTTAGCAATTCAAAAGACGAAGTGCATGGAAATGCTGTTTCGGCTGCGTCGTCGATACGCTTTTGATGCAAGTTTGAATTGGCAGATATGTTTGCCACACTAATATATCGGTGCTCAGCGGGAAATCTTGATAAAATCCAGAAGCACACAGCAGAGACGGAGCCCGGCTCAGAGTGCTGTTGGAGCACGGCTTCTTCTCCATAATGCCTATAAGGCTGGAATTGGGTGGCAGCAGTGTCAGCGGGAACGTGCTCGTGCAGTGATCCGAATTATCACAAATACACGCTTATGCTTGGCAATGACCGCACACAAACGCATACACATGGACAGACACACACTGAAATGAATGTTTATGCTGGCCATTGAGAACACACTCACACACATACGCACAAATCCGTGCAGTCCCTGCAGCTTGATTGTACAAACAATTGGAGTGCTTTACTGGGAATACAATCAAAGAAATCAGAGCTAAAACAAATCCCCAGGGAGAATGAAAACACATTAGATTCATGTACTCTTAATTATATGTGCTCTTAAGCTTTGATGTATTAAAAAAAGCATCAGTTGTTTGCTGACTGCAGGTTTTCCACCACAGGCGTATGTAGTTCAGTTTTTTTGTTTTTTTTCTCAAAGCCTTCTTTTAATTCTTATATTGGCTCATATATTGATTGCATTGTTTTGTATTGTTCCTTGAATTAATAGCCATATCTAGATGTTTTAATTTTCTTCTCAGCTCTTTTGAACTGGCCTCAGCATCTGTATTTTGTCTCGCTTGTGCAATGTTAGAATGCATGTTGGATGCTCTTTTCTCTCTCTCTCTCTCTCTCTCTCTCTCTCTCTCTCTCTCTCTCTCTCTCTCCATATATATATATATATATATATATATATATGCACTGTGTAGTCTGACACCTTTCTATCAGCACTAACTTCTTGAGAAATCTGAGCTACAGTAGCACATCTGTTGGATCAGACCACACGGGCCAGGCTTCGCTCCCCACATGCATCAATGAGCCTTGGCCACCCATGACCCTGTCGCCAGTTCACCACTGTTCCTTCCTTGGACCACTTTTGATAGATACTGACCACTGCAGACCGGGAACGCTCCACAAGAGCTGCAGTTTGAGTCTGACCCAGTCGTCTAGCCATCATAATTTGGCCCTAAACTCCAAGCTTAAATCCTTAAGCTTGCCCATTTTTCTTGCTTCTAACACATCATCTTTGAGGACAAAATGTTCACTTGCTGCATAATATACAAACCCACTAACAGGTGCTGTGATGAAGAGATAATCAGTGTTATTCACTTCAACTGTCAGCGGTCATAATGTTATGCCTGATTGCCTGTGCCTGAGTGTGTGTGT
The DNA here is from genome assembly GCA_023029165.1 of Gobiocypris rarus. NCBI lineage: Eukaryota > Metazoa > Chordata > Actinopteri > Cypriniformes > Gobionidae > Gobiocypris > Gobiocypris rarus. Next base: position 25,861,278 of record CM040912.1, on the reverse strand, counting down.
GTGTATATATATATATATATATATATATATATATATATATATATATTTATATTATATATATATATATATATATATATATATATATATATATATATATATATATATATAATACAGTGGTGAGAACAAGAATTTGATACACTGCCGATTTTGCAGGTTTGCACACTTACAAAGCATGTAGAAGTCTTTAATTTTTATCATAGGTACTCTTCAACTGTGAGTGATGGAATCTAAAACAAAAATCCAGAAAATCACATTGTATGATTTTTAAGTAATTCATTTGCATTTTATTGCATGACATAACTATATATATATATATATATATATATATATATATATATATATATATATATATATATATATATATATATATAGGTCCTTCTAAAAAAATTTGCATATTGTGATAAAAGTTCATTATTTTCCATAATGTAATGATAAAAATGTAACTTTCATATATTTTAGATTCATTGCACACCAACTGAAATATTTCACGTCTTTTATTGTTTTAATACTGATGATTTTGGCATACAGCTCATGAAAACCCCAAATTCCTCAAAACAAATCTTTAAAAATTAGCATATTTCATCCGACCAATAAAAAAAAGTGTTTTTAATACTAATAAAGTGTACTACTAATAATTATAAAGTGTAAAAAGTCAACCTTCAAATAATTATGTTCAGTTATGCACTCAATACTTGGTCGGGAATCCTTTTGCAGAAATGACTGCTTCAATGCGGCGTGGCATGGAGGCAATCAGCCTGTGGCACTGCTGAGGTGTTATGGAGGCCCAGGATGCTTCGATAGCGGCCTTAAGCTCATCCAGAGTGTTGGGTCTTGCGTCTCTCAACTTTCTCTTCACCATATCCCACAGATTATCTATGGGGTTCAGGTCAGGAGAGTTGGCATGCCAATTGAGCACAGTAATACCATGGTCAGTAAACCATTTACCAGTGGTTTTGGCACTGTGAGCAGGTGCCAGGTCATGCTGAACAACGAAATCTTCATCTCCATAAAGCTTTTCAGCAGATGGAAGCATGAAGTGCTCCAAAATCTCCTGATAGCTAGCTGCATTGACCCTGCCCTTGATAAAACACAGTGGACCAACACCAGCAGCTGACATGGCACCCCAGACCATCACTGACTGTGGGTACTTGACACTGGTCTTCAGGCATTTTGGCATTTCCTTCTCCCCAGTCTTCCTCCAGACTCTGGCACCTTGATTTCCGAATGACATGCAAAATTTGAGTGACAGTCCAGTGCTGCTTCTCTGTAGCCCAGGTCAGGCGCTTCTGCCGCTGTTTCTGGTTCAAAAGTGGCTTGACCTGGGGAATGCGGCACCTGTAGCCCATTTCTTGCACACGCCTGTGCACGGTGGCTCTGGATGTTTCTACTCCAGACTCAGTCCACTGCTTCTGCAGGTCCCCCAAGGTCTGGAATCGGTCCTTCTCCACAATCTTCCTCAGGGTCCGGTCACCTCTTCTCGTTGTGCAGCGTTTTTTGCCACACTTTTTCCTTCCCACAGACTTCCCACTGAGATGCCTTGATACAGCACTCTGGGAACAGCCTATTCGTTCAGAAATTTCTTTCTGTGTCTTACCCTCTCACTTGAGGGTGTCAATGATGGCCTTCTGGACAGCAGTCAGGTTGGCAGTCTTACCCATGATTGCGGTTTTGAGTAATGAACCAGGCTGGGAGTTTTTAAAAGCCTCAGGAATCTTTTGCAGGTGTTTAGAGTTAATTAGTCGATTCAGATGATTAGGTTAATAGCTCGTTTAGAGAACCTTTTCATGATATGCTAATTTTTTTGCCAAAATTATCAGTATTAAAACAATAAAATACCTGAAATATTTCATTTGGTGTGCAATGAATCTAAAATATATGAAAGTTTAATTTTTATCATTACATTATGGAAAATAATGAACTTTTATCACAATATGCTAATTTTTTTAGAAGGACCTATATATATATATTAATTTATGTATATTAAAATGTCAGCACTCACCTAACTGCCATTCAACAGTCTATGCTACAGTATGTCATGGATGAACTACTTCAGACAGTCCTCATTCTAGCTCTGACAGACGTCTTATTCTGTGTTCCGTTTTCATGCTCAGCTGAACCTGGTACTTTTGTCTCTTTCATAACGGTTAGAATTAGGATTTGGAGAGGACAGACTGGTCAACGGTTAGTAATAAAAGGGGCATCCTGTACTCAGAAGATCCTCCTAGACTAACCTCTGTTTTAAGCCCCATTCAGCTGTGGCAGCAGCAGTGAGAACATTCTTTAAACTTTCACGGCAGTAAAACTTTGTATCCCTCTGAATAGATAATTCAGGCTTTGCAACTCAGGCATAAAAGGAAGCTTAAATTACACCATACAAACTCTCATTAATATTACAGGGACCATTCTTTGACTTAATTTCATTTCTCCATTTGAGCGAAGTCAGACGTTGCAAGGGTAAGAAATTATAAGGGGTACAAATCATATTTTAAGGTTCAGTATTCTGAGAGGCTGTTAAATTATAGTAACCATTTTTATATGATTTTCAAATATTTGATTTTGGAAAGGTTTATTTTTTTATCTTTCCACTCGTAAATCCTCCCCAAAAAATCCTGTATCTATCTCCTGACTCTGACATACACATAAGCCATACACAACAAACAAACACTGCAATATTGACTTTTAAACAGGTATAGTATTGAAATCACCATAAAAAGCTGCAGTTGTTGTTTTTTTTTAACAAGAGGCAACATTTTAAATTCTAAACAGTTCTTGTCGCAGCAACCATTTTGACATGATATTAAAAGGCTTCCTCACTTCCTGTCAAGTTTTGCAAAAACCAAAAACCGATCTCACATGTGGTGTGGGATAGACGCAGGAGAAGATCCTTTAGTGCCTTAGACAACATAATGGAGATCTTAAGTGCCATGGAGGGAAATGTTTTGGAGCTAAAGCTGTCGACCTTGTTATTTTTCAAAGTCAGTATCCGCAGAGCGAAAGTTCTTCTGTGCGCTGCTTCATTATGCGTGGAAATGAATAATGTGTGAATAAGACTGTATAAACAAAGAAAGTGAAATACAGGGAGCACGCAGACAAAAGATTATCACAGTTAAAGTACTGAATTTGTTCGTGACAGAGCGGGAGAGAGAAAGAGACTGAGAGAGAGAGAGATTAGGAAGAGATGATAAGGCTAAATGCCTTGTGTGTCCTGTTGTCTAATTGTTTATAAATGGAACTAATCGTTTTAGAACAGTAAGCGTACCTTACATTTAACTGCCCCCCCCTCCCCTCCCCCCATCTCTCCTTTGTTTTGATGAGAGAGGCAAACTGTCACAGTTAACAAATGCAAAAACATCACTATTATTGATACAGTTCTTGCATGTGTGTGTGCAGTCGCACTTGTGAGGGAGAGAAAGTGTATGCACAAAATTAATCAAAGCGGGGGCGGTGATGAACAGTTTCTGTAGAATTCTGTCAAAGGTTAAGAGCTAGTTATTTTTAAGAATGACATGAATCTGGGAGAGACAGTGATTGCCTAAATGACCACTGTAATTACCAATTACTTCGTGAAGCAGAGAATATATTCACGGCATGTAGCCTGCTAAATACAGACAGGCATTAGCCCATTTACGTACTAATGCACATAATTTAGATCCTGAAAAGGGCAGATGGGAACACAATGGAAGATAGAATAGATACCGTCTAATATCATTCCAAAAAGAATATTGGATTCATTGGAGATGAATATTACTTTGTGTCAGATTGTTTTTCCATGAAACAGTCAAAATATATTTCATCTTTCTCCCTTTCTCCTTTTGTTAGCAGCCAGACCATTTAGCCCATCAGCAGGGGCAGGAGATGGAAGGAGAGAGAGAGAGAGAGGGAGAAAGCGAAGATACTGAGAGGTGGGTAGAGGGCTGGTTAGTGGTTTTGGCCCCTGTCCACATTAGCAGGTAATGAGAAATGAAGAAAACGCGCTATGACAGCAGAACCACCACCACAATGCAGTGATGCGGTTAGCGGCCTTATACCTCTTACAGAGACTAAAATAAGATCCATACTTGAGACATAGGCTAACTAGATCAAAACATCTCTTATTTTACTCACCCCCTACAAACATAAAGCCACAATCTAAATGAGAGGTGAGGGGAGGGGATGTTGACAGGCCCGACTTGTACTAGGATGTTTACTAAATTAGACATAAACCGAGAGTGAAATGCAAAGCTCTGCAGATTCGCTCTAACTCCTCATAAATAAGTTACAAAAAAGAAGACGGAAAAGAAAGAGCGTAAACAAAACCGAGAGGCAGAGAGAGCAACTGTAAGAGAAAAGGAGTGGTTTGATTGTGGGATAATGAGTTGCCATATACAAAGCTCCCTCCCACCCCGTCTCGTTTTTTTCCCCCCAAGTTCCTCTTTTTATCAAGTTTTCTCTCCTTCGCTATCAGCTGGTCTTGTCTCTCTTTCAACTTTTTACCCCCCTCCTCTCTCTTCTCTTCACCTCCCACTCAGTTTATCCATATCTTCATCCCACAGCTCTCTCTCTCTCTCTCTCTCTCTCTCTCTCTCTCTCTCTCTCTCTCTCTCTCTCTTCCGTGTCACCTCCAGTGTTGCTCCGGTGGATCGTATAGTCTGGAAGGATAACGGGACACATATTTGCACTCGATGTAATCTCCCTCCATCTGATAAATACTTTGAGCGAAGCCTGATTATTGTACTTGGCCTCCAGTTTCAAAAGGAAAGGCCGCTGAAAGGGAGGGGTGGGGGGTGGGGCGCATGTGTGTTTTGAATCCAAACTTTGGACGGGTGACATCACCCTCTGTTCCCTGCTTTTGCGGAGTAATGTCCGCGTCAGTCTCGTCCCGTTTGAAAGGGATTAGCTTATTCCACACAGACTTCTCTTTGGACTGGGCTGGCACAACATGCACAGTAAATCCACAAAGCCCATTCACATTGTAATGGTAGTAATAGCCTTCAGGAAATAAAAAGTAGTGTGATAGAGAAAGAGAAAACACTACTCCTTTTCCATCCTGCACTCTTCATTTTTAGCCCAATTATGGAATGTTCTGGACTGCAATGAAACAGGATATTTTTAAGTAGCCGAGATGAAGTTATGCTGTCTCAGAGCCATGTTTGTTTTTTTCTAAATGTGTCTGTCATCTCGTGCCAGAGTAGTTTAGCGCTATTGTTGCTTCTCACTTAGCCACTGGCTTCGGTATGACATTTAGTTTAAAACAGTACCTGCACCATAATGCCTATTTAAAGTAAGAGGGTATATTCCGCAGTCCACATGGATTTTGAATAAAACTTCCAGATAGACAGACAGATAAAAACTCTATTACAAAGTGATGTCAGATTGAAATATCAGATATATATGAAGAGAGTTGGAAATGATCTATGAGAAGGTTGGGTAAGGAAAAGAAAATAGACAGAAAGTCTTTTTTTTTACGATCTGGAGTTATGGAATTGGTTCTAAAGAATGGGTTGTCATGTGACACATTGATGGCCGACGCAAGGGTGTGGAATGCCAGAAGTCCAGAAGATGGAAGCAGTTTGGTTTAATATGGGCCAAGCACTTAGCAGGGAGTCCACAAACTGCTCAAAGCTGACATTTGCATCTCCAGGAGGCAAGAAAACAGGGGATCGGCCCGCATTCAACCTCACTATCCAATCCCATCCCCCCTGCACAAACACTTCAACTACAATTGCTATACAGTATATTAATCAAATGTCATTTTTATTTTCTATTGATAAAATAAATATAAAAAGTTTTAAAAAATGTTCTGTTGATGCCCTAAAAGATAACACACATTCCTTAGATTGAGGGGAAAAAATGCCTTGCCTGTCCTCCAAACGTCTCAGAAAATTGCTGATGTACTGAGCTGTTTTTTTCATTGATGGGTTTAGAGTTTATTTAATAGGGGCACATTCTTGTTAAGTCACAGCGACTGATTGCTTTTATGTTCTACTGCACTGGCTTTTGTATTTCAGCTTAAATAAATAAATATATCTCTAAATAAGTGAGACACTGAGACATGCAAAGAAAACTTACCAGTCAGAAAAAAGGCCTATTTCTGTTCTGTCATAGTCAACAGAATAATGTATGGTGCATTTATTTATTTATTTATTTTCAAAGTATGTATAATTTATTCCAGGAAGAAAAGTGTTAAGGATTTTGTCATGTCTCAAGTCACAATTTGACACAATTTCTTCTTTTTTGCTGACCTAATTAAATATATACGAGCAAAAACAGACAGACAAAAATCTTGGCAGACCTAGAAACAACCACTGGCACAGGCTAAGACTCGCTCCTACAGTCGATGGAGATTCAGAATGAAAGAGAGAGCGGTTATGAGTTCTTTTGACACTTGTGAAAAGCCCTCTGGCCATTTCAGGATCTAGATTTAGGAGTAATTACACCGCTTATTTATATGAAAAGCTAAACTCCAGAACTGTAAAATAGTTCTCTGAATATAACACGATCCATAAGAAATTCTCTCGCATCAAATTATGCAGCACCCCATGAATGTAATATGCACTTAACATGAAATCTTTTCCTTCTTTACTGGCTCTTATCTTGTATCATTGCTTTTAATACCCTATCAATCCAGCAAATCATCAAAAAACGATATTAGACTGGTGAGTTGAGTGGTTTTAATGCCAAAATTATTGTTCTTTGATATAAACGTTGACACAGAAAAAGGGTTTTGGCAGAAATATGACTACTATTGCTCATTTTGCACAGGACCCTTTTTATTTCAATGGCATACTGTGCATAAGAGAAGCGTGCGGTTCTCGGGATAATTGTTCTTTTCATTGTAAGAAAGGGGATATCAATTAAAAATAAATAGTCTTCATAATTATTATTCCAACACACAGTGGTCGGCCTGCCATTAAAGGAACCAAAACCAAAACCAACCCCAACCTCTCTTCTTACCCTCAATCAAAGCTGTGGTATTTACCTCCCCATTCAATGTAAGTATTGTAGCGACATCAAACCGCCAGTCTTTATGCTTGTGCTTCAGTACTTGCAAAAACATCTACAAATCGGCCGAATGGGAAAACACACTATCTTTCATCATCAAGCTAATACAATCCTTTATAGACTCTGTACCCAACAGTTCAGTCACAGACTGCATTATTAAGAGGAAGTCGATTTTTTTTTCAGTCGCATAAATTGTTACATTTATACCATTGCATGTAAAATAAGAAAGATTGAAGCCAAGAAGCCAGCTCTGCAAGTATGTGTTTGTAGTGTTGGCATCAGGTAGCACTAGGCGTCTTCTCATCAGTATTCTGCTAGATGTTTTTGTGGCTACTACAGTGCTGAAGAATTCAAAACACTCATATGTCAGAAGGAAACATTAGCATATTCACATTTCTTTCTCTCCATTATCTCTTTACAATAATATTCTTCATTTTGATCTGTCCCAGCGGAACACAGATATCAGTTAATGTACACGTTTAGACGGGCATGTGTTCTTTATGATGTTCTTGATGTAAAGGGAGTCTTTAACCAAGCTGACCCCCACCTCTGTGTGTTGATATGAATATGAAGATGTGTGAAGATGAGTCTGGTCTCATATAGTAACTGGTGGGAGGAGAGAAAGACGGATAGATTAGGGCTTTTTATTTGACAGAACAATGGACTTTTACTTTGTGAGTGCGAGTAGCAGTAACAGTGTGTTTGGCTACAGTGCAGTTATGTTTTAAAATGCATCATAATTCACTGGTGCAATTTTACATTTTTCTGAAGTTCTGTCATTATTTACTCTCCCTTTTGTTCTTCTAAAACTGTATTTTTTTTCCACCGCAGACTGTCAAGCTCCTTTAAAAGTATTATAAAAGCACCATATTTGATTTAAAAGCTGTAGTGGTGAAGATATAGTTTTTCTGTTCATCACACCAAACTACTGTATAATCTAGTTTTGTGGTGCTTTTGTAGTGTCGTTTTGGAACTTGGCAAAACTTTAGTTACAAGGAACTGAAAACAAATCAATGTACATGTAAGTATTCTTTAAAGGTGCAGTGTGTAGTATTTATGAGGATATATTGACAGAAATGCAATATAAATACATTACTATGTTTTCAATGGAGTATAAAACATAATTATGTTTTTATTACCTTAGAATGAGCCATTTCTATCTACATACACCGTGGGTCCCCTTACAGTGAAATCCATTTTGCAGCGTCATGTTTCTACAGTAGTCCTAAACGGACAAACTTCTCTACAGAGTGCTAGTCACTCTCTACTTTCTCCGACAACAACATTTTTCTCCTGTCACCCCCGTAGCTTCTCTATTTGCTCCATAAGGGAGGTGTGAGCAGTGTGTTATTGTAATTCACAAACTCACAACTAGATAACAGTGTTGTGTACTCGAGACTCGGACTCTGACTCAGTCTCGGACTGGTCTCGAGACCATATTTTAATGGTCTCGGTCTTGTCATGGACTCGGGTGCATTTGGACTCGGAATTGACTCGTACTCGAACATATTAGGAATCTGACTTATTTCCGAGTCCACTCGAGTCCCATTCAAAATATTCATGATTATTACTCTATGTTAATATTTTTCTTTAAATTGATGTTTGACACGTCCAACGATTTGTGGTTTTCTTAAGCGCAACTGCGCATAACTAACGCAAAGGTAGCAGGACTCAGGTCAGGATCGGATGTCATGTGGAGCGAGCCTCAGCTCTTAACATACAGCTCTGGGATAAATTAAGAGACCACTTAACATTGAGAAATCAATGTTATTTTTTTTATTAAACCCTGTGGCTCGTGCTGATACATTGACATCTTAAGACACGAAACGATCGGTTTTCTCGGTTTTGCATTTAATTAATTATTTCTATTTCTCTCAGTTTGAAATATTTTGAGTCTACGCGCTGATATGAGCAAATATCCAATCATATGCACGAACGTTAGGAGGTGTTTAGCCACGCTTGAAATGCTGGTGTCAGAGAGTTATACTCACTAGTTATTCACAATCACGAAAGTTCATTATTTGCATGCTTTTTAAAGCCTTGCCGGTTAAACATTTCATTCGCGTGAGTGCTGAGCGCGCACTAAAAGCCTGTCAACACACGTGATTACTGGACTAAGTCGTCTTACTCCGCTAATAGTGTCCAGTGTCCAATACACACAAGGTTAACAAAAATAAACACAGTCAGTTATGTCTAAAGTGAAAGTAAAATCCGCATGTGTCTGTATATGAGATGCCAGCAGGTCGTGAACACTTGTCCTTAAAGGGACAGTTCACCTCCAAAATTATAAAATTATGTTAATAAAACAACAAAAGACAAAGAGAATCACTCACTGAAAAAAAAAACTTTAATACAAGTAGCTTTAAATCAATGTATATTGTATATTGAAGACTATGTAGTTTTAATTTTAGCCTACATTTATTAATTCAATAATGTTGAATTAATAAATGTTGGCTGTACCGAGGGTGTTGTTGTCCCCTCGGTAGAAATCGCACTCAGAACGCGGTGGAAATTCACTTTCACTTTCTCTTCCCTCTTTCTCTTTATATATATACAGGTCCTTCTCAAAAAATTAGCATATTGTGATAAAAGTTCATTATTTTCCATAATGTAATGATAAAAATTTAACTTTCATATAGTTTAGATTCATTGCACACCAACTTTCAGGTCTTTTATTGTTTTAATACTGATGATTTTGGCATACAGCTCATGAAAACCCAAAATTCCTATCTCAAAAAATTTGCATATCATGAAAAGTTTCTCTAAACGAGCTATTAACCTAATCATCTGAATCAACTAATTAACTATAAACACCTGCAAAAGATTCCTGAGGCTTTTAAAAACTCCCAGCCTGGTTCATTACTCAAAACCGCAATCATGGGTAAGACTGTGTGACTGCTGTCCAGAAGGCCATCATTGACCCTCAAGCGAGAGGGTAACACACAGAAATACATTTCTGAACGAATAGGCTGTTCCCAGAGTGCTGTATCAAGGCACCTCAGTGGGAAGTCTGTGGGAAGGAAAAGTGTGGCAAAAAGCTGCACAACGAGAAGAGGTGACCGGACCCTGAGGAAGATTGTGGAGAAGGACTGATTCCAGACCTTGGGGGACCTGCGGAAGCAGTGGACTGAGTCTGGAATAGAAACATCCAGAGCCACCGTGCACAGGCGTGTGCAAGAAATGGGCTACAGGTGCCGTATTCCCCAGGTCAAGCCACTTTTGAACCAGAAACAGCGGCAGAAGCGCCTGACCTGGGCTACAGAGAAGCAGCACTGGACTGTCGATCAAATTTTGCATGTCATTCGGAAATCAAGGTGCCAGAGTCTGGAGGAAGACTGGGGAGAAGGAAATGCCAAAATGCCTGAAGTCCAGTGTCAAGTACCCACAGTCAGTGATGGTCTGGGTTGCCATGTCAGCTGCTGGTGTTGGTCCACTGTGTTTTATCAAGGGCAGGGTCAATGCAGCTAGCTATCAGGAGATTTTGGAGCACTTCATGCTTCCATCTGCTGAAAATCTTTATGGAGATGAAGATTTCGTTTTTCAGCATGACCTGGCACCTGCTCACAGTGCAAAAACCACTGGTAAATGGTTTACTGACCATGGTATTACTGTGCTCAATTGGCCTGCCAACTCTCCTGACCTGAACCCCATAGAGAATCTGTGGGATATGGTGAAGAGAAAGTTGAGAGACGCAAGACCCAACACTCTGGATGAGCTTAAGGTCGCTATCGAAGCATTCTGGGCCTCCATAACACCTCAGCAGTGCCACAGGCTGATTGCCTCCATGCCACGCCGCATTGAAGCAGTCATTTCTGCAAAAGGATTCCCGACCAAGTATTGAGTGCATAACTGAACATAATTATTTGAAGGTTGACTTTTTTTTGTATTAAAAACACTTTTATTTTATTGGTCGGATGAAATATGCAAATTTTTTGAGATAGGAATTTTGGGTTTTCATGAGCTGTATGCCAAAATCATCAGTATTAAAACAATAAAAGACCTGAAATATTTCAGTTGGTGTGCAATGAATCTAAAATATATGAAAGTTGAATTTTTATCATTACATTATGGAAAATAATGAACTTTTATCACAATATGCAAATTTTTTGAGAAGGACCTGTATATATATATATATATATATATATATATATATATATATATATATATATATATATATATATATATATATATATATATATAATATAGATTCCTCATTAGTGCCTGCGTGGATCGGTCGAATAAGGAATCTATGTAAATATATCTATGATTGAGCCGGCTCTCTCTGGTCTCGGTCTTGACTCGGACGCGACCCTTTTTTCACACACAGCACCTATAAAAGTTTTCCTTTTGTGTTCTACAGAAGTAATTCAGGTTTTGGAACAACGTGTGTGAGTAAATAAAGACAGACTATATAATTTTTGGTGAACTCTCCATTTAAGGACATCCCAAATGTTTTTTGTTGTTGTTGTTTTTTTTTGTCATGGCACCCTTTGAAAATGTGCAAACATATTTGGCACCCTAGTGTTGTCATGATACTGGAATTGAACTTCGATAAAATAGTTTGAAAATATCAATATTCGATTCCATTTTTGATACCATGGGGAAGAACTGCCATATATAGGCTACATATTTCTTTTTACATATTTTTTACAATTCCGTCAATCCATTAAAAGTCTAGGCAATCAGTAATTTCTTAAGAAGATAACACTTTATAAAATAGATTTTAATTTAGCCTTTTATTTATACACTATATTGCCAGAAGTTTTGGGACGCCTGCCTTTACATGCACATGAACTATAATGACATCCTATTCTTATGGATAATATGGAATCGGCCCACTCTTTGCAGCTATACCAGATTCAACTCTTCTGGGAAGGCTTTCCACAAGGTTTAGGAGTGTGTTTATGGGAATTTCTGACCATTTTTCTAGAAGCTCATTTGTGAGGTCAGGCACTGATGTTGGACGAGAAGGCCTGGCTTGCAGTCTCAGGTCTAATTCATCCCAAAGGTGTTCTGTCGGGTTGAGGTCAGGACTCTCTGCAGGCCAGTCTAGTTCCTCCACACCAAACTCACTCATCCATGTCTTTATGGACCTTGCTTTGTGTACTGGTGCGTAGACATGTTGGAACAGCAAGGGGCCATCCCCAAACTGTTCCCAGAAAGTTGGGAGCATTAAGAGTTCCTTCCACTGGAACTAAGGGGCCAAGCCCAACCTCTGAAAAACAACCCAACACCATAATCCCCCTCCACCAATCCCCCATTCTCCTGGCAACCGCCAAACCCAGACTCGTCCATCGGATTGGCAGACAGAGAAGTGTGATTCATCACTCCAGGAACAAATCTCCACTGCTTTAGAGTCCAGTGGCGGCGTGCTTTACACCACTGCATCCGACACTTTGCGATGCACTTGGATGCAGCTACTCGGCCATGGAATCCCATTCCATGAAGCTCTCTACACACTGTTCTTGAGCTCATCTGAAGGCCACACGATGATTGGAGGTCTGTAGCTCTTGACTCTGCAGAAAGTTGGCAACTTCTGTGCACTGTGCACCTCAACATGCGCTGACCATGCTCTGTGATTGTACGTGGCCTACAATCGAAATAAATTGCTTTATGTTTTTCAGGTAGGTCTAACATTAGAAGGGCTATTCAGGTAAGAAATACTACAGAAACTGAATAAAGTAATTAAATGTAACAACCTTGGATCGTTTTCATTGTAAACAATTAAATAATGATTAATCAAATAAAGTTACAAAAGTCAACCGGCATGTACTTCTGTCCTTTATAGCCTCGTTTTTATTTCTGTCAAACATTAAATATAGCACTACCCCAACTAAGGTCTATTATTTCCAGATTGTTGTGACAGTTGTCCCAGCTTCAAACTAAAGGTAAGTTTTAGAGCATATATCAATCTCAATTTTTCTCTTCAATCAGACAACATTGGCCAGTCAGAAATGTTTCAAACATTGGCATCTTTCTCTAATCATCTCAAGAGGATGTTCCTTTTTCCAAAGTAAAGCTTTTAATTTCACCCACACATGGTGCGTTTACAGATTCATGAGAATTCAAATATTCCAAATAAAGTGTAGCGAATGGGGGTGGGGGCAGGCAGAACCATGAAAACACATCAGATTTATTCCCCTTGTCTTGTTTACTGGGCCACGGAACATTGGATGCAAACAGAATGCAAATTCATTTGATTGAATCAGGTGATGCAGAGGTAATTGTATTTGGAGAAATGTCCAAGACTTCTTTTTTTTCTTTATTATTATCAAAGGGGGTGGGGTTCTTTATGAAATCCATCTTAAACAAAAGCTATCATCACTCCCAAGCCTTGTGATGCTCCTTTGTCATTTGCGGATGTGGATGCGTCTTTAATTTCCTTTCAATTAAAAGTAAATATGCGGTTTTCTTTTTTCTCCCCCCCACTATGAAATCTAAACAAGAAGAGTCAACATGAGCAGACAGGTGAAGAATATTCATTTTGTTGCTGTTTGATTCAACAGGCCCTGCTGTTCAGATGTTTTAGATGTATTCGGATATTTTCTAGAAATAAACTTCTTCCTGTCTCCCAAGTATGCAATGTGTGTGTGTGACCTCTTGCCAATGGCCTTGTTGTCTAAAATAGATACAAAGGTCAGAGTCATGGTCGATCGCTTCGCAAATGTGCTTTGACACATTGAGCATTTTTGGTATTTTCTCACCAAAATTTTTTCTAAGCCAGTTATTTATATATTTTACTGTAGTGTGTCAGTAGGAAATATCAGTTTACGCGTTGCACAAATGAACAGTGCGACTTTGACTATCTGACTTGTGACATTTCCAGATTTTATTATTTTCATATCTTTTCCTGGAATACATAAATAGATTAAGCCGGATATAAAATTAAACCTTGCAGCACACTCTGGACCTCCAGGAGCAGAATTGTTGCCTGTTGCTGCCAGTCTTAAAACCAGGCCCGATGCTGAGCGTCCATGGATGCATCTAGGACTGTTGAGTCTGTTGTTTTGATATCAGCATTAGAGCAGATCAGTCAAGTACATAATGGTGGAATTATGAATGTGTCAGTCACTCTCAATACCAGCAGTTTGAGAGCCCTCTCAGTGTCAACAACACAACAACTTCAAAAACAAACCTCTCCCGCCGCACCCCTCACTGCTCTCAATGGCTTTTAACAGTGTTCACTGGCTGCAATGAAACGTAATACATGACCCTCGTGCTTGAGTAGACAAATACAGATAGATAGCAATTACGTAAACCACAATCAATAAAAAAAATTCTGCCAACTTCCCGGGCTATTTATGCTCTTCAGATGTGCTCCCGAAAATTAGGCTTTGTGAAAATCAAAACGCTTTAAATCAAACTGTGTCTTGGGCCTGCTGTAACAAAAACAAGAAGCATATTCAATTTACTAATTTCGGATGAGGAAGGACGCTAGTTCAACTTAAGTAATACCGAATAAAGGGTTTGATTGAATTTCAGTGATGTCATTACGGGGTCACATTTCAATGTGTAATATGATATAAATTTAGTTAAGGCCGCTTTCCTCCTCTGCAGGGTCTGTTCGGCTTGTGCTTTTAAGCTGCAGTGTTTCTCTCAGCATGCTTGATGATGGATAGCTACAGGTCTGCCCATTGCGTTAGTGCTCATTAAAGTTTGTCCTGATGCCATTGTCATGATGACACAAAAGCTCAATAGAGGTCAGTGTCATTTTAACTGTATACCGCAACAAATATGTGTTTGCAGTTAAGACGTCAAATTCTGTACAAAGTTATGTTCTGTTGCGATTTGACCATATTTTCCCAGTTATGCACATTTTAGAAATAATATATTATTATTATCTTTTATAAGCAAAATATATACAGTACTGTGCAAAAGTCTTAGGCACGTTGGTATTTTCACTCAAAAAATGTTGTTAAGCTAGCTATTTATATCTTTTACTGTAGTGTGTCAGTAGGAAATATCAGTGTACTAAGTCTGTCTGTGATTACATGAACAAACAGAAAAAACTGAGACAGACTAAATCCAGAAAAACTAAGGCAACGTCTCCTAGACACTTGAAGAAACCTTCCTGCAAACTACAGTACTGTGAAAAGTTAAGGCACTTGTCAGAATTCTTTAAAGTGATAATGCTGTCAAAAATAATAACATAAATAGCTTTTATTGACTAAATCAAATCGATATTTGGGGTGACCACCTTTGCGTTTAAAACGGCTTTTGTCACCTGCATCTATTCCTACACTTATTCATGTAGTTTGGCAGGAAGGTTTCTTCAAGTGTCTTGGAGAAGTTGCCACAGTTCTTCTGGATTTAGTCCATCTCAGTTTTTTATGTAATCACAGACAGACTCAATGAAGATCAGATCTGATCTCCATGTGGAGACATAGAGCATAGAGACTATTGTCACACTCTTAATGGATACAAAAATCTCACTGGATTATTAAAATGAATGGCAATTATTTATAAATGTAAACTGATATTTCCGACACACTAGCAAAAATAGATAGAACACACTTTTTGTGTGTAAAAATACTAGCGAGCCTAAGACTTTTGCACAATACTGTATACAAATATATAAATACACTGTGAAATTTTTATTTATTTATTCATGTTCCATATATCTGGGATTCCTGAGATTCTGAACCTGGTAATGTAACATTTTTCATGGACAACATGAGGAATTTTACGAAGTTTGTTTATCTGTTCTCATAAGATTTGCCCTAGTCATAAAGAGTCACCCTGATACGGCAACATATTTTTGAGCTTTTAAAAGGACATTGGGGGCTCTGAGACCCCAACTGAACATGGGAGTTAAAAGCCTGTGTTTAGGCAATCTCTCTTTTCCTGTCTTGGCTGTATAGTCTTTTTTTAAAGGTTGACCTTTAAGGCTGTTAACAATGGACTTCTTAAAATATTGTTGTTGTTTTTTTTGGGGGGGGTGTATGTATTTCCTCTGCTGTCTTTTTCTTTCTTCCCTTTTGCACAGTCCAAGGTGAGCCAACACAGCACACCTCCTTGTTCTCCTGCGTGATTTTGTTTTTTGACCCCATGCTGTCAGAAGAGTTCTGAATAACAGACTCCTGCATGCTACTTGTTTTCAGCAAGGCCTCATGTAATATGGATAGGGGTGGCACATTTATTGAAGTTTGATTTAAAGTGAGGGGCAAAAAAAAGAGATCTTGTCATAAATTATTTTACTCATACCCAGCCCTGGCGATGTATGTTGGATCTTTAAATAATGCATCAGCCAGCTCGTAATTAGGACAACAATAGTCTTTTACCACTTGAAGAAAACTCTAGCCTTGTCTTCCGTTTTCCCCCTGGTTTTCAAATGAACGCAGAAGACACCTGAGTGATCTCTCCGCAACACATTTCTCCCCTCTAAATGGCAGGCAGTGTTTTAAATTCATATTTCACTCTAAATGATATAGGTTATCATTCCGCCGCTCATTATCATTTAGACACAAAATAAGCAGCAGTAATGTGCCCTGGAATGCAAGTCACCAGCCTAATGTTACTCCCAATAATATACATGCATATTTGTCTCCGTGATTATTGCCAGCCACAGCACACATCGTTTGATTCTAATGCAATGTGACAAAATATAAGAACACTGTAAAAGAGAAGCAAACACGCGGGAGATAGTGAATTAATTATATATCTCCTCGTTTTTTTCACCCCTAGATAACACCTTTGGAGGAAGTGCCCAGGTGCATTAATAACCTGACAGGACAAATGGGCAATCTCCCACGTCGAGCCATTACTGCACATTTATCAGTGACCCGCACGCTTTCCATGACTACAGTTAGAGTCCGTGGAAGTGTGTTTAGACAAAGACAAAGGCATTACCTGCATGGAAACCCCTTGTGCTATTAAAGGCTTAGCCCTGGTGATGTGAACTGGATATTAAATATCCTTTATCTTAAATTTCCCTCTCAGCCTCGGGTAAGCCGATATCTCTCCGCGCCTCACCCTCATATTGCTCTATTGCTGTAATAAATACATAGATATCAATGGTGGTAAGTTTGTCCCAGTCTGAAAAGATTACGTGCGCCTGGCCTGCTTTAATAATGTACGACGGCTTTATGTTTATGTATAAAGGAGGAGTTGTGTAAGAGAGCTCGCCGTTGAATGACCATTGTTCTGGTGACACAGCGAAGCAGTTAAGTGCACAAACGCAGGGGGTAGTGCAGGCCATCTGGTGCTCCTGAGGGAGTGCGCTCACCTGTATTTGATCCCTCACTCTCGCTCTCTCTCTCACCTTCTGTCTCACAACTTTCTTCAAGGCTTGAGCGGAAGGCTCGTCGGGAGCCCCCTCTGGCTCCGGCTAGGTCCCCAGAGCCCGCGGGGTTGATGAAATTAACCTGCGCGTAGAGCTCCTTTCTCCCTCGCCGCCTCCGAGTTGCGCGGAGATGGATA
Organism: Gobiocypris rarus; assembly: GCA_023029165.1. Classification (NCBI taxonomy): domain Eukaryota; kingdom Metazoa; phylum Chordata; class Actinopteri; order Cypriniformes; family Gobionidae; genus Gobiocypris; species Gobiocypris rarus. The sequence goes on along the minus strand of CM040912.1, from coordinate 25,843,878 downwards.
GAGAGCGACTTTAAAGAGTCGCGCTTCCATTTCCACGTCAAACCGTTCATCTCGATTTCCATTTTCCCAGCGCTGCCTCTCCGCGTGGCATTTTTAGCTCCCAAGAGCTTGTTCGCTAAAACGGGGATTTGAAACTGATATGGCAAATGCGTTTTTCCAATATCCCACAACCCTAAGGCTGTTGATACTCATTTGTGTCATGGATTATGCTCAGTAAAACAGTAACGTGTCAGGGCCTCTTCCTCCAAACCGTAGGACTAAATCATCCTTCTCCAAATACTCACACCCTTTTACATCTCTCCTAACCGGCCTGACAGAAAGCAATAAATCCGATGTGCACACTAGCTTTAACCAACTCCTGTAAGATAAGGTTTACAAATGCTATGGCATCCATTACACAAACGCAGGGGTGAGTCGCTAGAAATATGAGGAACCGGCTCATAACTCTCTTATTATGAATAGCCCCAAACGAAAGGTCATGGTCATGACAACCATGTGATGGATGTCACCAGTGCCCAATTAAATCTCTCTACAAAAAAAAGGCGCCTCCCAGCGCTCCAGTCCCTTATTAAATATGAAACTGCTAAATCAACAGTCAGAGGCATGGGTGCTGTTTTCTCATCTGCTTTTGGACAAGTGCTGGCCCAGCTGTGAATTATTCATGCTGTTGATAAGAGGGTCAATAACATAACAAATCCTCCTTATTAATGTTAGTAGCGAAGCCCAAAGGTCACTCAGTAACTTTTCAGATGTTCCGACTTTTTTCCTTTCTAGACAAACACCGAAAGCAACGGTGTAAATCTGTGTTTGTTGGCAAGCAAATATTAGCCGAGCAGCAGCAAAAAGCTTTTGATTCATAACTGCCTCCGTCGTTTCTGTCCGCTTCCCCTGTGTCTCTCATGTGATGTGTATCTATCACCGTTTCCGTTTGCTTTGCGGGTATCCGGGTGTACGTTATCCTCTTGAAACAAAGGAGAGAGGAGTAGCATACGAGATGAATGCGTGAAGCGAGGTGCGGACAACTGTTGCACGCTACCTGAAATGCCAAGGCACGGGGTTACATCGAAAGCTTGTTAGTCTCTCTGCTTGACCGCATAAAACTAAGATTAATGTGCACCATAAGATATGTTTCTTTCTTTCATTTGGCTGAACCTACACTGCTTCTTTTTGCTTCGTATAAGCAGTACGGGAATATAGATGATGATAATAATAATAATGTCATTTTGGACCGGAATCTCTGTCATTACCTGCTGTAAAGTGCTTCTAATTGATATCTCTGGAGAGATAATGATTGCAATGCCCTCCAGGAAGATATTATTACAATATTAACCTTTGTATATACTTTTATGCAGAGAACTCTGGAACATTAAGTGATCTGTAAATCTTACTTGTGCACTAATGCCGCTGTGGAAGAATGGCGTTTTGGAGGCGTGCCCTTTCGCTGATTAACTATGTCCAGGGTTTTGGTCACTGTGGAGAAATGGATGACGGGTTGAAGCCATTTTCCAGACTGAGAAAAGGTTTTCGACTGAAGGACTACCAAGATTTTGTTTGTCCTCCTGCCAGATGGGCTTAGAGAGGTGGACGGCCCGTGGACAGGGGCGGTCAGTCCAGAAGTATATGGGAAAAAGAGGCTATTTTTGGACAACACCGTCGCCCCGCAGATAATTGGGACCCGCCGCGGTCGCCCGTTCCTGCTCTTTGGCAGTGGATCGGCCTGACATTGTATCAGCAGTGGCTGGCAGCATTCTGACAACACAGGACAAACACTAGGGGAATGTTGCGGAATGGCACACTGTGAAGAGGGAAGCACCGCAGATGCAGCTGAGAGGAGAGCAGCTACAGCAGACTGTTTATGTATTTACTGATATTGCACTGTAAAAAACATACACACAGATCTAATGATTAAGAAGCAGAAACACACTCGCCAGAGAGATTCTTTTGCACTGCCACAGAGAACAACTACATATTTTCAGTTGACATACTGCAAATGAAAACAAATTAATTCAGGGAATGCTGAGAGTGCCGAGAGAGAGAGAGAGAGAGAGAGAGAGAGAGAGAGAGAGAGAGAGAGAGAGAGAGAGAGAGAGAGAGAGAGAGAGAGAGAGAGAGAGAGAGAGAGAGAGAGAGAGAGAGAGAGAGAGAGAGAGAGAGAGAGAGAGAGAGAGAGAGAGAGAGAGAGAGAGAGAGAGAGAGAGAGAGAGAGAGAGAGAGAGAGAGAGAGAGAGAGAGAGAGAGAGAGAGAGAGAGAGAGAGAGAGAGAGAGAGAGAGAGAGAGAGAGAGAGAGAGACTGGATGGTGGTGGCAGCATAGACAATGATTTAAACCTATGATATAGAAAACACATCCAAAATGTTATCTGTAGGTACGGAGACTCAGAATGCTGGATGGGATTGTGAACACAATCCCATCCTAGTGACCTTTGCTCAGGGCTGTCTGTTGGGCTTCTGTGGCAAAAAGCTCCTGCAGTACTGCCTCTGGCCTCTAGAAAGCACACTACTGACCCTCCATGCTACCCATATCACAATGTGCTTCCACAGCACATAATGCCAGCTCATACTAAATACTTTATGAAGCATTTAGTTAAAATAAATGCTATTATTTTGAACTTACTATTCATCAGAGAATCCAAAGTTAACACAAAAATATCAAGCAGCACGACTTTTTCAACATTGGTGAAAGTAAGAAATATTTCTTGAGCAGCAAATCATCATATTAGAATGATTTCTGAAGGATCATGTGACTCTGAAGACTGGAATGGCTGCTTAATTCTAGTAATTCTAGTAATATTTTACAATATTGTTTTTTTTACTGTAACTTTGATACATTATATGCAGCCTGGTGGGCATGAGAGATCTCTTTTACTGACTTTTGAACAAACTACAAAACATGCATACATACTTACTTACAAACATTTTACACACACACAAACACACATGTTGGGTTTCCATGTTTTATGGGGACATTCCATAGGCGTAATGCATTTTATACTGTACAAACCGTATTTTCTATCCCCCTACACTGCCCCTGCCCCTAAACCTACCCATCACAGGAGACATGCTGCATTTTACACTTTCAAAAACATCACTTAGTGTGATTTATGACCTGTTTTCCTCATGGGGACCAAAAAATGTCCCCACAAGGACAAGGATTTTGGATATTGCCATCTTTGTGGGGACATTTTGTCCCCATACTGTAGGGATTACCAGGACACATACACACACACACACAAGTCTGGTTCACTTCCTTTGTGGGGACTCTCCATAGACGTAATGGTTTTTATACCGTACAAACTGTACATGCTATCCCCCTACACTGCCCCTGCCTCTGCATTTTTACTTTCTCAAAAAAACTCATCCTGTGTGATTTATAAGCCTTTTGAAAAATAGGTGATCTCAGGTTTTACTATCCTTATGGGGACATTTGGCTGGTCCCCACAATGTAATATAAACAAGGACACATACACACACACACACACATACAATATGGTGTGTGTGTATATATATGTATATGTGTATACATAATGTATATACCCTTTACACACACACAAACACACACACACACACACACACACACACACACACACACACACGTATGTATGTATATGTGTATGTCTGTGTGTGTGTAAAAGTTAAATGTACATACAAGAAAAGCCAATGCATTGGAGCTGTTTTTTGCCACCCTGTCATGATCTTTTTTAGATTCCATTGTCCAAGGCTAGTTGATGACCTAGAAAGATTCCTCCCTGCCGCCTTAAATTAGTTGTTTCATACTTTTGTCACAAAGTCGATTTTCAAAGATTATGTACAAAACTGTTGCGGTGTTGGGAAACAATTTGCTGATAATTTGGCAAGTTGTTACCGCATTGTGTCGTGGTGTATTTTCTTTGCAAAACATTGCATTCCTCTTTTTATTCTCACTCTGCTATTGTTCTCCACAGCTCCTGAGCTGACATTAACCCACTAAAGCAGGCCTTTGTTCTGGGTAACTGGAGAGCATTGCTAAGTGTACGCAGAGGTTGGTGTGACTGAACCACTTGTGCGGTGTGGCCGTGCCTTGCACTTTACGCTCGGCGTGATCCACAACAATAGCACATAATAGTAAAAGAGACCAGAACAGATAGGGCACTGATGGTGGGGAGAGATAGCAGGTGGCGTATTGGATATTTACAGTGATTTCTTCCTTTGGAGTTTATTTACATTTTTTTTTTAAAGCTAGATTAGTTTCTGTATTAAAGAAAATACTAAATTGTATTAGATTTATTTATTAAATTATGGACTTTGGAGTATTTGCAGTGAATTGAATTGTCTGAATTGGTCAGAAAATCTGACCTGGGAATTCATTCTTACTTGAACCATCACATGGTATATTTAGATAAGTTTCACTGCGGTCGCAGTGCCGCAAATTATTTGCCGTTTTACTGTATGTAGCATTAGGCGCATGCAAGCCACACACAACTTAATGCAGCAGTTGTGGTCATATCCCAGCACCTCACCATAATCTGACCATTAAACAGTAAGTGGGGGAGCAAGGAGGAGAAGACCGAAGAGGTACGCATGTCCGGTGGAAGTCATTGATGGTCTGCAAGGTTCTAATTATGTGCTAATAGCCACTGAGGAGGTCATTTGGAGCCATTAGCAAGCGCCTGTAGGTAGTTAACGGCCCACAGCATAACCCGGGCTCCTTAATGCTCCCACGGAGGCCGTTAGTTCACTGTCACCAAACGGCAGACGCCTCATTACCATGATTAGAAACCAATTGATAGGTAATAGTAAAATATGATGGCTCCCTTTCACAGAAATATGGACCTTAAAGAGGAGGAGACACTGCGTTTGTGCTGGGGCGAGTGTGATGAGTACATGCTAAGGGGTTTTGTATATCATTTTCAGCGTGCAGTGAAAAAAGTAGTCATTTTGGAGTGCTTTAAGTTGAGTCTTGTGTCAGCGTTCAGTCTTTTGCTTTTCAGAGTCTCAAGACTAAGCTTAAGAGAAGCCAAGTTATAATGAAGCAACTAAGACATTGATTAGCCAGCTATTTTCCCCCAATGCTAATGTTGTTTGTTGTTGTGTTGTAGCTACTCTTGTGAAGCAAACTCTCACACAGTGGCTTCTTTTACTAAGACATATCAGAGTGATGGATTCTCAAAACGGCCTGGTTATTTTAAGCACATAATTATTATTAAATCTCTTATGCTCAAAATTGTTAGTAATCAATTTGAGTCAGATGTTTTCATTTAGATATATATATATTTTTCCCCTAGCCAGACATTGATTCAGATGATTTAAATTAGCATTGGTCCAATTATCAGTCATAGACATTATACACTTCTCTCAGTTCATCAACTGCGGGTGGGATTGTGGAGAAGCGTGCAGTTGCATTATCTAAACTGTGGCCTGAAGAATATGGAGAACGTATTAACGTATAGTGTCATCAGATGCTGAAAACCTAGAAGTCGGCTCTAAATATTTGCCTCTGTAATATTTGACTAAATCATCATCAGACTTGTAGATCCGCCACACGATGAAGAGAAAGGGAAACAGTAATGGAGTTGGGAGAGCTTCGCAGAGGGCTCACATAAGGGACCAATGTATCAGATCCTGATGAGAGGATATGGAGTAAATACGCCATAGCGTGTGTTTGTTATGCTAGTGCGCCTAGTTAGCCGATGTCATACTTTAAAGAGTAATTGATGTGATTCTTAAGTGCAATTTTAAAAGTTTAGAGTCACAGAAGGTTCAGAAAATCAGATTGTTTGAAATTGTGCTCACTCGCTTCTCATTAAATCAGTCACTGTGATACTTTGAGAACATTTCTTCATCAAAGACCTGGAACAGATTATGCTCAGAGAAACTCAATTTAAAAAGTAATGTAGCCCCCCTCCCCTTCTTCCATATGAGAAAACCATTCTGGTGTGTTTGTATGTAGATATAAACTAGGCACAGCATTAAACCATCAGACTGCTCCTGGATAAAATGCTTATGCAGTCATTTATTTGCTCTGTCTTAAAGTGACACTCGCCCCACATATCTCCCTCTCTCTCTCTCTTTGTGGCTGATTAGGAGTACATCACTTCCTTGGTCATTGCTCCCTTGAATTAATTTGATAAACTTGTGAATTATCTGGACATCTGCTAAAAGATGCTAAATAGCTGCTTTCAGAATCCAAGAAGATGGAGAGAACTAACATCTTCAAGTTTTTTTTCTCCTTTTCTGAACACTGGCATGTCTGTTTTAGAGGCCATACTGTCTTGGACAGATACCAGACACAGTGCTGATAGGCTCATACATAAATTCCTGTCAGAAAGAATTTTAGAGAAACTATCATGCCCAGCCATGACTGTTTTATCTGTTTTATAACTGCTCAAACCTTGAGTCATTTTGTTTCTGTCCTGTGGCTGACACTTTGTTAGCGGTTATGAGCGTGTATTGAAAATAAAATGTGCAGTGTTTGCATGCACTTTGATGTCTTGAAATATTTACACTGGACGTGTGTGGTCTTGGTCTAATAGTATAAACAAACTCTGTGGGTTACTCTCTGAGTAGTGTATTACCCACAACAGCTTTTTCAGTGTCGCAAAAACAACTAGTCCAGCTTTAGTGATGCTGTAATGCTAAATGAGGAGCCCATAAATCTCAGCTTTCCTGCAGGAAATATCAGTATTATATCACTATAGTAGTGTCCTGGAATGTGATTTAAAGCTATTTAAAACAATATTCTTAATTTCTTAATATGCAGCTTCCGTTACCTCATATTAATTGAGAATCTAAATGGATTTTTTGGTACTTTAAAATTCATTTGTCACACCAAAGGACCATGTAAAATGAACTAGTGAAAGCAAAAAAAAAAAAAAAAAAGGATTATCGTGAAAAAGATTGTCGAGATACAGCCAGAGCATTTAAAATATACACTTTCCCTTAAGCATCCACATATTGTAATTAAATAAAAAAGCTTGTGAACATGTTTTGTGTCATTTTAATACTATAATATTACATAAGTGTGTGTGTGTGTATATATATATATATATATATACACACACACTATATATATATATATATATATATATATATATATATATATATATATATATATATATATATATATATATATATATATAACTTTTCCAGTCATCTCAATTGCTTAATGTGTCCCAATCAACCTGAAATCACCCTAAAATTTGCATATTTACCAGTAAATAATTGCATTGTTAAATACACAAACAAATGGAGAAATATTAAACCACAGTTTACTGTTCATTTACAATATTTTCTTGAAATCTTTCAGAAAAACTACTAATAAAATGAGATGCCCTGGGTCCTCTCTCCTCCCCTAGTGCACCTGTTGCTCGCAGGCAGTGTGGAGTCACGTGACTTGAGCCGTCAGGATCTTTCGACCTTTTGATTCCTGTTACAAGTTGATATTTGCGGAGACAAAATGATCAATCTCGAATGCTGCCCTTCCAAACACACCAGACAACGTGACAATTTTACCTCATTCTCTTCCTTTTCCACCAAAATCCATAAAATGGATAGCAGCCAAACCGAACGCATACACATTTGTTTGTTAGCGTAAAAGCCACAGAGAGGTAAACAGACAAGGAACACAGTCGAGCGATTCACTTTAACAACAATACAACTGCCCTACTTTATCCGCAACAAATGTCTTCAACTTCATTTAACCCCAAGCACTTAAAAAATAAACGATAAATAGAGAGAACGATAAACACACTTGTGTGTGCAGCAGAACTCTTCCCTATATTGTTAGGAAAGTGCATGTTGAAGTCCATATGGCAACTTCCTTTTGACCTGCTTTCCCGTCCTCGTCCTGTATTGTCAGGCCTGTCACCGATAAAGAATCACTTGACTTGCTATAACAAGTTCAAAAGAAACCGAGAATCCATGAAGAATCGAGTAAAGGAACACCCCTACTGCTTTCGCTATCATTCCCATAGAGATAGCGATATTATTGATGGGATGGTTATGCTAATTTCTTTAGAGGCACAACTTTTATTTTGGAATTTGTTCAAAAAGGAATTTCATACACATCAGACTGGAAAATGCGGGCTGAATTCCTGAGCGTTTAAGGGGCAGCATGGGAATCTGATTTTCATAGTGAATAATGAATGTGCTATCTTTTAAAACGTGTGTTTTGTCTGGAAAGAAAATAAAGAGAAGGCGAGCCTTTGCCTTGGGATTTAATAACGATTAATGCTCCTTTGAACACACTATAGGCTACCACAAACACACAACTGTGTAGTTTAGCAAAAAGAGAAAGAGAAAACCTTCCACTTTACAACTTGTCACATGATAAAACGCTTCTCTGGATCACGTTATAGGAGCATTAATGCTTTTGTCCTGAGTGTGTAAATATGCCGTATCATTAGATGTCACCAGGTCCTAATACAGAAGTCATTCATAATCAGTCTTGATTCGATTTTTTTCTCATTAGGAAGGTCCTGGTGTAAAATAACTGCGTGATAACACACACACACACACACACACACACACACACACACACACACACACACACACACACACACACACACACACACACACACACACACACACACACACACACACACACACACACACACACAAATATACATATACAAATATGAACAATTGCTAAGAGAATATGCCCAGTTAGGCCTAAAACATGCTAAGTTTATTATTATTATTATTATTATTATTATTATTATTATTATTTATTTTATTTTTTCATGTGCACGACACGTGTGCTCCATGTGAAAATGAACCTGTAAAGTTAAGTAGGCTGCATGAGTTTTATTTATTTTATTTATTTATTTATTTATTTATTATTTTAAGCACCTGCTTTCCCCCTCTTTTGAATTACCTGATCAAAATCAATATAATCAATATAATATTCGATCGATAATCAATCAGTCCATCAGTATTCTCGCACCCTTGTCCTTTACTCCAAAGTTGCGCGCACTTGCATTCCCATTGGATGCTTTTATTATTAGCCTATTATTATTATTATTATTACTACCATAGCGCTGCCATAATTACAACATAATCATTATATAATCCCACAACAAAGAGTTTATTGAAACAGTATCTTTTGTCAACTGCCGGGACACTGAATGTACAGTTGCGTTATTCTGCGTCTCAGTCTTCGCGTAAAAGCACATCGGCCTGAGCGCTGAAGTTCAGCCCCAAAGAAAGTTTCATGTCCTCACCGAAGTACCTTTTCAGAGGACCTTCTCCCACGTCTCTGAGCGCGTGTCTCGACCGCTGTCTGGACCCCTTTTCCTCTTTCTGTGATAAAGAGGGAGGCTGTTGGTTAGGCTACGCGCCCCGCTGAGTGGCAATTTCATCTCATATTTACAAACTGATAAGCTTTCTCGTGCATTTCTTTTAAATATGCGCTCCTGTGTGACGCGTTAGCATATAAGAGTGAAAAAAAGCGCTTCCCGTCTTGGCCGGTCTCCGTTTGTGTGCATGTATGTGTGTGTGTGTATGTGTGTGATTGTGTGCAACATAACCGGCTTATTTACATTAAATACGCCACAAGGTTACAGTGCAGATGAGCGTCATTTTATCACTCATTACTTCTCTCTTATACTGACTGATGCTCGCGCTCTCCGCTCATCTCACTGGACTTTTTCTCGAGGATACAAGACTTCAGATACTTTCCCCAAAAGGTAAGCACATTTATTGTCCAATTGTAGCTATTTGTAGTGTTTTTCCACGGTGTTATTTAAACGGCGACAGGCATCAAAGCCACTTACGCCTCGTCTGAATAACGGGGCTGACAATGTGAGTGAGGATAGACAGATTTTAATAATTGTTCACGGGGAAGTCAAGGTCAATAAGATGATCCGATGGAGTGAAATTCGCTTTTGAGTCTCTCCGCGTGGGGAAAATAGACGACTCGAGATGATATTCCGTGCACCGGGGCTGTTTTATCAAGGGTTCAAGCTTTTAGTCCCATCAAATGCCGCAAGACCCTCTCCGCTCTCTGTGAATGGACGACAATGGAGTGCCTTTTTAACGGTACAATGCTTTTCACCGTCCAGATAGGGGGAGTCCGAACAGACAGATGAGGGGAAACGTCTTGTGATGCCGGCCGATCGCTATCAATGAACGCGTTTATATTGAGAATAAACTCAAAGGCGCTTTTTCATCACTCGGGATGCGCGAGGAACAGTTGGGAAACGGATTCGCGAGAGGACGATCATAACAGGTCCGAAGCACGCGCGCGCGTGTGTGTTTGCGTGTTGACTATATACTTTAACCCCCTCAGCAGTATACGAAAATGATCAGCTCAATTATGTGGACATGCTTCGTTATTTAATGAAGACATTCTTTCGCAACGCGTCTTGACGTCCGGATGAATTTAAAGGTAAGAAGTGACTAGATCAGTATTGAGCTCGCGGATGGTTTTCGCTCGATTTCGCTTTCAAAAAGTCAGTGTGTGCTAGCGATGTGTGCATTATTATATTTCTCTATTTAACTGAAATGCATGCAATGTTAATAGTCAAAAACGTTGTCGCCTGGGATAATAAAACGGCTTCATATCGAAAGCGTTACTGGAAGCCATTGCACGCGCTTAGATGAACTTACTCTGAAGAAAAACACTCCGATGTATTTTAAATGTGACTCTTGTAAGGATAGCTGTATTAATTAAGTGTAAAGACACACTGTGCATTATTACTGTAAGTTGGATAGAAGCTTTCCAGGGATGCGCACCAGATTCGCTCGTGCTGGCCAAGCAGAGATATGGAGCTGTAAGAAAGTTTCCTCAAATCTCTGCTCAAACTTTCTCACTTCAGCCCCAAGGGCTTTGCGTTTAGGATTTCAGCTGAAGTGAACACAGATCGGTGGGAGAATTAGGATCAAAGTTACCCGGTGCATGCCATGTGTCAAAACTTGTGAGATGGAAGAGCCGGTGAGACCTGCCATTTTGTGCTGTGATCGACCTCTTATGAACAGAAGCCTTATGATGGCATTCAACAACTGAGGGCTAAATGTCATATCAGACTTAAAAACCTTTTTATCTGCGGGAAAAAAACACGCACATCTCCCCTGGAAAGGGAGATTTGAACGACTGTTGCGAAGATTGTCGCTTGGGGAAATGATGTATTACGGAGGAAAAAAGCAAGAAAGTTGCAAGAATTGGAGATTAGGATAGGAATGCGCGCGGGAGTGCGGGAATAATTGAAGAAAAGATAACATGTTGTATGTTGGAATGATTGTGAGCTGCGTTTCGACACACAGTAAAATCATCCTGCTCATTGTTTTACGCATATTTTGTCACTTCACAAATTATAACATTGTCAGGGTCAGAATTATAATATGACTCATTGCATCATGCACATATTGCGCGCACTTCAGGTGCTTAATTCTTTATGAAAGGTCTTTATCAAGCTAGAAAAATGATTTGCTGTCTCATGCCTTCAGATCCAGATGTAGATTTCTCATGTCACTTTATATGAGATGACCCAAAACTTTTACTTATGGAAAAGAATATTACACACACACACACACACACACACACACTCACACACACATTCAGCTACTTTTAGTTTGAATGCATCTTTCATAATGTTGAAAGGAGATAACTGTTTTTTCCTCAGGTTCATTGTTCATGGAAAGGGACAAATAGCAGGCGGCACAGATGTACCGTCATTGTTTAACGGATATTATGTCTGTAATAGTGTCTGGGCGTAGACATTTTTGTCAGCTCTTTTCATTTTTCTGATTTGAAATGACATTGTGATGTAGTCAAGTCACACGTTCTTTTCAGAATCCCACACAATTCATTTGAAAGGCCAGCATTAACATGACCACAAATATAGCCTTGTAAGCTCCTTTATGAATTAAAATAAATAAATCAATAAACAGTATGCTGGATTAATGTGGACAGTGAGAAAGAGAGAAAATAGTCATGCATAGTGTGTGTTTACAATTGACAGACCATCTGAGTGAAGGTTATTTTATTAAGTGAAATGCTTGATTTATTTAACAGCAAGCTTTTATTGTTTTTCATTATTAGCTCATATAACGATTGTTCCTAGACTTTGATGCTAAATAATGAATGTTATTTTTAAAATATTTGACTAATTAGCAAAACAATAAAAATAGCTGCAGCACAGCTAGCCACAGTCGTAGAGGTGTTGATGTTGTTGCAGTTTTTGCTTATTGCTTTTTTTTATTTAATTAATTAATTAAAATTTTTTTGGAGGTCTTCACAAACACATTTTCAGCTGAAAATGTATATCATGCTCACATGGAATTCATCATCTATGAGTCAAATTATTATTTATATTTTTTTGGGGGGAGGAGAAATATCAAACTAGTTTAAATGCAGTGAGAGAGAGGGTGTTATGAAGACTCTTGTGAATACACTCTGCCAGTGCAACTGATAGCAGTTCGATGGGGCTAAACAGACCAAGCCAATCCTGTCAAAATGTCTCCTCCCTGGTGTGTACGCTCTCATTTACATATGCGTCTTGCACTCATTCGGCAGGGAAAGTGTGTGTTGTGTGGCAGAACTTGGCAGCGCTCGAGAGCGTTAGTGTGTCCCTAGGTCTGCATGCTCGCCGCCGCCGCCGCCACCAGTAACCCCGGTGTGTGGAGGTGCACCTCCCCAACCCTCGCCACAGCCGAGGGCAGGGCAGTGCCAACGAGCAGGAGAGACGAGCCTTCTCTCTCTCTCTCTCTCTCTGTCTCCAGGCCTGTCAGTCTCCAGCTTAGCCGGCTGGATCTGTGCTTGAGCCTTGGAGACTTGATCAAACAGCCATTCCACACTTAAATGCCTCCCCGCTCCTTTTAATTGGAGGAAATTGTCTTCCAGATGCCCGGGCCCTAGCCAGGAAACTCAGGAGGGACGGTATGGCAGGCAAGGCCGTGGCGTTTAGGTATTAATTGATATGTGCTGTGGAGACACCGACCTCACGCCTCCACCCCGTGGATGCCACCGTTCCCGCCGTTCCCTTCCTCTGCAGCTACAAAGTCTTAGGCCTCTCCCCTCGTGGCGGAAGAATCCCTAAACGCCAGGAGTGTCGTGTTTATTTGTTGGGGGTGTTTACGTGATGCTGTTGGCTTAACAAAGTAATGTTAATGACCTTGATTAGGAAGGTGCTAACTTCCGAGAAAGGAATATATCTTTGCTGATTACATTCTCAAATATTTTACAAGTACACTCTTAAAAATAAAGGATCTTTATTAGCATTGATGCTTCCATAAAAAACTTTTAACCTTACCAGGGTTGGAATGCCTGTGATAACTTCTTTTTTAGAAATTTTATTTTTAAGAGTGTAGAATAAATAGACATTTTGTCCCCATATTGTTGTAAATGATATTACTTCCAAACACCCACATTTTCAGGATAAAGTTATGGGTGTGGTCCTGTACCGATCGCAATAGAATCCACAATCCTCTGAAAGTACATTTAGAAAAGGAGTGCCTCACATTACTCCTATGCCTGTCCTCTCCAATTGATTAAGCGCATAATTCCCTGTCATTCAATATCCGCCTGTGTACAGGCGAAGACACAGTTCAGCATGTCACTTTACGTAATATAAATGGGAATGTTCGGTTACTGACAGATGTCAACTTTTGTATTTAACAAATAATTATAGTGGAATAAGGACATTTCGTTATGCACATGTCACTTATAAATGAGTGATGATTTCTAAGGCTTTTCGTAGTCGTTCGAAACAGACAGAGAGATAGAGAGGGAGAGGGGGTAGAGGAGTGGAAGTTTTTGAGCGGGCTAATCACAGACGTCAGTCAGTGTGTGATCTAAGAATAAAGAGTGCCCTGACAGATGAGGTGGTGACGGATGATCTTGTCTCCACTGCCTCATGCCAGGGTGCCACCAGAAGGAGCGTCTGTCTGTCTGCGGAGCGAGAGAGAGAGAGAGAGTGAGAGAGAGAGAGAGAGGGTCCTTGCTCTACTCCACCCTGAGCCACTTACAATGAGGAAAATATATAGATAGACTAATGGCGCTGCAATGAATATCGAGCATTGGAAGGGAAGCATACGTTACAGTTAAAGTTAGCCCATGCGCAGATGACAGAGCTGAACAGATGTGTGCAGATGTTTTGTATCCCGCTAAGTTTTTTTTCCCTCTTTCTCATAATTCTCTCCTGTGGGAGAGGGAATGGGTGGACAAAAATCAGCCCTCCAACACCACACACGTACTCACGCTCTCTCACACATCTCAGAGAGAGAGAGTTTAGAAAGTCTGTGGGACATGTGGTCATTATGGAGAGTGTTGAATCGGGCAGCCTTGGGAGTCATGGTCAGCGTTCGGCTACGGCCTCACTCCTTTTCCGGAAACGGGACACCTATTTAGTCGACCACACCCAAACTTTTTTTTTTTTTTTTTTGATAATTGCTGAAAAATTAAGTTAACTTTCTTTTTTAATAATAAATAAAAAACTAATTCTTATGTATTATTTGGCACCGTCTAACATGACAGGTTGCTTTTGAGTTGGTGAGAAGCACAAAATTACAGCCATGTCATCTCAGTAGACAGGGGCTTTGCACAAACAAGCGACTTCCTGTCAATCACTGGCCTTAAGCACATGCTATTATGTTGTTTTGCATTCTAATCCGAGCTCTTAAAATAGTGGTAAATATTTGCAGTGCTGCACAGGCACCAAAAATAGTGGCAGATGATTCTGATTGCTGGGTGGTCTGCCGTTAGAGAGGAGGGCATCTCTGTTACAAGATGTCTCCAGATAATTGGGGGAGTTTAACAACGCCTACCCTTGAACTGTTTCCAGGTCGTGACCCCAACGGGTGCACCATCCACCCCGAGTGTGAGGGCCGGCAGCCCCCTGGAGGGCAGCCTGGTTAAAATGGACGCCACTGAGAAGTAAAGAGGGACCCTGCACCTTTAATTATGATCAAGAGGTTTTCTCCAAAGGACGGAGGCGTAGCAGTTATGTTGCCTCGTAAATCTGCCTCAGATGCAGTATATTGTGTTGAACTATTACGGTACACTATTATACTGCATATTCAACTGGCTCTTCAGGACCTGATTTGCATAATTGGATCTTTAATGAAACTTGCCTTGTGGAACAAAAAAGGGAAAAAAAATGAGAGAGATGAAAAAATACATTATAGTATTATAGGCAAACCCCAGCGAGTATTTGTGGTGGGAAGTTGTCTAAAAAAAATATATATAAAAATTAAAGAGAACATGGAAAAAAGGAGCCTGTTTAAAGGAGCGCATGAGCAGTGAAGTGACCTACGCTATGTACATCCCGTCACTTTTCAGTACGCGCACGCACACATACATCACTAGCGGGGCTACAAATAGGATGAGAAGTACCTCTGAAAGCTGTACATACTCAGCCAGGTCTCAGGGGTTATTACTACAATAGCTGGATTTCTTTAGCCTGAGGGATTTTAGCTTCTCTGTCGGCACTCATTCCCTCCACTTGTTACTCAGGGAAGATGGGTCCTTTGTAGGGAAGCCCAAGCCTCTCGCATGTTGGAATTCCTCTGCTCCAAATATTTTGACAATTTCCAGTCAGATCTGTGCAGACTGAGTTTCTCTGTTGCCCTCTCCACTAGGGGTGCCGTATCAAAAGAGCAACACGTTTTCTTTTCTCTTTTTTTAAAATCTCTGCATAATCACCGCAACAATTTTACACAAATATATTTATGTGTTTCCAGACACTTTATAAAACATAACATCTGTTTCTGGCTGATTTGTGATTCAGCATTGTTTTTTATTGGTTAATTAAAATGCATGTGTCTTTTCTTCCTGTTCTTGAGCAGTTGAAGGTTAAAATGCTGATAGTGACCCTTTCGAACAGACGTGACAGTCATGGTTAATGAAATGTTATTTGTCCTATCTTTGAAGGACCTATAATTTAAAAAGTGAAGGAAAGAAAAACCGAGAGCAAAGGAATACGAAAAAGAGAGCTGGGGGGAAAAAAAAGGAAAAGAGGCAAGCTATTTAGCTGCACTGTAGCAGGAGTGGTTTGTATCCAGGGGGGAAGAGTGTTGTTAATCAGGGAGAGAGGTTAAAAACGGATATTAGCTAAACGATGATGATTTATCATTGGAGGAGGGGGCCGAAAAACACAGAGGTGACTCCACTCCAGAGGCCTGGGAGTGGATCATATGGCTGCGTGGTTCACAGGTGGCTATTAGCGCAATGTTGGAGAGGGACGGCAAAAGGAGACAGAAAAATAGGGAGGGAGGGTGCGGAGAAAAGAAAAAAAGTAGTGCCACAGCTAGCGGCGAGCTGCCATTTACCCTGTATGTGCAAACGACTCTTTCACTTACTCTCTTTTTCCTTCTCCCTCTCTCCCTCTTTTTTTTATATCTCTCCACGCTCTGCACTTGGGAACTTTCAGCTGACAGTGTGTCCCGGTCCTTGGTATCTCACAGGTAGGCTGATGTTATTTTTACTCCCCCCTAATTTCCCGTGAATACGACCCTTTTGTGTTTTACACACACCACACTCACACACATGCAAACGCACAACATTGTATGCACACATGCTCACGCACACATTTACAGAGTCACACTAACACACGGTCAGAGTGCTTGTGCTGTTGATTCTCCCGGTAATGATGTCATTGCGATAGTGGAGGAGAGCAAATGTCTCCTGATTCCTCCATTTAACGGCTGGCTGAATTGGCTGATAATGATAGCATTGGCGTCTCCAGCCTTACAGACAGATCAGACCCTGTGAATTAGCAGCTCCTAACCAGAGAGAGAGAGAGAGAGATGGCATACGGAGGGGAAAGAGGGAAGCACTGTCACTGGGAGAGAGAGAGAGAGAGAGAGAGATAGAGATGTTGAAAGAGAGAGAGGGTGATGTATTTAACATATCTGTGCTGTGCTCTTGAACAGGCTGTGAGAGATCTGTGTGTGGCAGTGCTGATAACTGCCGCTTGATATCAGTCAGGGACATGACCGCCTGTTTGCAAAGCTCTTTAATGCCTCTGCACGTCTGTCCTGCTACTTTGAACTGAATCATGGTCACATCAGGGCCATATCGCTCAATATCTGACTTTTATATTACAGTAATATTTCAGTAGAATAGAATTAATATACTTTAAAGTAATCAATATTAAAAATATTATTTAAATTGCAGATTTTTTTTATTTTTATAATTGATTGTGAATGAAATCCATGACACCAAGCAATATTATTATTATTAGTTATTTTCTCTATTTAACATGTTACATTTTTATATTTCTAAATATGAATGCATCTTTCACTCGAAAGGTTCTTTGCAAATATTGAGCGACTTTAAACACCATGCAACCTAGAACTTTTAAAACACCGTTTTCCCCTCCTCTAAAAGCTCTAATAGGGTTTTACTGTTTTTCTGGTGATCTTTAAGTAAATAAATAGGTCCGAATGCTAATGAGCATTCCAATCTTTGAACACATGCCCCTCTGTGACTGTCCACCCCACACCCCTCCAGCCACACCAGCAATGCCACATCTTCAGACCCGCAGTGTCATATGAGTACACATACCTGACATTTTTTTCTTCAGAATAAATATTAAGTATATGTACCTAGTTGTATATCTGCTCATTTCTGTCACTCGGGGCCAAGGCTAAGGACAGGCCCGATTTCAATGGGTCAGCATTTATTGAATTAAAAGAGAATATCACATATTGAATATATGACAAATTGGATTTATTATTATTATTTTTATTAAATGTATTTTAATAATAATAATTTATTTCTTCGGTCTCTTTTTAATTTTATTATTATTTATTCATATAGAAGTTACCGACACAGTTTTTATTGCTCTGTATAGTTCAATTATTTGAATGTCAGTGAATTTGAATCATAAAAGCATTGATTTGTGTATTACTGCAGTGTGGTGGAGGATGGACTAACTTTTGTATGGAAGTAATTGCATTGTTTAAATCATGTAGACATATATACAATACAATCAGCCACCTGGTTGCTTTGTTTGTAGAGGGCTGTCAGTCTTGCGCGGAGCACTTTAAGTAACTCTTGCTGAAGGTGAGAGTTAAACAGTATTTACTTTGGGGAATTTGCCTTTATTTATCTGCCTTAATACAGAGGTGAATTTTAAAGGGGCTCTCAGAGCGAATTCCCCCGATGCTCAGCTTACTTTACACACCTTTTAAGTCTTAAGATGTGTTTCTCCCCCCCTGCTGACGCTTACCCATAACACATCTCCCACAATCTCCGCCGATTTTCACAAATCAGCTTCTTTTCCCTCTCCCCCTTTCTTGTCTGTTATTGTTTTTGTTCTCTCGCCTGCTCCCTTTTTTCAGTCTTGATCACGAAGTGTTGTTGTCTGTCTCTTAAGTTGCCCGTTTCATCTCTTTTGTTATGGCGTCTGTGCCAATCGTTGTAATTGGGAGAAAGCTAAGTTAAGTGAGTGAAGGAGAGAGTGTGGGGTAACTTGCCTTGTTACTCTTCCCCACGTTTTTGTAAATAAGGCTGTCAGTATAGATCAGCCTGTGGTAATGTGGACGATCCAATCCACTCCAAACCCACACGACTGGAGGCTGGGAAAAAAATGGAAGGCATGTTCAGAAAGGGCAGCTTAGAGTTCAGTTACACTTCTGGAAGTTTTTATGCATGACTTCTTTGCGTCAGATCAACCGCCAACATCCGTTTTAACTTTCCGAGGTCAGGAGAACTGGTACATTTGACCTGTTTACTTCATTGAAGGAAAATGCATTTTCATTTCAAGTTAAAAAATTGGATGTTCTGTGTCTAGACACTTCTTGGGAAAACAAAATGGCCTTTATGACACCTCATTTTGTTTCCTTCTTGCATTTGAAAGCATGTGTATTTCACATAAACGGTGCAGATTAAATTTCCATGTGCTTTTTTAAATATAAACGCGATATTTATAGTTTTAGGTTTTTTATATGTAATTGTGGGTTGGATTTTGCTAAGATGCTTAAGGATTAATTAATTTCACAACACTAATCAGAACATTATGGATATCGGCTTTTTCAGAGCGAGAGCGACTTTCATAACAAGTAGAGCCAGCAGTGACGTGATTTGTGCAGAGGAAGGGGCCTGTGGTCTGGTGTTGATCATTAACACTTTTCCTGTATGTGTGGCCCCCTCATCAGGCGGCTAAAAGATCATCTCTGTTTAAATTTGCATGATGATGGTACTGTGACCAGTCATCGTTAGATCAACTAACTAGAGAGGCTTAAGGTTGGGCAGAGAAGATTCATGATCCCCCCTCCCCCGATCTCTCTCCGTCTTGGGAGGTCCCCTTTAAAGTGCAAACCTCAGCCCCCCTCTCATCCCGCGTCTCCAGGAATGATGATCCGACGCGATCCTGTTTCGGTGCGAGCCAAACGGGGAAGCTATGGAAGATTTTCCCCTCGGTTTATATATTTTTCTTCCTCTCTCTCCCCTCAGTCTCTCTTAGCCCTCACTCAGCCCCGCTGATTGCCGTAGCCTCGGGGCTCTCCGGCGCACACTACATCCCTGTGATTATATTAATGGCCTCCCGCGCTGGGTTTGGAGGCTGAGGACGGCCGGGGTAATGCGAAGCATCGCCGAGAAACGGTTAAGGAGATGGACCTCTGACCGCAGGGGGTCTTGGGATCAAGGCCCAGGTGGGCCACGGCGTAGCTCCACGCTCCCTCTGGGCAGGCCACTTAACTCGCAACGCCTCAGTGAGCGCCCTAACCACAGCCGTAGCAGAGCGCGCACGAGAGTGAGAGAGAAAGAGAAATGTGATGTGGGGTTTCTGTGTCTGCTGTGAAAAAGGGAAGTTATGAGTGAGACAGAACAAATCACACCCAGAGGCTTTTGGCTAAAACTCACAAAGCTGGCTAATAATTCTCCTCTGAGAAGTATTGATCTTTATTTGTTATTATGTGACTTCTAGGCACTCTCACACGTTTATTTGTCTTCATTAGACTTGAACAGCACCTGCAGCATTGTTACTCCAAAATGGAGTGTGTGTATTTGCGTTATTGCATACGAAAATGTTTGTTTGCTCCCGTGCTATGTGTCTGTGTGTTAGCGCCTTTATTGGGGAGGACTTTGTTATTTCTTTCTCTCTAATTTGGGATTTATTGTGAAATTGCCATGTGTGTACATGTGTGAAATGCCGTCTGCCGCTCTGTGCTGAATATATCTCCTACTTATGTGGAGCAGGATTCATTCATGTTGCACTTGTGAGGTGGGAGCCGTGGGGGTCTGTCTCCCCTCGACTGGACGTTTGATCAAGGCACATGAGGGGTCTGCCCCGTCCCATGCTCCTCTGTTTCATCCCCTAGCCTTGGCCGCAGGTTTCCCGCTTTCCCCACTTTTGTTGTCGTGAGTAATCTCGGAAGTGATCTTAATTATGGAGGCCGGGTCGGATTCTTTCTCTACCGTCCAAATGCGCTTTTAATCAAACAGCGTAGTCAGTTGATTATGAGCAAAGGGGAGGTACTCCACACCTCCAAGCCTAGGAAGAGAGAGAAATAACTGGAGAGAAGAGAGCATCGTGGGACTGTGTGGAGGAATAGAGCAGGTGTTTGAGAGGAGCTGAGAAGCTAAAGGTAAAAGAATGCACCTGGAGTCTTGTTTTTGGAGAGGCAGTGTTGCAAAACTCAGTACAGCAGCTTTTGTGATAGATACACAGGTTTAACAAAAATATCTTCTAAACGTGAAAAAGATTAGTTCTATATGTGGGAAAAGATTAGTTTATAGCAGCCAGTATTACTGATATGTTGGCATTTTGTGATCACATCAGATTGTGTGCCTGCTTGGCCGATTATCATTACCATTATTAGTTCTTGATGAAGTCAGTTGGAATATTACAAAATATTAAATGTAAAGACATTAATACATGTAATTATCAAGAACGCATTCAATTGATCAAAAAGGGCAGTTAGGGCATTGTTATTATTTCAAATATATGCTGTTCTTTTGAACTTTTTATTAATCAAAGAATCCTGAACATGTTTATCACAGTTTCCACAAACATATTAAGCAGCCCAACTCTTTTAAAATTGATTAAAATATATATATATATATATATATATATATATATATATATATATATATATATATATATATATATATATATATATATATATATATATATATATATATATCATCCTATTAGAATGATCTCTGAAGGATCATGTGTCTCAAGAACAGTTGTATTAAATTGTAATAATATTTCACAATATTACGGTTTTTAATTAAATAAATGCAGCCTTGAAGAGCATAGAGACTTCTTTCAAAAATATTTAAAAATCATACCTATTTAAATATTTTAACTAGTAGTGTTTCTATAATCTATATATATATATAATCTATATAATTCTATATAATTTGTATTTTAAAAAAATTGTGTAACCACATATCTACATTTTATGGAGCACTCTACTCTCGAAGCTAGAGAAAGGCTGCAGGCCTATAGAAAATGGATCAAAAATTGGGAAGAAAGCGTAGGGAGAAGCAGGGGGAGTGGGATGAATCGAGAAAGATGGATTCCATTACACATAAACATGCTTTAAGCACTGATAGGATGATCCATTGGGATTAGTGAGGAAATCCTGATGGACATTGAAACGGTGACCAGTCGGAGAAAAGCGTTACTTCATGCTCCACTGCAGACGCCACACGCATTCATACAGAAATGCAAACAAACTGGGGTTATCCTAAAGGTCAAAGGGCAGCCCTCTTAGTGCAAACTCAAGGCTTAATGCCCACCAGCTTTATAAATCAAGAATGAATAAGTGTGATTGCTTCAGCGGGCCATGTCTGGATTCTAGGTATGCTTTATCAAACATTTCTCTGTGTTCTTTTTCAGTATTTTTTGTTGTTGTTGTCTTATTCACATTGAGTTCCACATTTGTGTCCATGTACAGTATTGCTTTAAATGTATATTTTGTTTTATTTTTAAGCAAAGTGTCTCATAAAAAAGGCACAAAAGTGGCAATTAACGGGAAGCAAAGTCAAATCTTCACTTATTCACTTATACTGTTTAGATCCTACAGACAAATCCTTAAAGCCGAGAGTCGACAGTATGAGAAACAAATGAGATTGTGTTCTTTTGCAAGTGTGTGTGTGTTTTTGACCAGTAACAAAAGCAAGTAAGTTCACACCGGGGCAGATTTGGATAAGAATCAGTATAGTGATTTGCAGCAGGGGATCTAGATCTTCTCATTAGGTATGCATGGTGGCATTCCCACATCTTGTCTCTATATTATTAAAAGTAGTTTGCCCATAGGCTGCCTCTGTGCTGAAGGAAGTTGGACAGATGGCCATGTTTTTTTAATAGATCACAACCATATCTAAAGCACGGCAGAGGATGAGAGAAACGGATAGCAGTACCTCTCTTTCACTGGCTGCTGTATTCATTCAGGGGGGCAAATGCTCCTCTAGCTATAGCCTTCATGAGTGTAGCGTTTCATTAAATAGACTCTAAAAACTAATACAACATTCAGTGACTTCTCGCTGTGGATGACAAGTTAATTTGCTGTTTATGCCTGTGTATGTCACATTATATAGCAGTTACGAAGGTCTTCCGAATAGTGTGTGCGCTGTGAACTGTTTTTAATCTTACAAACCCTCCTTAGCCGTTTTGTGCCTGACTGAAAGTTACTCATAACAGGATGTTTAATGTATCGCAGAGAGAGAGAGAGCGCAAGAGAGAGGGAGATTGTCTATGTGGTTGCACTATTTCTTGATGTATACGCCGTGTCAGGCAGCCATTGTCTCCTGGGTAAAGAATGATAGTTCAAATACCTACCATCTCTCCCTTGGTGCTCCAAATGCTCGCCTTTGAAGTTTTTATAATCCATCTGTCATCTTGGAGCGGGGAGGGCACATGTTCTGTACCGCTCAATTATAGAATTTTCTTTTTTGCCAGCCACATTGAGACAGAAAACGAATATGGACGGCGCAAAGAGAAAGAGGGAGATAAAAACAAAATTTTGCATTCTTCAATTTGTCACCAGTTAAAGGGACAGTTCTCCTTAAAATGAAAATTATTTAATCATTTATTCACCCTCATGTCATTCCAAATCTGTATGACTTTCTTTTGTGGAGCACATAAGAAAATATTTTGAAGAATTTCTTGGTATATAACACTACAGTTCAAAAGTTTTAGTAAGATTATTATTATTATTATTATTATTATTATTTGTATTTTAAAAAAAAGAAAGAAACAGCAAGGATACATTGATCAAAAGTTTATTTAAATTAAATGCTGTTCCATTTATTAAAGAGCCAGATATTAAAAAGTCATGGTTTCCATAAAAATATTAAGCAGCACAACTATTTTCAACATTGATAATAAGTATTCATTTAGCAGCATATTCTATTACAATAATTTCTGAAGGATCATGTGACTCTGAAGACTGGAGTAATGCTGCTGAAAATTAAACTTTGCCATCACAGAAATATATTACATTTTAAAATAGGAAATATTATTTTAAATTGTAATAATATTTGATAATATTACTGTTTAAACTGAATTTTGGATCAAATAAATGCAATCATAATGAGTATAAGAGACGTCCTTTCTATATGTAAAGTCAGTAGGGTCCAATGTTTTTTGGAGTCAATTCTTCAAAATATTTGAAGAATTGTTCTACCGAAGAAAGGACGTTGTTTGTAACACATTTAGAGTGTCATTTTTCTTTTTTTGGTGAACTATGCCTTTAACACTCAGTCTTGATTCCTCAATTCCTCTCTGACCCAAAGCACATACACACAGGTGCACACACACTCCCTAGTTGTGGGTGGAACCCCTAAAATGCTTCCTACTGTTACAATTATAATGATTTTTATGGGGCTGATTGTGAACATCTTCAAGAGGCTAAATGCGTTTTCTGCAATAACATTTCAATTGATTAATCAAACTTTTTAATTCCATCTAAATATTTGTTTGTTTGCTATGAGAGCATGTCGAGAAAAGGAAAACGAAGAATAACGTGCATCTGAATGGGATATCCCATGCAGAATGGAGCAGAGAGGTCGTTCGACACGTATCCTAATGAAGTTTGGTGGTAAAATCATTTTTAATTAGAGAATGCGGCACAGGCATGCATAGGTAAAGCGCTATTTGGAGAACACAGGAAAAAATGATACATAAAACGAGAGATCAACAAGAGGAATTGATAACTTCAGATATGGTTTCTTAAAGAGCAGGTAGAAAAGAAAACAACAGCAGTTGGAAATCAGATATCTGAAGCGCTTTACCTTTTAATATTTTCTTTTTACATCACCGTTAGATCTCTTTGAGTTGCGCGTTATCAGAAGTGAATAGCGAAACATGAAGAAGGAAAGAGAAAGATGAAAGATTGCGGTCGGTATAATGATAAAAGGAAATCGTGCATTCTTTTGTTGTCTTTGAATCATCAATATTTGGGGTATAATTGTTTTGTTGGCATTATATATCTTCATTTATGGTGGAAAAACATGTAGGCCTTTTTTCTGGCTAAATAAAAGCAGCACCCATCTGCCTCTAGACCAGCTCCAGCCTCCTGCTCATCGCAAAAATAATGCGCGTCCTAATGACTTCCACATATTTGGAAATCTCCCTTTTGAAATTGGTCTTGGCAGATTATTTGCAGGTACTTGAGTTGCATCTGTTTGCAATTTCGCAAATGTGGAAGACTTTAATATGGCACTCTTGCTTTGGAATGATAGGGGCTATTCTAATCCTGGGGTAGCACCGGCTGTCATCACAAAAAGACCTTTTGCTTTTCTCTTTTCTTCTCTCGGCGGAAAAAGAGAAACGAGAGACGTGACACCCAGTGTCCAGGTCAAGGTTAAAGTTGCAAGGAGGGCCCGGGTCCGTGTCGGTCCCACTGTTTTGGGAAGAGTGGATGAGGGAGAAAGAATGTAATAGAGGGGCGGACAGACATTCAAGCCAGGCTGGAATCATTGTGACTTCAGTTCTTGTTAGTTCTACCATGTGGCAAGCAGCTGACCAGCCTAAGCCATTTGATTCTCTCGCTCTCTCTCTTTTTTTTCAAATATAAACTCTACTATCTGTTCCACTTCCCAAGCCTGTGCTGCGCCTGTGATTTCTCTCCCTCCGTTTTTGTCTCGCTCTCTTACCCAGCAGATTGCAATTGTATAGGTGGTTACAATTACATTCATTACAGATTTCATCAGCGGTGTTTATTCAGTCTGACGAAAAATGAAAAGGCGAACTTTTAACTCCTTTGTTTTGTTTTTTCCCCCCTCCCGCTCTCTCCTGAATTTTTGGAGAGGTTTTGTTTTATTAGGAGTGAGGGGCAGGCAATGCCAGACAGGGAATTATGTTGAAAGTGTATGCCTTGCAACTTTTCTCCCTGTTGGAAATGTTTATTTGAACAGTAAGCTCATGATTTGAATATTTGTAATCCATGCTTAAATTTACAGGCCAGATGAACTTTTTGGCACAGAATCGCAACCATAAGTAGGATTTTCTCAAAAGCTTTACAAAATTTTAAGCCATTTGCATGGCTTATCTAATTTAGAGGGAGGGGGACGCCTCTCCCTTCTATTATTTTCATACCTCTGAAAAAGAACATTGTTCCACTCTTAATGTATATGCATACCTCTACCGGCAGTCTATGGTGACCAACGTTGAAAGCACTTAGCGGGAGACAAAGGGAACGAGGGAACGCGGGAAAGACGAATACATAAATACATGTGTGCGAGGGGGGAGAGGGGAAATGTATGCAGTGGCTGGGGCGCTGGAGTGCTTTTTCACTCTGTTCAATTCAAATGAGTTTACTAGGTATTGACTTCTGGTGCTGGGAGAGGCCACCCATCTCGTAGGCTGGGCGGTCTTCTCAGCGCTGCACGCTTTCTTAAATGATGCTAATCAGTCCGCCAGGGCCTGGCCTCTGTCCACCATCAGTTTTTCTGTAATTCAGATGTGGTGAGAACCTGAAATTAAACATGTCTGCGTGTGCGCTTTGAATGAAAGTGTTGAGATGTGTGCTTTGCTGTGTGCATCAGGGGTCAAGGAAAACCGAATTAGCAGATAGGGGAAATTGCTGAAGCTCTGGCTTTCTCTTGGTCATGTTAAGGGGGCGAATGTCAACACGATTTAGCCACCGTCCCGTCTTCTGACTGGCTCCGACTCTTTCACGGGCATCGTACGCGATCTGAGGTTCGGGTTTTTACTTCTTGTTTACGGTCCTTCAGATATGTTTATAAGATGAATCGTTTATTTATGGCTGTCGTGTTGTGTCTATATGCGTGTGTGTGTATGTTGACAGCAGGGCGAACAGCTGACTCGACGGTGTAGCCATTGCCCTTGTTTCGGCTTGGCTCTCGATGGTGTGAAAAAGCTCGCTCTTTGAGGGCATTATATAGATTAATGGTTTGGGCCAAGGGCTCCTGGGAGGCCTAGCGTGAAGCCTTGGACTCGACTGGGATGGAAGGGGGAGCGGAGAGACTGGAGCCCCGGCCTGCTGAAAGCAAACACAGGCTTCTGGTCTGGATCTGGAGGGATGGAGTCGGAGCATCATCTGCTCCAAGCTGCTCATTATATCAGCACGACCCTCCTCTCCTCGCCAGCAGAGACACTAAACACTCACCAACGCACACACACGCACAAACTTAGTCACTTGTCAATAACGCAGTCCACTCGTATATATTTACACATTTGGTACCCAAAGTCCTCCGACACATACGAATCCTCACACACGTCAGAAACACAGACATATGGGCACCCGTTTCCACCCCACAGAAAAAAATATAAAAGAAATTGTGACTTCATATCCCACAATTGAGATTTTATTTCACAATTGTTGCTTAATTTCTCATAATTGTGACAACGTATATTTCGCAATTAACTGTCAAAATTGTGACTTTATATCTCACAAGTGAAACTTTATTTACCATAATTGTGATTATTATAATTCTTATTTGGGTAACTCATTTGGGTAATCTCACAGTTGTTTCTTTATTTCTCCTAACTTTAAGGGTACGTTTACACGACAACGATTTACTAAATACTGAAAAATTGTTTCATCGCATTTTTCACGTACAGACGATACCATTGTCAAAACGATCCTTGTTCACGTGACGTATATCAGTGAAAATGACTTAAACACTGTATTCTGCATGCCAGACCAGTAGTTGGCGATCACTACTATAATTTAACTGTAAAAAAATGTCACTGTGTAAATAAACATGGTGCATGATGTCACTGGTTTCACAAATTGCCGTTTTTGTAGATTACACAGAGCTGATAATGTGATAATTTTCAAAAACTATTATTTCAAAAGTTTGCTTTTTCAGGCCCCCCAAACGCTGTTGTCGTGTAAATGAACGGCCAAAACGCATAAAAAGTTTTACGGTTTCAGTTGAAAATTGTGTCATGAAAACAGCCCCTTACTTTATATCTCGATATATATCTTACTATATATTTTTTTCTCAAAATTGTGACTAAATCTCACAATTGTTTATTTCTTATAATTTGCTACTTTATATCTCAAAATAACAATTTCTTGTAATTGTGACTTCATATCTTTCAATTGCAATTTTATTTGTCATAGTTGTGACTGTGTATATCTCACTATTGTTACTTTAATTCTCAAAATAGTGACTTTATATTTCACAATTGTACATATTTTTCTTAATTGTGACTATATCTCACAATTGTAACTATTTCTCTTTTTATATATCTCACAATGGGAGATTTTTAATTTTTTTTACTTTAAACTTTTCACAATTACTGTTTAATTTTTTACTCTGGTGCAGAAACGGGCTTTTATAGCCTACATACTATGTGGCTTTTCATTTACCAAGCAAGCTCTTCACTGTCTTTACCTGCTTGGAGAATAGGAAGCTCTGCTTGTAATATCCAGGACAAATACCAGTCAAGAGTAGGTGTGAGTATTAAATATATGTTGTATTTATTGTGTGTTTTGTATAATGTAATGTATTTATTATTATCATCATCATTATCATTATTATTTTTCCTAGAGAAGGTCAAAGCTCTGTCTCCCATGTGTGAGAAATGAGAATGCAATAAATGAGAATCCTATTACACACACGCGCATGCACACACACAGGCACACACACACACACACACACACACACACACACACACACACACACATGTTGTGTTTCCATGTTTTATGGGGACATTCCATAGGCGTAATGCATTTTATACTGTACAAACCGTATTTTCTATCCCCTAAACTGCCCCTGCCCCTAAACCTACCCATCACAGGAGACATGCTGCATTTTACTTTTTCAAAAAACATCACTTAGTGTGATTTATGACCTGTTTTCCTCATGGGGACCAAAAAATGTCCCCACAAGGACAAAAATTTGGATATTGCCATCTTTGTGGGGACATTTTGTCCCCATACCGTAGGGATTACCAGTCCACACACACACACACACACACACACGCACACACACACACACACACACACACACACACACACACACACACTGCCGGTGAGGGCCAAGGCCCTTTTTTTCTCAAGGCCTGGTGGACAAACAACAAGCATGTGTTAATGAAAGGTGAAATAAAACTCCAGAGGACGTAAACAGCACATTAACTCACAACAGGTTCTTTGTTGTCTTGGCGCTGATGACTGTGTTAAAGACTGATATTTCATAGCTTTACTTATCATAAGGACAATGGCTCAGCTTTTGGTGTGTTTTCTTTTTTTTTTGCAGATTTGAGCACATTCCAGATAAGATTATGTTTGTGAGCGTGTATGCGCACTTTCGTAAAAAGGAGAAAGACAGAGTGAGCAAAAGGAACAAACCTAAGAAAGTTAGTTTGTTGGAATCTGTGAGTGTTATCTGTTTGCTATTAATGTAAATATGTGCTCTGTTGTTGGACATCTACATCTGGTCTATAAGCCGCATACGTGCGTGTCTGGCAGGAGCGTGATTGTGTGCGTGTGCCAGACGTGTGTATGTTTGCATTTGTGTGTGTGCGTTGTTAAAATGGGGAGCTTAAATAACCTACTTTTGTCTTGACAACAGCATCAGTTGTAGGGGTGCACATATGCAGAAAGCTATTTGGAAAGGCATCCTCTTGCCTGTCAGCTTTTATTATGCGGGAAGGTGTCATGTTTGTAAGGAAGCTGAGTGCAGATGGCAGAGTGGAAGAAATGGATCACTAATTTTAACAATGATTAATGAACAGAGATGGAAAATGAATTACACTCCACTATTGGAGGGAGGAATATTCTCTCTGAAAATGTTAACTTCGGCTGCCAGCCGAAAAGAGAGGGAGAGATGGTGATGAAGAGGGGGTGGATGGGGGGGGGTCTGTTTTTCCTTGTATCCTTTGTAAAGTCAACACTTCACTGGTTTCGCTATTACTTTTACAATTTTGCCGCTCTGACAGACTGCGTATTTCCATGATCTGTCTGTTGAGTTCTAGGACTGTAGAAACGGTCCTTTAAAAGGCACATTGTGAATAGGTAACTGAGATCATAATTTCTTTTAATTCTCAGGAGTCTTCCATTCGTTATTGGAGATTTCGGCAGGTAGCGCACGTGCTCCGACATGTTGTGCAGGCGATCCAAGTTCGAATTTGGCTCCAAATGCCAATTGTCTTCCTTTCATTTCACTTATTACACTATCCTGTGAAATGAAAGGCAAAATAAAAAATCATTATATTCTAAAAATTAAGAAAGTGCTTTATTCAAAGTCTTTCAACCGGTTTATTTTAGGCTGTGAAGTTTTGAATGTAAAAATCCAAAAGAAAATCAGTGCTAGATTATATTTAAGCTCCGAGCGGAGCACTTGGAGGAATTTTTGGCATCCCACAATAAGTTTTAATAAAACAAAACTGT
Source organism: Gobiocypris rarus (assembly GCA_023029165.1). NCBI lineage: Eukaryota > Metazoa > Chordata > Actinopteri > Cypriniformes > Gobionidae > Gobiocypris > Gobiocypris rarus. Next base: position 25,814,140 of record CM040912.1, on the reverse strand, counting down.
AGGATATCATTGCTAGTCATCAATCATCTATGCACAATATTATGGAGGAACGTATTTGGGAGAAACCTCTTAAAATAGAGAATTATAGGGGAAAAAAACCAGCAACAATATAATAAACATGTGAACAGCCTTTATGGCTTCGTCTTAGGTGGGCGTTTATTGATTGATTGATTGATTTATTTATTTATTTTTTAAGTTTAGACAGTGGATATATGTGTGGTGTTTTGAATTTAATTAAGCTCCTAATGGGAAATACCTTTAGGAGAAGAAAAGAGACACAATAACTACTACTTCTGGAAACAATGTTTGTGTGTGCTTATGTGTGTGCTAAAGAGCGCTCAGGTTACCCGGCATATGCTGAGTACTCAGAAAACATACACAATGCCTTTGGTGAACAAGGTAGAGAAAAAGCTCCTGGGATCCAATTTAGAATGTGACTTAAGGCAAGCATGCCTTTGAGTATGTGTGTGACTGTGTATCTGTTTGTGTGTGTGTGTGTGTGTGTGTGTGTGTGTGTGTGTGTACACATGTGAGCGAGTGTGTTCATCTTGGCACTCTATTGAAATACTACAGGGTGATTAGAATTCCCCTTGCAGGCTCTGGGGGTGGCCCGCTTTGAGCCCCACATCTGTGCCCCTGCCCTCTCACTGCTGCCCTCTCTCTCAATCCCCCTCTCTTTCTCTCTCTGGGAGGCCTGTATTCTCAGGGTTCTGTGCTACTTTAAAGGGAGGTCAGGTTATGTAGTTCACAGAGTTTATGCCGTCCAGATTATTTATTTAGCACTGAGCAGGAGTCTTTCAAAGCAGGATTGGGTAACGCTCAAGACTTTGTAAATTTGTGTCAGATTTTACCGTTTTTTATTCTGTACTAGCCTACATGTCTGTTATGATTACAAAAAAACAAAAGTCCAAATAAATGGAGTCATTGCACGCAAGTGTGTTTAGCATGCCTGTGCTTTTATAGAATATACGCTCAATCTTATGGGGTCATACAGTGAGGAGTCAAAAGTTTCTTGATCGTTTAAATTAAAATCCTTGTGAAGCGTTTCAGTTTGAGGACTGTCTGAGGTATACGATACAGTGTGATGTAAGATTTGCAGAGAGGCTGGTATTGAAGGATGTGGCAGTTAAAAGCGACAATTTTGAATTTGTAGCTTGTGTCTTACTGGAGAAAGGCACTATTACTCATTTCATGAGAAAGGAGTATTTCTTGAAGTTGTAGCAGCCTGTTTGATTTTAAGGGTCTGAGAGAAACTAGAAATGCTTAATGAATTTGTGAGTTTTTATAGTGGTCAACAAATGAATCTCCAGTGATGATAAATTGGCAGATATTGGCAAGGTGGTGTTCCTGTTTTGCTGTTCAATGTCAGAAACAAGACTTTTATTTATTGTTTTATTTATTTTTCGTGGAAGACTTGAGATTAAAGATCAGAATCAAGAAGCTGCCACAATATATATTCTAAAAAAATTAGCATATTGTGATAAAAGTTCATTATTTTCAATCATATAATGATAAAAATTTAACTTTCATATATTTTAGATTCATTGCACACCAACTGAAATATTTCAGGTCTTTTATTGTTTTAATACTGATGATTTTGGCATACAGCTCATGAAAACCCAATAAATTAGCATATTTCATCCAACCAATAAAAGAAAAGTGTTTTTAATACAAAAAAAGTCAACCTTCAACTAAAAATGTTCAGTTATGCACTCAATACTTGGTCGGGAATCCTTTTGCAGAAATGACTGTTTCAATGCGGCGTGGCATGGAGGCAATCAGCCTGTGGCACTGCTGAGGTGTTATGAAGGCCCAGGATGCTTCGATAGCGGCCTTAAGCTCATCCAGAGTGTTGGGTCTTGCGTCTCTCAACTTTCTCTTCACAATATCCCACAGATTCTCTATGGGGTTCAGGTCAGGAGAGTTGGCAGGCCAATTGAGCACAGTAATACCATGGTCAGTAAACCATTTACCAGTGGTTTTTGCACTGTGAGCAGGTGCCAGGTCATGCTGAAAAACAAAATCTTCATCTCCATAAAGATTTTCAGCAGATGGAAGCATGAAGTGCTCCAAAATCTCCTAATAGCTAGCTGCATTGACCCTGCCCTTGATAAAACACAGTGGACCAACACCAGCAGCTGACATGGCACCCCAGACCATCACTGACTGTGGGTACTTGACACTGGACTTCAGGCATTTTGGCATTTCCTTCTCCCCAGTCTTCCTCCAGACTCTGGCACCTTGATTTCCAAATGACATGCAAAATTTGAGTGACAGTCCAGTGCTGCTTCTCTGTAGCCCAGGTCAGGCGCTTCTGCCGCTGTTTCTGGTTCAAAAGTGGCTTGACCTGGGGAATGCGGCACCTGTAGCCCATTTCCTACACACGCCTGTGCACGGTGGCTCTGGATGTTTCTACTCCAGACTCAGTCCACTGCTTCCGCAGGTCCCCCAAGGTCTGGAATCGGTCCTTCTCCACAATCTTCCTCAGGGTCCGGTCAACTCTTCTCGTTGTGCAGCATTTTTTTGCCACACTTTTTCCTTCCCACAGACTTCCCACTGAGGTGCCTTGATACAGCACTCTGGGAACAGCCTATTCGTTCAGAAATTTCTTTCTGTGTCTTACCCTCTCACTTGAGGGTGTCAATGATGGCCTTCTGGACAGCAGTCAGGTTGGCAGTCTTACCCATGATTGCGGTTTTGAGTAATGAACCAGGCTGGGAGTTTTTAAAAGCCTCAGGAATCTTTTGCAGGTGTTTAGAGTTAATTAGTTGATTCAGATGATTAGGTTAATAGCTCGTTTAGAGAACCTTTTCATGATATGCTAATTTTTTGAGATAGGAATTTTGGGTTTTCATGCGCTGTATGCCAAAATCATCAGTATTAAAACAATAAAAGACCTGAAATATTTCAGTTGGTGTGCAATGAATCTAAAATATATGAAAGTTAAATTTTTATCATTACATTTTGGAAAATAATTAACTTTTATCACAGTATGCTAATTTTTTGAGAATTACCTGTATATATAAAGTTTAGTTTTTATATATTTATTATTTGTATTATTGTTATATATTATTATTATTATTATTATTATTATTATTATTATTATTATTATTATTATTATTATTATTCATACACGCACGCACTCATTCATATAATTTTATTTTAATAATATATATATATTTTTATTAATTAATTATTATTATTATTATTTATTTTTTTGTGAAATTTTCTAATTAGGTTGTTTTAAGTGGAAAAAGTTATATATATATATATATATAAGTAAATGTCTGTTTATATATCAATCAGAATTCTTGATCACACAGAAGAAATTCTGTCTGTTTGCTTTGAGTAAAACCAAAAAAAAAGCATCAATGACACTGATGACAGAGACACAGATGCTGATGATGCGGATGAGGGAAGAAAGGAGGTTTTGTTCTCAGGAAAGTGGCACCTTGGACAGGAATCATATTTTACCCCATCATCAAAGTGCCCTCCTCTCCTGCACCACATACAGATCTCATGGTCTGTCTCAGCACGTGTCTTTATTGCACCTGAACCAGTGTGGAGCAACATTATAGGCTTCAGTTACATACAACTGATCCAGAGCATCCAGGTTGAATGAAACTCAAATGCTCACCCTGCTTTAGATTTGGTGGAAGCGCTGGCAGTCATGAAAAGAGTAGCGTTTTATTAGAAAAAGCAACTGATTATCAGTCAGATTTTTTTTCTGCACCTGCCATATTTGAACTGCTTGAATATAGCGCGACTTTCTGAAGTTGTAATTACAGGTAAATCAAACGCATGGTTGCTGAATCTCTTGCATGGGCTGAGTTTGTTTACAGGCGCTTGTCTACCCCCTCGCGTGAACCTGTCTGTGTTCTTCCTGTGCCGCCTCCCTCGTACGCCCGGCTGCAGGTACGACTGCTTGGCACGGGGATTGATGGCGCCAAAAGAGGAGGATATTAAAGATGTCTGTCACGCTCCCCTCCTCAGCGAAACAAGTGGATGTGAACTTTTCAGCCGCGCGCTGTCACCCCACCTAATCAGGACGTGAAATCTGTATCCAAGCATAGTCATTTAACTTTTACCACTTCCTCCCCCTCCCGCTGGAAAAAAAGACAGTAAAGACAAAAAGAAAGAGAGAGAAAAGGCATTAAGTGACAAAAAGAATAAGAAAAAAAGCAGGAAAAAAGAACAATCATGCTGGAAGTAATGATATTTTCCAAATAAACGCCCGCCTGTCAGAAGCAGGAGACATATTCACTTCCCCAATGTAGCTCAAGGAGACAATTAGCAAACAGAGGTGACACGGTAAACAGGTGCAGCCATTATTCCGGGAGCTGCTGGCGATATATCCCCATCTCCCAGACTGATGAGGGATCATGTGACAGGAGGGGTGAATTATCTGTCTGTATCAGGGCTCGACTGATTGGGTCTGCCTGCCGTTTTACTCCAACATCTTCTGTCCTCCGAAAAAAGAGAAGAGATGAAAAGAGATGATGGCTCCACAACAAGCTCACAGGGTGGGATGTAGCGCTCCTACACTTCCCAGTTTTACATCTGTCTCGTTGCTCTGCTTCTCAGATATTCTTTGTTTTTGTTTTTTTGTTGTTTTTTCTTCTTGTCCCGGACTCCTCTTGTACTTGCATACTCTTGTTCTTTCCTTCATTCTTTTCTGAGTTTTCACTTTCCTGCAGTGAATCAAGCTTTCTCTTAATTCATAATAGGTCATCGTCCTGTGTGCAAGGTCAGACCAGTTTGTGGGAATTGATTGTTTGGCGCTAAAGTGCTAATCAATGAGAACCTTTTCTAGAAGCATGAAAATGCAGGAAAAAAAATGTCATTAAAATATTGAGAGAATCTCAGTAATGGCATGTGTAATGGCAGGCAGCAGAGAATGATGCTGAACAAAAATCGACAAGTCTAAATCACTTTTTCAACCTTATTTGATTAATACTTTTTTTTTTTTTTTTTTTGTAGGTGCATTTGTTTTGCACTGTTTTTTAAACTGAAAACCCCGCCCACAGTCAATTTCATTGGTCAGTTTAATCATAGAGTCACCTGCAAAGAAAAGTTTAGATTTCAGAAAAAACCTCTTGATCCAATTGTGATCGGTTTTAGGGTCTATTACTATTTGTTTAAGCATTGTGAAGACATGACCCAGTCTTTGAAATCAGCTACTGGGGTTTCGCTATTTAATTAATATTATTTTTTAATCGCTGGAGTATCTGATATAGAAAACCCCATTGATAAGTCTACTGTCAATCTACTGGCTTTCCCTACAGTCAGTCTGAACTCCATATGACTTGCGGCAGCCATACGGGATCCATCATAAGCATGTGCCGTCCAAAGCAATTCTGTAAATACGTACACTCAATAAACTCCTACACGACGGCCTCAGATTCAGAGAAGAACACGTACCGTACAACCACATACCGGTGTCAGGCACGGCTCACTTTCTGTCATCTTCTCAATATCCAGAGGACAAAATCAAACAAGCGAAACAAAGCGAGAAACAAAACACGGACTTCTGTGGAGCCCCCGAAGATGCTTCGCTCGTCGTATAGCTCACGCCTACAAACCCCCCTCGCTCTTGAGTTTAATCTGTAATATAGGCAGACATTATCCATCAAACCTTCATCTCCCTCGTGAAGCATCCTGAAAATCGTCCGTTTTTTCTCCATCCGATGATTGACATGGCACATAGGCGCTCTGTCTCTGACAGTTTAGGCAGCATTAGTTGGAGTGGCAGCCGTCTTGCTAGGAGTTAATGATAATAATTATTTAGCATTTTTTATTGCAGGATAATTATTTAAGAGGTTCATGTAGTCAGCAGTGTAATCAGTAAAGAGCGATTACAGAAAATCCACAGGCAAGCAGATGGTAGCTGTTGTTTTTTTTTTTTTCGTCTTTCTCTTCCACTCATATTAAACTAGCAGGCATTATACCAGCTTTGGCAAGAGGACAATGGAAAGGGCAAATGATAAAATTAAAATCTCTTCACCATCTAAAAGAAAAAAAATATATAATCAGTCGCATAATTAGGACTTTTTGGTCCTGGGTGCCAACACAGGCCAATCAACCCAATCTATGTAACAGCAAAAAGTCCTTCAGAAACAAAAAGATATACTTAAACCGAAATGTCTGACCCTGTTACTTTGTCTGTTAGTGGAGAATGTATCGCTTGTGTCTGCACACAATCAACACTAGCAAGGTCAGAGTTTTTTATTATTCTTTTTTATGTTATTTTTTTTAAATAAATAATCCCCATTTCACAGTACCTTTGCATTGTGCTGTTTTGGGCTAGTTCGGTGTTGTTTATTTTTTTAATGAATTAATAATTATTTATTTAATTTTTTTCCCCCTCTGTACTCGACAAACAAAACGAAAAGCTCTCTCTCTTTCCAGGGTCGGAGTGATCGGTACACAGAGGCTGCTGCCCTACATTCCTGACTAATTGTATAATTGGAAAAAGCTCTCCAAATGAGCGGCCCCCTTTCGCAAGTGCAATCTTCCCAGTGCTTCCCCCTTCAAAGCAAATCACAAAAGAGCATTTTGGGAATAATAATCATTTCAAAAAGCATCCATTATTAATCCAAAATAGTAGAACATCACCAGAGCCATCGCAAAAATGCCACCTCCGGTGCCACCACACGCATGCAGCATTGACTGTCGGAATTACGAACCACTTGCGCTCGCATAAAACGTGTGTAACGCGGATAATGTTGATATTTACTTTCAAAGTTCACTTCTGACGGGCCTTGATCCTCTGCTCAAGACGGTCTTTGCGGTCCCTCTTCCTTGACGTGCAAAGATCTACCTGAGAGCTGTCTACACACTCATATTTTACAGTTATGCCTGTGCTCATAGATGGATTGGATTTTTAGATTTATGGCTCCTCGCGCGCACTCCGTCATTCGTTACTGTGATGGCAGCGAGACGGTGGGATGATTTCTGAGGTCGACGGTGTCGCAAAGTGCAGTTAAAACGAATCTGTTAATTAACCCTATTGATCAGTCAAAAAATAGAGGCAAATGTGATTTGCATACAGCAGGCACGATCAATGCTTTAACTGATTTTTCATCTCCCTTTTTTTCTCCAAATCTGATTTCCTCTGTTTTCAAAGTGAGAGAAAGGGAGTCGGGCCTAATGCCCATCGATCCGCCATCGCATAGACACGAATACAAAGCGTTTTATTATGCAGCGAAGGGTAGGAACATATTAGGAATTCTTTGACTTCAAAGTTCAATACGTCGCGCAAGGAAACATCTTTCTTTCTTGCTTTCCTTCTTTCTTTAGTTTTCTCCGGAGCCGACGGCCACAACACTGTTGTTACTCCCGCCGCTTGCGTCGTTCTCTAAAACAACGATAATTAAAATGCAGTCACAGTTTTGCTCTGTGAATATTGTACTTGTGCATTAAATACTACTCTAATTGTTAGCTGAGTGGAACACGTATTATTAATAAGGTGATATTTCTTCAGGCAAAACAAAATCTGTTCCCTTTTTCTTGATTGAGTCGCAAACAACAACAAGCAACACGATGAAGTCTAAAAAAAGGGTGGGGGGAAACAATAGGTGTTAAAAAAGCAATATGCTGCGTTTTCTCAAGAGCATCTTATTATAGCGTATTGATTTATAAGGCTTTAAATGCGATCCGCTGCACAACAGTCAAGGGCAGAAAGAGAGGAAGAAAGAGGAAAGGAGGGAGAGAGAAAGGGGAAGAAAGAGATGGCTACGCAGGGGCTTAGTGGCAGCCGTCGGGTGCTGGAGAATGCCCTGCGCTGAATAGTTTTGGAACACAAAAGGGTAATTGTTTTAGCCCAGATGTTGCTTTCGCACAACAAGCAGGATACAATGTTCCTACTGAGCTGATGAGCCCAATCAGTAGAATGATTAAAAATTGATTTTGTCCCTGTAATTACAGTATGTAAACTACTTAGCCAGGATTGCAAAGGAAGTGATTTTCTAATTACGTATATACTCTGGTGTCTAATGATTGGTTTTTTGAAGTAATGAAGAGAGGGTCCTAACGACTCCTCTGTGTTCTGTTGGTTAAGGGGAAAAAGTGGGAGCGAGAGAGAGGAAGAGAGAGAAGGGGACCATCGTTAGGGCAAAGGCAGCAGGCAGACAAAGAGCTCAAATTGAATTTTCGCCACGGTAAAAGGCGAAGGGATTGTGTTTGTTAACATGCGAGCCGAACGCTAATGGTGGCCGCGACTTGTGTGGGGTCACCGGTCCGACAATCTGGACTCTCCAATTAAATCCCCCTGGAGTCATCATTACCACCAACAGAATCGCACACACACACATCATCATGTTTTTGACTCGAAAATTGTAATATAATTATTGGAAAGCGGAGTACATACTGTACTCGTTTTTCGTTTAGGTGATCAACAGCTTAAAAAATAATAGGCCCTCTGTGGACAGCTGTTGAAAAACAAAACCACCAAAGTGAAACTGAAGCTATTTTTTTATTTAACAGTTTTCTCTTTAATGCTTTTTTATATATCATTTAATTTCATGAATTCCTCCTCTCAAAAGCTACTGCTTATAAAATAAAGTATGTTTCAAACTTATGGCCCTTGTTTTTTTTATAGAGGTTTTAGGATTCAAAACCCATAAAGCACATATCTGCTTTGTTGAAAACAGTTTCAGCCCTGCTTTTAAATTCTGTAGCAACAGATTAGAGTAATCTGATAACGGTTGGCATTCTCCGGAGCGAACAGGACGGAAAAAAGAAAACAAACAAACAAAAATTCCACACAATCGGAAGCGACGCTCACGCAGCTTTGCATTGTGGGTGGATTTGAGGGTGACACAAATCCAGATTCATTATGACGAACAAAAAAAAAAAAAACTTTGAGGAAAAGAAAGCGAAGGGAGACAAAGAGAGAGAATCGCTCGAGCTTTGAAATGCTGCCAGTATCAAACTGTACTTTTCAGACACAGTTGATTGGGAGAGAAGCCGATAGAGCGGTGCAGTCTGGCCCTTTTAATAATTCATTTAGTTAGGCTATGATCTATCATTTTGTACCTTTTGACATGCGATATTGAAATTTAATATTGCATCAATACAAATGATGTATTGCCAGTCGGCGAGGGGGATGTGGATGGGAAAGCGATCTTTGGATGTCTTTCGCTTTCCCTCCTTCTCTTTTCAAAGCTAAATTGTGCCTGAACACAAAGGCAGATGTTCAGTAAAGAAAGCCTCTCTTCCACAACTTTGATGTGTATGTTTAAAAAAATGACATCTTTGAAGACTCGCAGTCTTCGGTGGGGGTTCGTGAGTATTTTGTGTGTGCGGTGAAAGTGAAGATGATGGCACCATTGCTCAGAGGAATAGAGAAGATACGGGCTGTTATAGAAGAGAATATCTTCATTTCACCATTTTAAGAGCATTACACAGTGTGACTGTAACATTATTTGCCTACTGTTGAGAGAACCTGATGTACACTACTGTTCAAAAGTTTGCGGTTGTTAAGATTTTTAAATGATTTTTAAATGTATGTACTGTAATATTGTGGAATATTGTTCCATTGCAATATATATTTATTCCTGTGATGACAAGTAGCTATTCTCCGGTCTTCAGTGTCACATGATCTTTAAGAAATCATTCTAATATGCTGATTTGCTGCTCAGGATTCAGAAAAGATCATAGATGAAATATAGATGTATTTTGGTCAATTTGATGTGCTCTTGCTTAATAAAAGTATTGATTTCTTTTAAAAGACAAGTCTTTCCGACCCAAACTTTTAAATGGTAAAGATGGCATGATTCACAGCATACATCCTCACACCAATGTTTTTGTTGTCGTCTTTGAGGAAGTGTATTTCGGGCCAAAGCCCCTTTCGTTTTTGAGTTAAAGCTGTCTTTATGAGCTGTGACTTTTGACACTTGTTCCTTAGGCACTGAGAGCTAGTGCTAATGATATCCGATGAGTCTTTCCCATGCTCCACCCCGCCACTGTCATTAACACATGGCTTGCCTCCAGTTTACTCTCGCACAATGGCAATGAGAGCCGGATGTCAATTAGACTTTCTTGGGGTAAACACCACAGGTAGAGTCATACAGGTGAGATGACATACAAACAGAGTTACTAATAAGATTTTTACTATAATGTTTAAGATTAAAATATGTTATGTTGAAAACATTGGGGGGGATGTAGTGGTAGATTGTGTGTTGATTGCTTTGTGTTTAGGAATGATTTATCGAGAAGTTAAGACGCTAGTTCTAGGAGCTTCTGTGTGTCTGTTTGGATTCATCTGTAGGAATAGCAATATCATACATGTAATAGTATTCATGTTGGTTTCATACATTTTTGTTATAAAAAATTGTGATTCATTGTCTCTAAAAATGTCAAGAGGTCTAACTATAAAGTAAAACAAATCTTCTTTTAATATACTTAGTGGGTATTATTTTTCATTTCAACATAGTTATTTTTATCATCATTATCATCATTTTTATCATGTATAATTTTTATTTGACCTGTACTCTTTTTTTAATTTTTTATAAAATAAAAAATAAAAAATAATAATAATATGATGTTTTATATTATTAAAGGAACACTCCACCGTTTTTAGAAATAGGGCTTATTCAACATCTTTCGTACAGTTAGATATGTGGGCAAACGCATTTTTGTCTCCTCAGTGCATGCATTGTTTTAGTTTGGCAGGGTCGCCGCTAGCTTAGCTTAGCATAATAAATGGAAACCTATGTTGCCAGCTAGCATGTAAAAAAACTAAACAAAAAGGATATATCTCCATTTGGGGATGAAATCCCCAAACGTCCGTCAACATACCGGCGTGACAACGCAACATGTGTTGCGTGATATCTCTGCGCCCAAGTAACAGTGCTTCGCCTGTGTTCCCCATAATATAGTCCCAAGTCAATATCTGCCTAGGAAATCGCCTAGTCTTAATCTTCATCGCTATTTGTATTCATTGTGAATACACAGGCCACAAGAAGTAATTAGGTGGGTTTATTTTTATTTTTTTATCACTTTTACTCGGGACATGCTAGCTGGCAACATAGGATCCCATTCATTATGCTAAGCAAAGCTAAGCTAGTGGCGACCCTGCCAAACTAAAACAATGCATGCACTGAGACAAAAATGCATTTTAAGCCCTATTTCTAAAAACGGTGGAGTGTTCCTTTAATAATAAAAAAATATTATTATATTTTCTCAATAGCATTACAATAAAATGGCTTCCTGCGTGGACTTGATGTGGACACTTAAAAAACAAACAAAAAAAAAAAACATTTTTAAATAAATGAATACTTGAAATCTCTTTATTTCAAATAATATAATATAATATAATATAATATAATATAATATAATATAATATAATATAATATAATATAATATTATAGCATATTATGTCCCTTTGAACAGTTGCACCCTTTTACATATCTACATAGACCCACCTAGAAATAATAATGTATAATTTATATTAAATAATTTTATGTGGAAACACATTAGACACATCAAAAACATATAGAGTGTATTTTAGCCATTGTCTGTTTGAATGAGATTCTTTAGATAGGGACTAGATCCATAAAAAAAAAAAAAGCGTCACATTATTGACGTGTGTGTGTGCGTGTGTTCCTCTGTCTGTCATTGTGCTGATGGACTTTTGCGACACTTCATATTAGATATCTGAGGCAGCAAATAAAGATTGATTCAGATGAAAAACAAAAAAATGCATATGATATCTCAACATATATTATGATTTACTAGTACGTGACATGTTTGGGCACATATGCATACACATAATCGACAGTCCCCACGAATTCATGGGGGGCTGGCGTGTTATTAAAGCCATATGACATAATTGCATTTGATGTGGAATAAGCTGGGATTCGGTGTCTCTCCCATGTGAGGATGGCAGGAGTGATGGACGAGCACATTAGCAGCAGGGACAACATTAGATTTGCTCAAAATTATTGATCTTTTGTTTGCCAGCCAAGTCGGCAATAAATAACCGAATAACAGAGACGCGACTCATTATCGTCTTGCCAACTGACAGACCTCTATCAAAACTACTCTTGTGCCTCCTGCCCCCTCTCTCGCTCTCATCCGCCCGCTCGCTTTCTCTCAGAGTCACGCTGATGATATTAATCTGCTTTTAATTCCTATACTTTTACAGCTCATGCTTTAACTTTAGGCCTTGCTGTCACTATCTGATTCCCTTAAAATTTTAATCCAGACGTGATAACCTGCATTATTCCATATTTTAAACACCCGTATTCGGAGGCTCTCTGTTTTATTCCCACCTTCTTAGTGGAAAAAATCCTTTTATCACACAATGGGTAATTTATATCCATTACCAACGTTTTCAATCCTTTTCAGGGCTGCTGTCAGTGCCTTTGGCACCCTCATGATTAATGTGATCTAATAATAGTGTGCCATTATATTTCCTTTAGTAAAACATGTACCAACATCCTATTCAGCCCCAACCAAATTCATTGCCTCTTAGAATGGTTCTCGCCCTGCTTGAGCTGAAAGACAAGATTGCTATTTTTGCACAGGGGATGATTGTGGAGAGATTCAGGATACCATGGGCTCGTGTTTAGCATCATTTGAGGCAAGAGATGATGTGATTGTGTGTGCGTGTGTGATGGGAGTGATGTACCATCCCAGCGTGTTTGTGTTCGGCAGGTTATGTGTCTCAATGCTATACTTGTAGAAAGGCATGTGTTTGTTCGGGAAAATTCATTCTTATGGCCTCTTTTATTCTCTCCATCATTATATTCATTAGTACGTCAATTTTTTAGTTATATTTAATGGTGTGCTGGTATGAGTTATATATATGTTTGTGGCTGTAATGGTAAAGTGTGTATGTGTGTGTCTGTCATGGTTTTGTTTATTACCCGTGTGGTTGGTGGTGAGGACCGGCTTGTGGAGGGTCCCACCACTGTGTGAAATTGACATCAGATGGTCATGATGACTAGAACAATATCACATCCAGTCTTCATTTAGCAAGGGGCAGCCGACCCCTAAGACCGACTACACTGTGACCCCCACACACCATGCACCATCCACAGCTGTCAACACTTCCCTTTTAATGGTACCATCTCCCTCTCTACATGCAGCTTTTTTTCTTTTTTTAAGCTAAACTTCTACATCTGTTATCAAGCTCTGCAAAATTGAGTCTAGTGGCATAGTTTTTGCTTTTTAAGAGAAACTTGTGACACTTCATATATTTTTCATCCAAATGTATTAACATTTTGCTGATGTAACCAAAGCCTCACAGGTAAGGATAATTAATAACCATAAACCAATAAAATTTATATTAACCAATAAAATCACTCCGCTCAATCTCTCCAAACCAATCAAATTTGGTAACACTTTATTTTGATGGTCCCTTTTGAACATTCTGTTGACTATAAGTAACTTTGCACCTACATGTCAACAAACTCTGATTAGAGTGTTAGTAGACTGTCTGCTTAATATCTGATAACTCTTTATTGTGATACTAATACTCTACTAATACTTTAATGAGAGTTAGTAAACATGTAGATGCAACGTTACTTATAGTCAACATAATGTGTTAAAGGGACCATCAAAATAAAGTAAAAAATGCATCATATAATGTTTAATTCAATGTTGCTTGTCTTTGTAACCATTTTACTGAAATAGATCCTACTGTTTTTTTCAGAGTATGATATGTAATGCTGTTAAGGAAAATAGATATTTAAAAATGATAATAATTAAATAAACCACTGTAAAATCAAACATTATTAACCAAATATAAATACTTAAGAGTTGAGGTAATTTAAGAAGAATAAGAGCTTTTATTCCGTAGGGTTGAGCTACATCAACTGACAGATAAAGAAATCTATCTGTGTGGAAGAAATCTGTGCGGGGAATCTATCGTATGTTTTCCTGTGTGAAACATTCCTTATGTTTTCCTTTCGTTCTTTTAGTTTTCTTTAGTGTAACGGATTGTGGAAGGGAGGGAGATAATAAGAAAAGAAGAACATTTGTTTTGGCCGGGCCAGTGCTCAATAACTTTATCAAATAATCAGTATGATTTTTTTTTTGTCCGATTCAAATTACGAAGAAAAGAGAAAGCAAAGGCATGAACAGAGAGAGTAAGAGATTTCATGACCGTGTACTTCTCAGCCGGGTCAGCTGCGTGTGTGTGTGGTGGGGGGCTGGTGGTGGTTAAACAGGTGAGTCATCTCCTCCTCCTTCCCCCTGCTCTATTTAACCGGGGAAACCCTTCAGGCAGGTGGGGGAGGGAGGGGTGTGCAGACAGGGGGGACAGCAGAAGAGATTGCTTGCTGTGAGCTCAGCATTTTCTAGGGCCCAGACCAGAGCTAAGCAGACGAGAGAGAGAGAGAGAGAGAGAGAGAGAGGGGAGAGAGAGAGAGAGAGAGAGAGAGAGAGAGAGAGAGAGAGAGAGAGAGAGAGAGATGTTCCCGCTGAATAAGCCTCTGTCTGAGCCGTGACTATGCGCACGCCTGGTGGCACCACCGCCTGTCTGTAATTCCCATGATGCAAGCCGTATGGGGTGATGATGATGACCATAATGATGAAGATGATTATGATGACTACTCACTTTGTGGCTTTATATCATCTGTCCCCATACATGTGGATGTGCGCAGAAGCTAATTCCCCTTTAATCTCCTAAATGTTACGCCATAGTGGAGATGCTCATAGAAACAGCTCTTCAAATAACACATCACGGGACAGGCCGGTCGTGGCATACTCGACAAGAATAAACAGCCATGCATAAAAACCCCAGCAAAATTGTACATTTTACCCTTAAAGGGACAACTTAGAACCATATTTAAACCTAAAATGTTCATTGTTGGGCCTTAAGGGTATGTACTACTACTCTTGGGTACTAATATGCAGAACAAAAGTGTCCTTTTGAGGGTACTGCCCCAGTGACAAGCTGTTGTACCCCTAAAGGTACTGTTTTTGTGTTAGCGCCATCGCCGTGTGGACAGTGCTCCAAAATATAGGGCAACAGCACTAAGGGTGATCTGAGTTCGAGTCCTGGCTCGTGGTCATTTCCTGGTCTATTCCTCTCTCTCCTCTCCTACCGTTTCTGGTTTCTCTCTTCTATTCTCTCAAAATAAAGGCAAAAAAGCCCCAAAATGTATATAAAAAGGGTAGAGTTGGTGCATTTTTTTCGTCAGAACAACCAAAAATGTTGCCTGAAAAGCAGGTACCTGGGAAGTTTGGTGCGAGGTAGTGCCTGAGAGAGGGCGTGAGCGGGCGGCTCTCTTGCCAGGTTTTTGGGTTTAGCTCACCTAGAAGCTATTTCTAACGGAGCCGGTGGAAAAGCCTGTGAATGCAAGTGGCAATATGCTGTGAATATGTGACGTTCATCTGTTGATGGCACATTTAAAAATAAATAAATAAAAAAATTGTAAAAAAAAAAAAGCTGCTGCCATGTTGATTTATATCTATTTATATTAATGTCAAGATGGCCCGCGAGCTTGACACCTAAATGCAGTGGTGCAAAGCCATTTTCTCCATGCACTTTCACACTCTCTCTCTCTTTTTGCTTCTTGCCAAAGTCAGAAGGATGACGTGAAATGAATATGTGTCATAATTCTGAGCAGAGTGGGAAGATGTGCAGCGTGTGTGTGTGTGTGTGTGTGTGTGTGTGTGTGAAAGAGAGCAAAGAGTCCTGTGGTTATGAACTCAGGCATTATAGTACTGTAAAGGTTTGAATAATTGAGAGCATGCATTATTTTGAAATGCCATTGTCTGATGTTGAGTCAGTGGCTCTGAAATAGAGAGCATCGGAAGCACTGGGAAATGTGAAGGGGTGATGCAAACCGGGCTGCCGGCACCTTTGACACGAGAGGTGGGATTTTGTCACAGAGGTGGCTTGGATGCAGACACAAGTCCATCTTGTATGTGCGTCTCGTGGCCTCGTATGACCAGAACCATTGATGAAGATGTGAAACACAAAACTGCCATATTTTATTCATACTTCAAAAGTGTCCTGGTCTCCATGAGTGCTAGCCACAGATCAATCTCAGGGATTGCACAAGGCAGCCAGTGGGTAGAGAGGGAGGCGTTATCGATTTATCAGGGAATATAGCGTGTGTTTGCTTTAAATGGCCACGCTAAACCCAGCTGTCACCGACTTGACATGCTGACATTTACACACAAACACAGATACATACACACACGTATAAAGGAGAGATGGATGGACCCCCACACACACACACACATATGGCTAAATACTTACTATAAATAAGTCTTATATACACATCCTCTGTGCAGATAGGTTTACCTTGACACACAGCTTTAAAAAAAGCTATCACATTGTTGTATTGTGAACGGATGGCAGATTCTCACTTATGGAAGGTATTTTTCAATAGTCAACCACACCACACAGTGTTTTTCACGGAGCCACACACACACCTGGCATTCCGACAGCAGAGGACTGGGTGGAGAGGAGCTTGCAGTGTGAGATGCAGCATTGCGGGCCATAAAAAGGATAGTTTAACAATTGATCGGCAGAGCAGTGGTTGAAATGGCAGCTGTAAATCAATTTTATCTCTCA
Source organism: Gobiocypris rarus (assembly GCA_023029165.1). NCBI lineage: Eukaryota > Metazoa > Chordata > Actinopteri > Cypriniformes > Gobionidae > Gobiocypris > Gobiocypris rarus. The sequence continues at coordinate 25,797,603 of CM040912.1, read as the reverse complement.
GCCTCTAAAGAGTGTTTTCTAATGAGGTTAATGTCACATAATGACCAAATTCCGCAATTTAAGAGATGCCCTCAAGGTGTGCATGCAAGATAGATGTCACCCAGACTAGTTAACGCAAGACGACCTCACGCATAACAGAGAAAGCACACCTTTCATTTTATGTATAAAAAACGGAGAGTTGAATGATAGGGGATGAAGTTAGAGAGGAGATTGGGACAGAATCTCATATGACCAGAATTCTGTCAGAATCCGGGGGGACAGAATCTGAAAGAACAGAATGACCCAGCAGCAATATTTCAGGCTAATAGTGTAATCACTAATAGTGAATATGTTTGAATGTGTGTGTTTGTATTTTTGTCTTTTTCATTTTATCATGTTTTCATTTTTAAATATGAATGACTATAAAGTGAATATAGGCATTTATTTTCATATGTGTATCATGTGCACACACGCACGCACGCACGCACGCACGCGCACACACACACACACACGCACACACACACACACACACACACACTCCAGTCTCTGCTTCACAGGTGTAAAGAGAGTTTGCCGTACTCAGCTGTTTGTACCCACATAAGAAAAAGATTAATTCAAGCTCTGCACACAAGAAGAAATATTAAGAAAACAGTCAGGTCCTAAGGCTAGCATCTATCATAAGAGCCCTAAAGCTATTACTATGATCTAATCAGGTTTAATATGATATCCTATCAAAGCTCTGTCCAAAAAAGCCCTGCCCCAATTCTAAAACCACATCAACTGAACTGATGACATGGTCTAAATTGTTTCTCTTTCTTTTCAGCCATGGAATATGCATGAAAAGTAAATACATTCTATATTATTAGATTTAAAGAAAGCATTGGAAATATAATTGAAACGGAGTACTTTGTAGCAAGGAACACCTACACTTTGTATTACCAGCTACTTGAGTAGGTGCTCTCAAATCAGAGCTCTTTGAATTACGAGTAAACCGTTGCTTCCACGTCCTCTCATGTATATACCCTTCAGATATTTTCTTTAGCCCTTTCCATCTTTCCCTCTCCTGCTCTCTCTCTCCATTCCTTTCTGTGCTTTAATGAATTGAGAGGTAGATGAGACGATTTTTGGGGGATTAGGCTGCCGTGGCTGCGCGGTGCAGGCACTGACCTATAAAGAAGGCCTTTAAGGAGGCTCATTAATCCACCTGTCCAGGAATACTATATTTATATGTGTCCCTCAGATCTGGGCTGAGGTGCTCAAATACGATGTGGAATTACCACTGCTGGCGCCCAATTCATTTCCAGCGTGATTAGTGACACAGCCCCACGGAGGACGCTGTGGGTGGCATGCGGCACAGACGCTGGGGTCTTTGGGTAGGCCGTAATAGGAGCGTGTATGTGTGCCACTTTAATCTTAAAATGCTTGTGCTTTTTTGAGAATATCAAGTAAAACCTCTGAGCGCGTTTGAGCAATCACACACACACTTGGTTGGGCATCAGATATGTAGTCTTTTACTCTTTACGATTCTCTTCCCACAGTCTTTAATCAAATCTTGCTCTTAGCCTTCGTCCACCTCTAAATATCCGTCAATGACCCCTATAAAAGCAGCATATACCCTATTTTGATCAGTTCACATTTTGAAGGACCACTTGCACTAGATGAGGGTCTTTCTCTCACTCCCTCTCTCTTTCTCACTCCATTTTTTCATCCTCTCTTTGATTGATATGTGAAATAAGTCCCTCTCCTGCTCTCTAAAGGCAGTCGGTGTAGAAGGCCTGAAAGGTGCCCATTGTCAATGCGAGAGCACTTTGTCAGGAAACAATTCTGTTCCCAAGGCCCTGAGGACATGTTAAAAAAGATACAGCCCCCATTGTGTACTATAGGAACTTTAATTTTGCTTGTGAGGTCATTTTAATCCTGATGAATTTTTATAGTCGCTGTGGTGCTGAATGGGGAGCAGTGCTAATGCTTGATTAAAAAAAAGAGAGTGAGAGAGAGGAAAAAATCTACCACCCACAGACCACCTAAACTTAAGGCATTAAAAAAGGCCAGACAGAAAAGAATTGGAGAAGCTTTTGTTGAGGGACACATTGGGGTGTATTTAAGTTTACAAAGGACTTCTCCTCAATGGAGACTGGTTTCTACATGGAAGCTTAAAATCAGTGGGGGCTTAAAGATAGCAGTAGTGTGAAGAAACAGCGGTCATCGACAAAGCGCTCGGAGAGCAAATCTGAAAAGGAGAAGGAGAAATAATTTGATGCTTTTGCCTCTCCTCTTCACCTCCATCCTCTCTATATTTATGAGGGCTTTACAGAAATGTGAGGCTGCGCTGTTATACCACACCGTAAAAAAGAAGGAGAGGGGAAGACAAGCAGGAAACACAGTAGTGTCTGTAATTGAATTAACAAAACGAATGTGTGAGTAAACGCGGCATGGAGGAAATCTCACGTCATTTTTTTTTTTTTTTACCTTGTTTTGTCTGCTTTTTCGAACGCATTTAGCATCAAAGTTCCTCAGACCACTGAAAAAGCTGAATTGTTGTTGTTCCCGGCTCTCCCTTCTCCTCCTCCTCCTTCACCGGTAACTTTTTGGTTTACTTAAAGATTTAGCCTAATCCCATTTGAACGCTAAGACTTGATCTGGTGTTTGCATCGCACTTTTATTTCCTTCCAGTGTTTTTTTGTCGGTCTGACTCTCTTTGTCTGTTTTTGTGCAGACCTTTGAATGTGCCTGTGAATGTTGTTGAAGGCAACGCGGGCAAATGCGAATGGGCGCACCAACAACCAGCCAAAAGTGTGGCAGCTGTAGACGAGAACCCAATTAAACTGCTCCTGACATGCAGTAATTGATCCATAGTAGTTTTTGGTTCGGTTTCCCTTCGTCTTATCATCCTCGTTCTGCCTCAAAGTTTTTTTTTATGCACTGTTGTTTAATGAAAACAAAATCCTGTTTTCAGAATAGGGACTGGCTGTCTGACTCATTCTCGGCTATTTATATAATCTCCAGTCTTTCCAAATGGGAACATGTTATGCCTTGTGCTAAACGCATCATTTGCATCACTCAGTGCTGTATTTGGAGATGTTTGAGTCTTAGTCTTTGAACTCAAGTCCGATATAGCCTGCTCCGCACAGCCTGTGTGTTATTCCTCTCCCCACCCCGTCGCCCCCTCAAAGTTTCAACGAAAACACCTTTCAAAAGCGGTGTACGTGAAACTTTAAAGAACATAAGCGAGTATGAGTGTCATTGTTTGGAGGAACCTAAAAGGGGAGTCATCTGTTGCAATGATTCCCTCTGACTGAAAGTTTGCAACCCAGTGGCTTCTCGTTTATCTAATTGGGAGGTAAAACTTTCTTTTCCCTGACTCTGCTCTTTGCACCCGCCTCACCGTCAGGGCTTTCAAGAGCGCACCGAGCGTTAATATGGACACCTGCTTTGTTCCTGGCAGCCCGCTCTCCGCTGTATGTTCATTTCCACTCTTTCATAATCTTTCAGTGGTCTGTCTGTAATGGGCCTAGCTGATCTTACAGCAGGGCTGAGGTTTCATTATGCCACCCATTCTCCAGGGAGAGTGAGCATGCATGCGTCTGTGTTTTCGTTGGTCTACAAAGTCTAATCGAGGTGAAATGACAACAAAAAAAAAAGATCAATGTAGCACGCACCTGTGCTGTCCCAGCAACTATTTACGATCTACACAACATCATCACAAAACATGAGATCAAATGCACAATCAAACTCCAATTCTTCATTTAATTAAATCTGGTCGAGGTTAAGCAGGAGACAGAGAGCTGGGAAGTGGAGAGAGAAGTAGTAAGAGAGAGAGAGAGCAAGAGAAAGAGAATACAGAGAAGGGCACAATATGTTCTGTTACATTATACTTTCTTAGCTGGGAGAGAGGCAAAAGGGCAGTGAAAAGGAATACTTGCTATTTAATTACTGTCAGCTGAATGAGCTGTGCTCTGTGCTGTTCTCCTCAGCCCCTCCCTGATGTAAAAATTCTTATTCACTTAGTATGTAGGTCACATTACAGTGGTGTCTGGTTATTGGACATGGGCTTAGATAACTGTTTGTTGAGTATTAAATGCTTTTGCTGCCTCAGCACCCTTTCTAACTGGTATTTTTCACACAGCTGTGCTACTGAAAAGAGGCAACGCTGCTGTAAAAATCACGCCGCTGTCCCAACATCCCTCTGCGAACACCGAGCCACCCATTGGGGTCTTTAAAGAGGCGCCGTCTGCGTAAAGTATTTATCTTTGTGTTTATAAGAGAAGAGAGAGGTTTATGTTTAAAAGCGTCTGATAAAGGAGCGTTGCAGCATAGCAGATGGGAAAGGAATATGCAAAAAAAGGGAAAATGGCAAAACGAGTCACAAAAACCTGTGGTAAACCCAATGACTCCTGGGTCCCAAGGTGTTAGTCAGGCAGACGAATCGTTGCTTTCTTTCTGCTAATCTGTGTTTGCTTTGTGTGACCTTGCTTGCAGCTAATGTGTGTCGTTCTCACAACGCCTAATGGGCGGGCAGGCCACCACATTGCCACAACGTTGCCGCAACGTTGCACCTCTCAGCTGGTCCTTTCCGTTTCTTTTTTCCTCCATTTTTCTTTCTTTCTTTTTGTCTCTTTCTCTCTCTCCCTCCCTCTAGTCTGGGAAGAGAAGAGCCCAGATGGTGATTGATTTTTCGAGTGCTGACATCTCTGCTTGAGAAGCCTTGTGCTCCTCTTCCTTTGTGCAGAGCAAGTCAGGCACACTAACATCATGATGCGATCAGCGGTTCCATACCGCTGCCACTGACTAGAGCCATTGATTGACAGATCATGCACTCCACACACTGCCACACACAACAGAACGAAGCAAGTACTTAAAAAAGCCAGAAGACAGAGACTGTTAAGAAGTGAAGAGAGAAAGTCACTTGGGAGATGTCTGAGACCTTAAAGCAGAGCTATGTGGTAAATCTCAAGACACAACCAACAGGACCACATTGATCTGGAGAGAAACCATGCTGCTCCTCCATAGCGGCGATGGATAGATGTTTGCCACTGTGCAAATTTGCTACGGGTCCATTGAGTCGACTCCAAAGCTCAAATGATGTCATTGGCTAACTAGCCATTCTCAGGCCATTGCCTCTGTTTGCGTGACTAAATACATACAATTAAGGGCTCGGCACTTCTCAATCTCTATGAACTCATTGTTAGCCCGGGTTCAAGTGCACTGATAATGGGGGCCGGGGGAAAACAGGCGTATCATCATGGTACCACACACACACGCACACACACACACACAGGGCTGGTGGGTAAAAGAAATGTCTCATTATCTGACGCATTCCCGTTCGCCCAACAACTCTCTCGCTTTCTCTGATTTGTTCTTTTGTTTCCTTGGGCACTCCATTTTCATGGAGGTATGACGTTGCGTTAATACATGCCTCTCTCTCTCTCTCTCTCTCTCTCTCTCTCTCTCTCGCTCTCCTTCCCCGTCTTTCTCTCTCCACTCTGCTGCTAATTCTCCAGTTAAATGCATCATTAGTCATTTAGGGTGGTGTGAAAGTGGCTGGACAGTGGACAAGAAGACCCAAATTTGCAACTTGATGAGGAAAAATAAAAGGCTGATAGATCTATGATAATGAAAGTAATCAGCCCTGAATATGGACGCAAAACGAAACAGTCTAGAGCTAATTCTGCTCTCATTATATTCCAGGCAGATAGGGCCGAAGTGCCGGCATAGATGGAATCACAGTATCCCTCTTTCTGGAAAGTAGCTCAAACCAGAGACTGCAGTGTCGAGAACTCACCAAGACTTTTATCGCAATCTTACATTGGAGCACTCGGGCCATCTGTAGATTATTAGAGTAACAGTTTTTGTGTCCCACACTTTCCCTTTCTTTAGCTTTCTATATCTCATCTAACATAGATAACCTGGCAGTAGAGAGCATCTGAGACGTGCAACGGGGGGTTGATGGGTGGGGGGTGTCTTAACCTCCAGTGAGGGGTGTGCTTGCAGCTGGAACGGCAGGCTGGAGGTAAATGGATCTTATTTTGAGGAGTGTCAACATGTGTAAGGGTGCCCACGGCTCATTGCACGGCCCTGATCCCTCTGCAGATAAGCTGATGGATGAGGGGCAGGGGCCCAGCCCCAACAAGGCCTGCTCTGCACTTCTCCCTTCTCTGCTCTCCCTTCTCCCTCCATCTATATTCATATCTCTCTTTTGCCTAACAATACCTCCTTTCTCCTTTTCCATCTCACACAAATGCCTTTTTTCGTCATGCCTCACTATTCATATATCTCTTTTGCCAATTCTTCCTCTTTACTCACTGAATTCTCCATTTGTCATAGGTTGTCTCCTCTTTATCTCTCCCTCTTTCTGTTTCTCCTGTTCTCGATCGGCGCATTTACATGCATTTTTGTCTATTTATACTGTCATATAAACATTTTAGCTCAACCGCACATCATTAATTTGAGCAGACTTTGCATCTTTCTGAATAAGTATATTAAGGTGCTCTTTATAAGGGAGCTATTATGCCCCTTGTAACAAGATGGAATATAAGTGTCAGGTGTCCCCAGAATGTGTCTATTACGTTTCAGCTCTAAATACCCCACAGATAATGTATTATAACATGTCAATATTATAGTGGAACAGTGGAAACATGCATATGTCAAACATCTGTTTGGTTTTGATTATCATCTGTATTGTGGTCAGGCTCACGTGACTGCAGTTCTTCATCATTATGAAAGTCTATTATCTGCCTGCTTTTTTAAGTCATATCAGTCTAAACTCCTTATATAGTTTTTTGAGTGCACACATCCGAAGCACGCACGCAGAAAGCTGGATGTCAGACGGAGCGTCCCGTGAGTATTAAAGTACGTTCTCGTTCACGTCTTATTGCACTTAAAGGTGCAGTGTGTGAATTTTAGCGGCATCTAGTAGGGGTGGGCCAAAAAATCGATATGCCGATTTATCGCGATATTTCCGGCCGCGAGACGTTATCGATACGCTGTCTCCAAGTATCGATATTTGATCCGAATATTTAAATTCATATCTACATTGTGGCTGTTTACCGCTTTGGCTTCCCGGAGTGGCAGTACCTCCAGACTTCATGTGGTGGCGCTTCACCGAGCGCGAATACAGCGTCAAAATCGCGTCTAGTTTGACGTGAACATTTTGAATCCATTCGCACGTCCGCAGCGAATTGGACGCGTGTAGAAATCGAGCATTTGAAGCGAAATAGTCCAAGGCGCTCCAGGAGAAAATGTCATAAAACACCACTCTGCCTCTTTTCATTTTCATAAAAAAATTAAGCATTAACAGCCACACAAATGTGGTACAGCCAACGCACTACCTGGATTATCTTCACTGCAAAAAAAATACATTTAAAGTTATGAAACTTTACTTTGCCCTCAGTCAAAATGATTTGGTAGACAACAATAGATTCATTAGACCAAAGATCGCCCATTAGATTTACACAAGACGAATTATATGTCATGTTTAACCACTACAGAGACACCGAGCCAGCGGCAAACGCTAGAAGGACTGGCCGAGGAGAGGCAGCTCGCTGGGGTTAACGAGCGCTGAGCGCCCGCTGATCGCCTGGAGCTCACAACTCCAAAACGCAAGATTATTATAAATACAATATTTTATAAATAGGCGCTGTCTTTACAAATAAACCACATAATTTCGCTTTAAGCAACTACGTTATCAACTGAAAAGCATTAAAACTACATTTAGTGACAAAATATCAGTATCTTTAGTTATGCAGGGTTTCTCCTCACGTACTTGACCACGTGACAGCAGCAAGCAGGCTCCTGATTGGTTAACGCGCTTGGTACTCAGATGTGACAATACTTTATTATATAAGGTTTTATACTGGGTGTTTTTCACATGTGTCTATTTTGCAATTTCCAAATATGAAATGTTGCTGCTATGAATAAGTCAGAGATAGTGACTTTTCTTTATTATAAATCATTTAGTCACATAAAACTGTTCTCTCATGTCTGTTTGATGGCTTTATATGCACTTACTGAACTTTAATGCTATTTCAAAAAGATTAAATTATTTAGTTTTAATAATGAAATACATGATCATATGACTTTTGACGTTTTTCCATTTACAAAATGATATCGTGATATATCGTGAGACATTTTCTTGCAATATATCGTCTGTCACAGAATCGCGTATCGTGATATTATCGTTATCGTGGGCAAAATATCGTGATATTATCGTATCGTGTGTTGACCTGTGATTCCCCCCTAGCATCTAGTGGTGAGGTTGTGAATAGTATTACCCACCGCTCACCGCTTCCCTTTTGGAACGTATAGAGAAGCTACAGGGGCCGACACAGGACAAAAATGTCGTCGTCGAAAAGAGCAGAGATTGACTAGCGCTCTGTAGAGCAGTTTGTCCATTTAGGGCTACTGTAGAAACGTGACGACGCAAAATGGCAACTTCACTGTAAGGGGACTTTTATTCTAAGGTAATAAAAACATAACGGTTCATTATGTAAGGTCTTTATACTCCATTGAAAACAGTTATATTGCAGTTCTGTTAATAGGTCCTCATAAATACTACACACTGAACCGTTAAATCATCAGATACACACAAGGTTGTGTCAAAAACACACAAAGTTCACATGAACAGTCGGTTATGTCTGTGAACGTATACAGCAAGTAAAGAGATCACATGTATATTAGATCTGTGTATTAAAATGAATAATATTAGAGTATTTACTGTTAAATGTGCAGTTAATATGAATAAACACTCACAACAAAATAAAAAAAATCACCTACTGTTCTTGATTGAATTAACTTTAGTAGCTTTAATAAGAATACATTTCTTACTTGAATGCTGCTGTTAAATGCTCTGAGGAGATAAACATGACGGAGCTGGGTCTATGCTAAGAGTCTGTCAGCAGTTGTGGACGGGGCCTGTCCAATGTGGTAAAAAAAAAGAAAAATTGCAACACGTGCATGGATGAATTGTTTACTATAAGATCAATACATGCATTCAGAAAATAGGGTGAATTTTCATTTCATTACAACTTATTGAATTCAAATATCACCAGTTTTAGAAAAGTCTGACTAACAGATCTACGTAATGTAATTGTAGCTCAGCTTTGTCCAACATTCGACTACAGTTGGCCTCGGCTCGCATTAAATCCTTAAAATTTCCACTTCCGCAATGTGTCATGTATACATGGACAGATTAAACACTGTATCTTGACTACACAAAAACCCGCTGTAGCACCATTAAACTGCTCATGTAAATGTAGTGAATGCTTCAGACACTGGTGAACACTAAAAAGCCTGTCTGCTTCAGGTCTGGCAGTCATTACTGAGGGACCACACCGAGAGGCCCATAAACAACGACCAATGACTTTGTAACCAGGTTCTGTGGTTAAGGCTAATCTAGACCCGAATCAAACCCCATGTCCCGGTTCTTTCCACCTGCTGCCTTTTCCTCGTCACTACCGTCTTACCTCACTCCACTTAATTGTTCCTGTTCAGCAACCAGCACTGGCAGTCAAATGTCTAATTAGTTACAGATTGCTCTTTAACCCCAGGGTTATGCACCCCTAGCAGGCTGTAAAAGTCTTAAGGGAGATGGAGTGTGGTTTACAATGTGGTGAAGTTAAGAGGTCACCAGAGTTGGAACACATGTTTGTGACTGGGCCGCGTTCGTGTTTGCCAGAATGGCCGGGCCACTTTGATAACTCCGTTAACCCAAAATCCATTGCCTGTGGTCTCAACCAAAATATTTCCCATCCCCTACAAACAGTCGCCATCCTCATACACGCAGTCTTAGAAAGAGAACGCCATTGATGGGGTTGCACTCCAGCAATCTGTCATCCAAGGCATCTGGTGTGCTTTTCTTTTTCTTTTTCTTTCTTATGCCTCCTCCTCTGTCTCTTGTTTTTTGCTGTTCCAGTTCTTCAGCATGTCATTACGAACATGCTCGATTGGATGCACAACAGTCGATTCAGCGGCCCCTCTAACAGGGGCTTCCTTTAATTCGCCAGTCCCAACGTGTGCACCTGGGAAACCTCCTTTACCAGTTAACCTCTGCTGTCCTCTCAGCGACGAGACAGGCTGATCAAAAATAAATAATTAAAGTCGATGAGAAGATAAGGAGAAAGGAGAGGCATGACATATTGTTGTGCACACTTCCATGCACACAAGTCCCATGATGCTTTCTTGTCATGGCACATCACACCCTCACTTTCTCTCTCTCCATCTCTCTCTCAGTCTCTGCGCTCTTCTTTCTCTCCATCACCTCCTTGCTCCTGCATGTGTCTTTGGTGTTAGATGTCAAGCTAATAGTTCCGTAATGCATCCTTCCGAATGTTACTCACACAACCTCGCAAGCCAGTTACTCTGAAATCTAAGAGACGAAATCCGTCTTCCCTTAAACTAAGCTGGTATTTACAGTCATTTCGTTTTTTCTTCCCATCAGAAAATCTCTCTCTCTGTTCCTCTCTCAGTGTGGGTATATTTATGTGTGCATGTCTTCTGATGCAGAAGAAGAGGTGTCATTATCGATACAATGAGAACCATTCAAAAACCTGACCAAGAAGAAACTCGCACAACCTTGTAAGAGCTGTCATTAAGAGCTTTACCTGAAAGAATAAAAATACAGCATAAACTGTCAACACACATTAGTACCAAACAAGAGTCATTCAGTTTTCCTTTCTTTCTGCGCTCACACGATTTCAAACGTTTCGCTGACATTTTTTTGATATCTCTCAGTGGAAAATTGTATCTCCACAAAAATAGCGCATACAGTATTTGCGTGCGCGTTAATATTAACCATTTGCATCAGCGAGCATGTTGTCTTTGCCGAGTACTCGCATAACTTCTGTCTCATATATCTGATGAACATGCCTCATTGAATGACTCATATTTTCCATAACCATTTAAACGCTTTGTTTTGACCATGTGTGTATGAGATAGGAACATAAATTACCAGTTTGGGTCTTAACACAATTCGTGGTTCTATGTTAATTAATCATGCGATCACACAGGAGTACTACCTAGTAAATAATAACACGGGGAACAGTAACACATCTGTGCACTATGCTTGGTCTCAGATGCAATGCCAATTGACTGCGTTTCCAAATCTGTATCTGTTTTGGGGCAAATGGAAAAAAATAGATGCTACTGTGGACTTGTTTTAATTTTTTATGTGTGCGTACACATGTGTGCTGTTGTATGTTTTGTTGACAGGCATCAGTTTTGCAGGTCCCTTGTTTTAGTGCTCTTGGACAGGGAGACGATTGCGATTGGCTTTGTTCAGTCTTGCTGGCAGTCGACACATGCTGACATCTGTTCCCTCCCAGCCAGTCAAACCAATCTCAATCAGGAGATATACACACACTCAATCACACGCGCACACGCTCATGCATGATGAAATATTCAGTTGGTTTTCCCAATGCATGCGCACACACAGCATCACACCAACACCTTCAATCATATAGAGAGACACTGATGGTGCTTTAGTCTCGGAGAATATCACACAGTGATATACAAACAACACACGCATGCAGATGTGGTCATTATACTGGGCACCTGTTCGATTGGCCAGTTGCTTCCTTAAAGTGCGTCCTTAAAGGTTACTGATTTGCACACAGCTGCAACATTGGCACAGCCCGCTGCATGTATTCGCGATGTGTGGAATGTGAAGCTGGTGTGGTATGAGGCGACCAGGACAGGATGTAAGCGCTTAGCGGCTGTTTCTCCCTTCCAGAAAAAGAGTGAGTGTTCACAAAAAGATATGTTTTAAATGAAACACAGCCAGGCCGAGAGAAATGAATGTGACACAGCCAGATTTTGTATTTTTGTTTCAATTACCCTAAACTCTAAATTAATTATTTGCAGACGTAGAGAAATGGTGAGCAGGTGGTTGCCATATTTGCGCGGGACAGTCTCAACTGGGGCTCATGCCTGGCTTGATAAAGGCCTCTCACTCTGAAGCTCATATGACACACTGTCCCCTTCCCAAGAGCCTCCGCCGCACTCTCTTCAGTCCCCCTCCCTCTTTCCTTCTGCTTTATTCTTTACCTCCATCCATCTCTCTCTCCTCTCTTGTCCCTCTAATGCGATATGACATCATTTATCCTCATCCATACATATTCAGCACTCGCTCATGAGTAATCATGTACATTGGAGTAACACCCACTCCAGCAAACCGCCTCCCTTCAAAGTGACTCTGTATCATTTCAATAGTTCCACCTTGAGGGGATTCAAAGTGGGGGAACAGGCGCTGGAGAGTTGAAGTGATCTAATGTTATTAACTGATCAAACTGACTCAAAGAGGAAATGGAAACTCCGTAAGCCAAGAGAACATTTGTAGCTTGGGTAAAAAGACACAGAGCTTTTTATAAAGACTTTTACTTTAATCCGGAGACAGTTTATCAAAGGATGTGTTTATTCAAGCATTCATTACCTCACAAACAATACTACACTTTCTGTTAGGATAAGTTGGCACTTATTGCTACTTACTTTTATGCTCTTGTTTTATTTTACATTTTTATTTATGCATGTTTTTGCCTTTTCTGTATACATTTTAATGTGTCAGTCTTGATCTAGACCTATATTTTCTTGATTTTAATTTTTTAAATTGAATTATATTAATCCATCTTAAAAAAGGTTTATTAAATGTTAACTCTCGCCGCCACAGACATTTTCTGAAATAGTACAGAATCTTCATATCCAAAAATAAGCAGAGAAAAAACAGAAATAAGCGATAGAAGCGTTGCTTATGCACATGTAAGCTAACATGATCATCACACATTAAACAGCATATAAATCAAAACTGCCTAACATTACAGAATGGAATCTCGAACCCGCAAAGACGTACAGGACTGTGCGAGCTCTGTGGGTGTTGATGGACTCGTTATGAATCGAATCCGACATTTGACAAAAATACGTTTTTTTTTAATGCTCAAAATGTTTTATTTAAATTTTTTTTTTTTTTATATGAAACTAACCCACAAGTGTTGATTTAAAAAAAGAAGGCTTGAAGCTAGAATATTTTCTTGTTTAAAAGCAGATGTTCTGTTCTTTATTTTAATTTTTTCAGATATTCATAGATATTCTGGTGGCCATGACTTTTTTAAAATTGATCATAAATGTTGACGAGTAAAGAGTTAAAAGCAATGACAATCTGAACAAATATTGAAATAATAATAAGCCATTTGAATATCTGTTGTTTAAAAATTCTACAAGTTTTTACACAAACGGTGACTGTTTTAAAATCAACATCAACTTACGAATTGTAATGAATGTTTTCAAGGAGAAAACCACATCAGCGAAGAGCATGCCTGAGATTAAATATGAGACCTAATGTGTGAAATTAATTAAATAAATACAAACTCAAGATAAATATCAGTTTGATATAAAAGATATAATATTTTTATAGTCATGTCTTATAAAACTGTAATTTTTCAAATGATGTAAAACGTTAAAATATTAAATGTTCTGTATTTATTATTATTATTATTATTATTATTATTATTATTGTGTGTGTGTGTGTGTGTGTGTGTGTGTGTGTGTGTGTGTGTGTGTGTGTGTGTGTGTGACACATGCATTCACACAGTCCATGGGTCTGGATGTTTGTGTGGAATCTTTGAGCGTCTGCTTGTAAGGGAAGGGGGGGACACACTGAGGAGCATGACAGTAATATTGTACGGCAGACACAACTATTTCACTGGGGCTTAGAGGCCCTCCCGGATGATGTAGTCTGTCAGCGCTACACAGATCCAATCTGAACTCCGCCACCACTCTCCAATATTCACTTGGATTATGTCTCGGAATATGACTGAGCACTCTGAAGACATGAAGAAGGAGAGGAGGAGAGAGGTAGATGGAAGTGGAGAAGGAGATGAGTAATCCTCATGTGACTTTATAATGCTGTAGATGAAGTGTAGAGAGAAGGCGTACCGTGGGACGGTTTGCGGTTGACACACATGCACGCACACACATGCTTTACATTCTCTGCTTGTCATTTGCACCTGCTTATTTGGATTTAACACTTGATTTAATGTCCTAAAGCTACAGCACCACAAAAATTCAGAAACTCATACCGATGAAAGAAACTAAGAATGATGGTGAGAGGAAGAAAAATCATAACAACAGATAATTATTCAGCCTGCTGAGGAAAAATCGGAGCGAGGGGCGCAGGCATTCTGAGGGAGGACGGTAACATTCTGTTCTACTGAGCAATTTGATGATAAAACAACAAATAGGCACACAAACCATTGGATCAGACGGGCTAAAGAACTGATTAGAATATATCAGCACACCTCTTCTCAGCAAGCCAGCTGCTCGGAAAACACAGTCTTAGGGCATAACGTCAAGCAGAGTGAGAAGGGCTTTTGTGTATGTGTGTGTGAAAGTTTGACTCTTTTTAATCCATTATTCCTGTCCTTAGATGTCCCGCTATTCATTTCTGATAGTAAGGTAGATATTATAAACAGTTGCTTAACTGCTCATAATTAATAGATCAACAGTTCAGTTACATTGGACTTGATTGTTTCTCAGTGTAATTGTTTTCAATTTCAGGACAAAAGCTACTTATCAAAGTAAACATTTGTTCAGGAATGATTCTGTATGTAGTTTGAATATGATACTATTTTATTTTTTAGCAAGCTTTTATTTATCATTACGTGGGCTGTTTCTTTTAGTGGGTTGGGAGAATCTTGTCCTATGCAAATGAGTAAACAAATCAGATTGCTGACAGGGTTCTGCGTGCACCAATCGGGCTCTATACATTTGATGTGTACAATTAGCTTAATGCATTCTACACACAAATTAGCATACATTAGCAAATATTCAGTGCAATCCCATTGTCAATAGTTTAGCAATGTTCTGAATGAAGAGCAGCCAAGTCACTCTCAAACCAAGAAGCTTTTAGTTTGTCAAGCGCTCACAGCAAGGCGTTTTCAGCTAAAAAACGCTTTGGTGGACACGCGGCCTGAATGTGACTGTGCCATTAGTGATGGAGAATTTGATTCCTACCAGTGAATCGGATAACTAAAAGGATTTGTTCATTGATTTATTTGGTGACAGTTTCTGGAGATTATTACGTTACGGCCATAGAGAACTTATCTTTCACTTAAATTAATCACTTAACAAAAACTATAACCAATAATTAGTGTGGGAAGACTAAAATGTGAGGATGTTTAGCTTGCAAAATATTATTTAAAGGGATAGTTCACCCAAAAATGAAAATTAGCCTATGATTTACTCACCCTCAAGTCATCCTAGGTGTATATGACATTCTTCTCTCAGACAAATACAATCTGAGTTATATTAAAAAACATGTCCTGGCTCTTCCAAGCTTTATAATGACTTTATAAAGGCCAAAATTTGAAGCACAAAAAAGTCTATCCCTCCATTATAAAAGTAATCCACATGGCTCCAGGGGGTTTATAAAGGCCTTCTGAAGCTGAAATATCCATTTTTAACATAAAATAATGTAACGTAAAATATCAAGCTTCTGGTGTACCACATTCCGCTTACAAAAAAAAAACTGCTGGAGCCGTAATGCTTTTTGCGTAAGTTGAATATGCAAGGCTGTCAGCCAGAAGCTATATTTTAGTTTATAATGTTTTAAAAAGGATATTTTTCTTACATGAACCCATCGATTCACTTCAGAAGGCCTTTATTAACCCCCCGGAGCTGTATGGATTACTTTTATAATGGATTAAAATGCTTGGATTAGCCAGGATTTGTATTCGTCTGAAAGAAGAATGTCATATACACCTAGGATAGTTTGAGGGTGAGTAAATTGAGATCATTTTCATTTTGGGGTGAACTATCCCTTTTAAGCGTTATAATTATTGTTTCCAGCATTTTTTCTTCAAATGTATTTCCTTGACTTTAAACAACATTACAATATTTAATGGCTGTATGTGAGCTACATAAACTGTGGCTCTCACAGACACTTCATCCCAACCTGCTCCTCGGCTCTCTCACAGCCAACAGCTGGACTCTTATTCCAGCCTTCAGACCCCCTCTATGGCTAATGTGTTCGTTCATGGTACTAGTGTTACTGAGAGGGTGAGTGAGTGAGTGAGTGACAGAGAGATAAAAAAGATAGAATTTACCATTTGTAAGTTAAACCCATTCCAGCTTTGCCCCAGTTTAAATTACACTGTTTTCTTTTTTGATTTCCATTTTGCGCATAATGCCTCTCTCTCAGCATGTTTTAAGTTATATTATTAGCGGGTCTCTGGAGAGTTTCCCCCCTCGTTTTTGGGGTGGGATTCTAGGCTCTGGATGCATTAGCTCTCCATAATTGGCGAATGATCATGGGATGGAGTGTGGATGGAGAGAGAACTCGCAGCACGCACACCCACACACACGCTCGGCTCTGTGCTGTACGGCCGCGATACTGGAAGTCAGCGAGGGCCCTATCAGTCAAGCCTAATGCTCGGCCCTAATACACTTTAATAGCTTCCTCCGCTGTCTCCGATCCCTCTTCAACATTGATCTGAAATCATCTTTCTTATTCTTTTTTCGGGGGGCTTTGCAGACTTTCACAGCATTTATTGCTGTCACCTGTCTCGTGTGCACAGATTAATACGGACCGATAGGGGTAGGTTGGGGAAGGAAGCCATTTATTAGCGTTCGGATGTGTGTTCGGCAAAAGGCTAGAGACTTGGCTGAGCCGACGCGGCGTTTGAAGAGCGGGCCCGTTTGAGCCCAGGATCCGTCACATGAATGTGTAAAATACCCGACGCCCGCGCAGGCTGTCACACAAAGGGCTATCACCCTATTATTCAAGAGCAGCCATGGAGCCAGGCCAGCGTAGAGTGTTTCTGGGGGGAAGGGAAAAATCGGCTTGATTGTGATTTGCCATTTATAATTGGCCAACGATGTGAAATGGTCGGCAGCCAGACTTTTTTAAAAAGGCAATCTGCGGCGGTGGAGGGGCCGATGGTTCGCTAATGACAGCTAGCGCGATACGCCTTGGGAACAGAATGGTGCTCGTGTAAGGGTAGGGAACACAAATATGTTTATCTGTAGTCAGCGATGTTTGCATGACTCAAATGGCATTGTCTATTGATTTCCTTTTCCAAAACATCGGCAACACAATGGAACTGAAATGCAGAAGCAAAAGCGAAACATTTTTGCAATTTGAAAACAAACAAACCAAACCCATCTTTAATTCCAGAGTCGCTTGGATTATTAAAGAAGTTACGCAGTTCGTTTTGGCCTTTGTTTGTGCCTGTAATCTTAAAGGGAATACTTCTCCACAGCGCTTTTCCGGTCTCTGTTGCACATTTGTGTTTGTCCCTGGTCTAGGGAGCTGGATTTAAGCTCTGAAATGACAGAGTTCAAGGCTGATACTCCTGTTGGCAGTGAGGCATGGCAGACGATTTCTCGAGGGGGTCTGCCTCCACATTGTGAGCTCGACAAAAGATAGTATTTGATAAAGGTCCCCCTCCCCAAAAGCCCCCATAAATAATGAAAAGTTAATGAAGAGGTAACTTAATGATGTAATGAATATGGCAACGCAAGGTCAAACAGAACTGTCGTGGGTTGGGTGGGCATGTGAAGTGCGTACTCGTCTGTGTGTGTTTGCGAGTATGTGTGTGTGCAGTTTTAATGAATGTATTGTCACAGGAAGTGCGATAATGTTTAATTAGTTTCATGTGTGTGTGCAGCATGTTGTATTATTCTTAGATGACCTGCTCTCAGATATAAACTGTGTGTGTGTGTGTGTTGTGGGTTGCTCAACAGAAAAAAAAAAGGAAAAAAAAGGCGATGAGAAAGCGAGCAGTTTGAGGGAGTGTTTCTCACAAGTGTACACCTGTGTGTGTTTATGCAAGGGAGGGTGCTTATGAAACCCTTCTGTTTTGGACAGTTTGCTTGAAAGTGTATTGTATGCATGCTGGTCTAGTTGTAGGGAGGGGTCTGGTGATTAAATATTGAGAATGTCTAATACGTTGGGTCCAGGTGCAATTGATAGGGCACACAAGCAAGTGACTAAAATGCACTGGCTAACATGCTGCTTTATACCGTCAATGTGACCTAGACATGCTATATGTGCCTCAAACATATATTTTCACCAACTAGCACTTTGCTATTTGTTATTAGACAAACAACAATCAGTGTGTGAACTCAACACCACTGACTTTTCTTGTTGAGGTGGTTCTGGTTTCAGTATGTTGTCCTGGTGTGTAAAGTGCCTAGTCGGCAGCAGGCAGGTAAGCACTTCGATCTGTTTCTCCTGGACTGAGGTGAGGGACTACCATGCCGGTGGTCTCAGCTTCAGCTCTGACACTCGGCTCGATCCGTTTGCTAATGGAGGGAGTCTGGGGTAAAATAGTAGAGAGATGCCAAAAAAAAAAGTCCTGGTTTCAACAAAAACAACTGTTTTCACTTTTAATAATAAGAAATATTTATTGAACCGCAAATCAGGAATGACGGCTGAAAATTCAGCTTTGCCATCACAGGAATGCATTATATTTTAAAGTATATAGAAAACCGAATATACTTAAGATACAGAATACCTTAAAATATTACTGTTTTTACTGTATTTTTGATCAAATAAATGCAGCTCTGTTACTGAGACTTCTTTCAATAACATACATTTTACCTTACTGAAAATAATCGTACTGACCTCAAACTGTAATATTTGTTGTAAAATAATTATTATATTGTTTGTCTGCCCCTGAAATACCTTCATAGATATAAAGATTACACTTTATTATTATTATTTACAAAAAGAGCAAACATAAAAGTGATACTTGGTGTAATAGGTTAGTCATTTGAAATATTTAGAATAGTATTATGATGAACATGACATCAATATTTCATGAAACGTAATGCAAACCAATCCGTTGATATCTGTGATAAAATCCTCATATGATATAGACGTCATCTGTAAGTATTAGATCACGGCACAGACAGCAGATGCTTGGCCAGCACTTTCATATGCAGTCAGAGAAATCTCGAAACAAGACCGGACTCACACGGGGACCCTAGCGAGGGGTCAGTGAGTTTTTATCTGTGTCTCCTGAAACATTTACAGTTCCCCGACAGCTCTAGCGCTGGCCAGGCGTGATTTGTAGTTCGTGTGCAGATGTGTTGCTGAGAGACGTTTTAATGTGACGGGCGAGACGGTTCTCAGTCTGTCTCTGCGGGTTTATGGAGGAGCTCCGTGTCTGCGTCTCAATCTCTGAGACCTCCCCCTGTGCTCCCCGACTCCCTATCTCTTTGCTTAACAAGCCTGAGGTCATGAAGAAATAGCACAGTGCCCCACTTAACCCAAGGTCAGGTCCCTGAGTTGATTCGCCGTATGCTGTCATGAGAGCCTGACAATAAAAGCAGGGATGGATTCGCTCTCTCATGTTAACCTGAATTGCTTTGACTGCTTTTTTACTGCCTGTCTCCTGACAGCTATAGGCGGACAGGTAACAATCATCCTAAAGTTTAACAGTATATAGTGTAGGGGAAAGAATTACAGCTTGCGGAGTGAACGAGACTAGCAGAGAATCTGTACTGTGGCCGTGTTGACTCTGAGGAATGTCTTTAAAGTGAAATCATTTCCTTTTCTTAATCAAAAGATGACAGACCTCTGAAGTCCCATCTGCACGCCACTGCACAGCCCGGAGCTGCTCTGGACGGGCAAGAGCGATATCATGTTCTGAGGTTATGGGTAGGGGTTTTCACGGCTTCGCTCGTGGTAATTCCCACTTGCTGAGTCTCAAAACTCAACGGAAAGGGAAAAACGTTAAGTGCGAAACGATAAAATATCACTACGCTAGGTAAATAGCGTGCGCCAGCATTAGTCTCACGGCCGGTACATGCAATGCTCTCACGTTTCAGTGGGGAAACAGAGCAGCCAGTTTGACGGACAGATTAAGGGAGGCCTGTGGACCTTTACCATATGTCGAAGTGCGGTTAGCTCACAGATTGTCGCGTCCATCTCAGCCTTCCCACCTCATCACCCTGGAGGCTTGAGTGTGAGGTTTATTAAGTGTGAATGGTGCGGTTGGGGTGGCGCGTGCCTCAGGAGCTCTGTTGTCTCGTGCGCTCTGAGAAAGCACCTGTGTAACAATGGAACTCTTAAAATGTTTGTGGTGGCATAGGGCACATCATTGAGGGGAAGGCATTGTTAAAACACATCTGCTCTGCCATCTGATCTGGCTCAGTGTCATGTCTTCAAGGCCATATTTCATTTCTGCCTTTAACAATGTAGAGCCCACCAGGGGGATGTGTACCCCAGGGAGTACTTAATCAGCTTCAGTTGGGTACTTGAAAATATTAAGATTTGATTTATTTATTTGCTTGTATATGCATGCACCTTTGGTACCAGTTACAACTTATTTATTTTTATTATTATTATTTATTTTTTACCTTTTTTTTTTTTACAAATTGGGTATGCTATTTCATACCCAATTTTTTTGTACTTTTTAGTACTTTTTAGAACTTTTTAGTACATTTGTTAAACAACCCATCTGAATTACATCTGTAAATAAAGTTATGCTATTAATTATATTATTATTATTATTATTATTATTATTAATAACACAGTTATATTAATAATATGCAGTATGCATTTTTTGGTATGAAGGGGCTCTAGGGATACATGAGAAAAGCATGTTTTTTACTTTATTAACTACATTTCTAGTCACTAAAAAGGATGTACACATTTCACAAGTTCTCCTTCATGCTGCTTATTCACATTCAATTGCAGTAAATATACAGGACAGTCTTTCCTGCAACCAAAATTAAAAGGAAAAAAAAGTTAAAATAACAAAGCGAAGGCCTCAAGCAGAGAAATTAAACAACTCAGGCTGCATGGACATAAATAGTTTAATCTTTGCTTCATAAATCAGGTGGTGAGCGTTCATTTGGCCTGAGCGAGGCATTCAGGTTCACACTTGGTCCTGTGTAAACATGTTTTCTAGTCAGTCCCCCCCTAGAATGATCCACAGAGCCGTAATCAAAAACAATAACCATCGGAAAGCGTAAACGTTTCAGAGCGTCGCTGAGAAGTATGAAATAATAATCTGTGTGTGGCCCGGCGAATGCTGAGAATGCAAACATTTCACAATAAAGTTGTTTAAATAGAGACCTTGGCATCGATGACTAAGAGATAGGACATGCTGCGTTAATTACACCCGCTCATAAAAATAAACCACCGGTTTAAAATATGACTCTCCATACTACGGGATTTAACCTATTAAACGGCAGTGAGGTGTGTTGCTCAGATGTGAAGGAAGGGTGTATTGTTTAGAGTAAAAACACAACAAGCTCAGAAAGAGATAAAGAGAGAGAGAGAAAGAAAAAAGGCGAAGTAGCTGTACAATCAACAAAGGAGCAGAGTGTTTACTCTGAACTTAAAGACTTTTGAATTATTCCCCACCATTGTGTGGCATTAGGACGAGAAAACAGCTCGGCTAAGTGCACGTTTATTATTTTTAAACCGTGTGAAAAGTAATATGCTTTAAGGAGCCAGCAGATGTATTGGTAGAGCTATAGAGGGCCCACACATAAAGTTTGAAGTGAGTTAAGTTTCATCAGGGGATGGCGAGAAATGGATTATTTTCCTTGAGCATGGACTTAAGTTTTAAAGTTCACTGCCGGGTGGCCCATTCCTATTATCCATGTTAACATAAGAATAGAGGATTGGGAGGAGGCAGGGCTAGAAAGAGAGACACAAAATGAGAGTGAAAGAGTGAGGGTCTGCATAGCAGAAGTTCTTGTTATCCACTCAGAATGTCACTTCCCACTTTTACTAATGAAGTCCAAGAATTTCAGGTAATGGTATATCAGGGATGTGTGAGCAGTCTTGGCACTCCTCTAGATTTGAGTCCAACCAGATTTTTTGGGCCACACGACAAGCACACGTTCTCAGCTTAGACGCCTGGCTAGAGAACAAGGAACCCGGTCACAGAAGTGGCGCTCCGGCTAATCACGTTACACTGTTTTTGCTTCACATTACACTTAGTTTACCCCCGAAACAGATTCAAGGGAACCATGACAACTCTTCAGTCTGAGAAGAGGCATGCCGTTATGAATAAATGTTTGTATACATTTTTTTGTGGATCTTGAAGTGTGCACATGGCGAACGGACTGTGCTTAAAGACATCTGGATGCGATGAAATAGAATTTGTTTAAACAAAATGAAGCCCCTCTCTCTCCACCTGGAAAGCCACCCAGAGCGCACGCTGCTCATCACTACATACTTGTGCAGTGATTTTAATAGGACTGTATTGACAGATATTTCACTACAGCAGTATGAAGGCTTTTGAAAATGTGTGATGACTTTCACAGCTCTTACTGAAAGAGTCAACATGAATACCGTGACTTTACTCATGCTGGAACTGAGGGGGAAAACGCTGAGGAACTTTTAAGGTTTAACAAATTAAAAAACGTCTTCTTCTTCTTCTCCTCCTCCTACTTCTCCTTCTCCCTCTCTATCTCCTTCTCCTTCTCATTCTTCTTCTTCTTTTTATCCTTCTTCATCACCATCATCATTATCATTATCATCTTCTTCATCTTCTTCTCATTCTTCTCCTTCTTATTCTTCTTCTCCTTCTTCATCACCATCATCATTATCATTATCATCTCCTTCTCCTCCTCCTCCTCCTCCTCCTCCTCCTCCTCCTCCTTCTCCTCCTCCTCCTCCTCCTCCTTCCTTTTCTTCTTCTTCTTTCCTTCTCCTACTCTTTCTTCTTCTCCTTCTTCTTCTTATTCTTCATAATTACAGCATATCCTTCCTGTTTTGAATTTGTAAAGTCACAGTATTCATGTTTACACTTTCCATTATTATTATTATATTAAAGACTAAGCTACGTAGTTTATGCACTTCTTGTCATAATACGTAAAATAATAATATAAATAAAAAATGGAGTATTTACATATGCAAAGTTATATAATTTTCTCGGTGGAAAGCTTAAAATGGAAGACAGAAATAAAAAATGTCAGCTAAATTTACGGCTAACAGTACTCTAATGAAGCATTTCCATTTTTTTCACACTTAATGGTATTTCTTTTGACTGCGTCAGCTGGACTCCACATGTAAATAATAAACCATCTAAATGTAAAATACTCCTCTGTGATCTATGGCATATTAATCAGCATGTTTAATGAGCGACTGCTGATGACGGATCGGACAAGGCACGAGTGCGAGATGGTATGTGCATATAAGAGAGACCTATGGATTGATCAGCCTCTTAATTCTATTTTAACAAATAGTCCAGGAGTCTTGGATGGCAGTGCGGGAACATGACTAGGATAATAAGCATCATGGAAGCTAATCAGATTTCTAAGAGGAATTGATTGTTGGTTTTGCAGAAAGAGCAGAAGAAGGCTTGACAATAAGCTGAAATTTAAGTGTTAATTTTTATGCTAATCTTCCAGCAATCTCCACGTGATGCAATTTGCTCCCCTGCTCCGCAGATATGAAATTGTCCCGCTCACAGAGAAAATGTCAGCTTGCCAGACCCTGAAAGCTTGTAATATATTAGGTATGTTTCTATTAGTATGTGTCACACTTGTTAGCCAGCCTCTCTCTCTCTCTCTCTCTCTCTCTCTCTCTCTCTCTCTCTCTCTCTCTCTCTCTCTCTCTCGCATGCACACTTGTGCACATGCAAACTCCCATACTCAGAGTAGTGCGCTCCATGTGTGTGCCGCTCAGCCCGCGGCCTTAAAGAGCGTCTCAGCTCAGTGGCTGTAGCACCAGGGCATTAATGTATTATCATATATCGGGTGGTCCTTGCCCTGTGGACAAAAGGCTGTTTAATACAATTTAATGACATTCCCGAGCAGGAGGGAGAAAGGGGGAAAGAAAGGGCAAAGCCAAGATTAAATTAGCATTTGTGGTTCTTATAGTTCACCCATGCAAAACTTAGCAAAAGAAGCGCTATGACTCCACCCCTCCATCCCCCTTGTTGTTGTCTCTAGATGAAACAGAGCGACAGCATAGAGTGAGAGTTCAAGTAAGAGTTGAGGTGGATAAACTGAACGTAACACGGGTTGCAGCTCATAACCTGTCAGCGACGCTCATGTTCCCCAAAGGCCACAGCTTGATTGATTTCCTGCGCGGCGCAGTGATGTCATCCATAAGAGACGCAAGGAGCTGACAGCAGAAGCATTTGGCATCTCTGTGGCCGCGCCGTTTACCGACACGGGCTTCTTTGTCTTCATCTGTCTCTTCCTCACTTTACACATCTCTATCTCTCTTATTTCCATCCTCTCTCTCTCTCTCTCTCTCTCTCTCTCTCTCTCTCTCTCTCTCTCTCTCTCTCTCTCTCTCTCTCAAGCACAAACCCTCCCCTCATTTCCTCCCTGTTTGTGTTGTGTAAGGAAGCCAGTGCCGGGCATCCAGTGTTACACTCAGCATACTCTGTGTAGAAGGTTTGGATGCAATTCACATATAGGTCAATTAAATGCGCCAACATCTGCTCTCTTCTAACCATTTGCATACAGTATTCATATGTTAATGATGTCCCTTGTTTTGTGTGTGTATGTTTGTGTGTGTGTTTTTCACTTCCTCCCCTCCTCTCTGTCTTTTTGTAAAAAAAAAAAAAAAAAAAGAGATAGAAATTTTTTGGATTCAAACTTGCTTCATGTGGTGACTCCAAACCGGATAGTGCCGTCCTATTTTTATTTCCTCTCCCTCTCTCTCGCTGAAAGCAGAAACTCCTTTACTGTGAGCGGCGGGCTTGTTCAGCTGCCATTGGCCCTGATTTGAACAAGAATCCTTCCACTGTAGCTGCAAAGGAAGTCCTTGCCTTTGGAAAGCAGCTTAACGCCTTATAAATCAGTGATGAGGCAGATGGACCAGCGATAATCTATTTAGAATGCCTCACAGCAAATATTGTCGTACAGATGATTAGAGATTGAGCTATTTTAACTTGGCCTTCTCCGCCCTCTCAGCAAATCTTCTGCTTCTGTGAATGATTTAAATTGGAGAGTTTCTTCTTTTTCCCCCTGCTTTTCCTCCCTAAATATATCTGCGTTTTCGAGTCGCTCGCAAGGGGGAAACGAAGTGGTGATGTGTACGTGTTTTACGCCGCCATTTTCTTGGCAGGCTTCAATGGCGTGCCGCGGAACAAAGAGAGCAGGGAGATGGGCCTGAGCCAACAGGCTAATGACAAAACGCATGCTTCTTAACCCAATATTAGTAGGGGGACGCGGCAGGAGCACGGCTGTACGTGAGGGCTGAAGCCGCACCGGCAACCCGTTTGGCTTTGGTGGTCGATAGGTCCCGATTTAGCACGAGGCCACGAAAGACGGGCCGGACGATGGATGGATAGAGAGGGAGAAAGAGAGAGGGAGGGAAGGAGGGAGGGAGGGCGTAGTGCGAAAATGAAGTGGAGGTTGTCAGATGTGGCAGCTGCTTGGAATCCTGATAAATATAAGTCCTTATTGATCGGCTGAAAATGAAAGATCCCAGAGTGGCGTGCAGTATTTAGCTTCTTGTCTGCCGAGCGCGTCAGCGGTGGCCTTGCCGTGCTGGGATAGATTTTCAGCAGCGCTCTGAGCCACGGCTTTGATTTCATCTTTAACCTTTTTCGGCTGCTTTTCCTTGACCTCTGCGCCACTGCTGTGATTCAGTGAATTTGTTACATTTGGCCTGACATCCTCTCTCTCTCTCTTTCTTTCTTGCTGACAGAGTAAGACTCTTCGCTGCTGTCATCGCTTGTTGCCGTACAGACTACTCAGTGGCGGGGTGAGTCACGGTCTCTTCAACCTGACGGGCCCCGGACCAGTATGCAGTTAGAGTGATCAGGTAAGCAAAGTTCACCTCATGCCCCACACCGCTCCTACAGTCGGTAGTTGTAACACGACACCGCTCCTGAACCAGATGCAGGACATATACATTTCTGATCCCAGATCTGAACGCTTGAGCAGTCCTTAGATAAGACATAAAGCATGCTCACTTACCCGTTGGTCTCAAATCATCAGTGTCAGGATGAGATTAACTGATCCCAGAGTCTGATCCCTTACAGACAGTCCATTTGAAGTGGCACGTTTTGTGCTGAACGGTTGTAATCTTCTCCTGCAATGTTTCTTTAAGCCGAACACCTAAATGACATATAAAAGCCCAATTTAGAGCAATTGCTTCTCCAATTTGCTCTTCTATCTGGTTCAAGCCTTTCCAGTGACATGTTTCCTGTGTGGCCATCATTTTCTTAATAAATATAAAAGATGTACAGTAGGGGATACCGCAGCTAGTTGTCTTAAGGTTTGTATCTTATTATCTAAAAGACTACTTGTGTGTTAATTGTGGTGTTGTTTGTGAGTTTCAAACATCCCAAATTATAATTTTATTGAATTATTTTATTATCCAGCTTTTCAACAATTATTATTTTATTATTGTTTTGACATAATATTAATAATTTTATTTAGTAAGCGTGCAGTACATTGATCAAAAGTAAATGACAGTAAATGCATTTACAAAATATCTATTTTCCAATAAATGCTGTTTTAATATAGTCTTATATTAATCAAATAATCCAGAAAGAAAGCTCATCACAGTTTTCACTAAAATATTATGCAGCACAACTATTTAAAGATTGATAATAATAAGAAATGTTTATTGAGCATCACATCAGCATAATAATAAAATAATATGTGTTCTCAGTCCTCAACCAAAAATAGATAAATAAATAAGGTTGTCCCATAAAATATCAGAAGTCCAAATTTATTGTTGGATATTTTTGTAAGTTAATTTGTAATTTTCAAATTGTTCTACTGCTTAATTATTGACAGGTTCATAATGACAACTTACTTTATATATTTTTATGACATACCTGGCTTTCAAGAAAATTAAATACAGAAATGGACTTTTAATAATAAACCCAGCCTGAGAAATATTCACTGGGGTAAAAGGTGTGTCATGCATGTTATTGCATGTTTGGATCATTAAGTGTAATCTTTAAATCAAAATCTAGAATGAAAAGATGCTAATGATTTTCATTTTTTCAATTTTTAGAAATAAGGGGTAAAAGCAGCCCATAAATAAAAAGTCTTCTCCTCCTCCTCTTCCTCCTCCTCCTCCTCCTCCTCCTGAACAATGCTCCAGCACACTTTTAGATAGATTATAAATCCCCTATGAGAGAGCCTGCAACAGCTGTTGGCAGACATACTAGATATGAGAATAGCAGCATAGGATGAAGGAGCATTAAAAATTAATATGCTATTTAGCCTAGGTGTATTTTAGGTATTTGACATTTTCATGTCCGGGACAGACTAAATTTATTCATAGTACAGAAAAAAAATAATAAAAAATAAAAATAGAAAAAAAAAAAGATTGGGAAGGGGTGGTAAGAGCTGTAAACGGAGGTCGCTGTTTTTTTTTTTTCCTTTTCTTTTTTATGGTCACCCTTTCATTCAGTAATGATAGGTGTTAAGACATCGTCTATGGAGGAGACTGGAGCCCATTATGGGTACGGTAATAATTAGCACATGGCACAAAGGGAACCGATTGCCTCTTAAGCCTCTGCTTAATGCTTTTTTTGTTGCATTGTTTTGCTATTTTTATTTCTATTTATTTTGTTTTCTGGTGTTTTTTTCCCCTTCTCGTTGTGTTTTGTTGAATGGTTAAAGGAACTGTGTGTGTGTGTGTGTGTGTGTGTGTGTGTGTGTGTGTGTGTGTGTGTGTGTGTGTGTGTGTGTGTGTGTGTGTGTGTGTGTGTGTGTGTGTGTGTGTGTGTGTGTGTGTGTGTGTGTGTGTGTGTGTGTGTGTGTGTGTGGATGAGACAGTGAGAGTGGAAATCCCAGCTTCAGTAGTGATTAATTACTAATACTCCCTCAGAACATCTCTCTATCCCTGACTATCTAATCACACTGAAATCTAAGACATGTCCTGAGAGGAGAAGAGATGATAGGACTACATGGACCCTCTCTCTTCATTGTAACTTTATCAATCTCACAATCTTTCTTCTTTTTTCCTTAAAGGAACAGTTCACTCAAAAATGAACCATTTACCCACCCTCGTGTTTTTCAAAACACATAAAACTTTCTTCTGTAGAACACAGAGGGAGTTATGTATAGCAGAATGTTCAAGCTGCTCTGTTAAATACAATGAAAGTGGATGGGGACCACAGCTGTCAAGCAAGATTTTCAAGGAATAACAAAATACATTTCAGTCTGTTCTTCACGCAAAGCTTTCTTATAGAGTGCAACAGTTGGGTATTGGAAGTAAAAATCCCATTCATTTTCTCCACAGGGGAAGTGTTATCTTTACTCTTTAGTATTGTGCTTGTTGTGTGGTATTTTTTTTTGCACTTGAATTCCATTGTACCAATGTCTAATGACAATAAAGGCATTCAAATTCATATTCAAATTTTAAGGAAAACTAATAAACCTTTAAAGACAGAACTGTGAACTATGACGTTGTGAAAATATGGTCTTGAAAATATTCTTGAAGCTATCAACCCATATTGCTTATTTGTAAAATATGTTTATCATCAGAATTCCTGGTGTAAAACATCATAACCCATGTTGCTCCAAGGAAATATTTACCAATCAGAAAATCGCAACAAGCAAATTGCTCCAAAATGACAACCCACTCCCATGAAGCACTGCAAATTACGTAATAGTAATCTTCCTACAATATAAAACTACTGTCTTTATATAAATATATTAGTTCCTATAAATATAATAAACATAAACTTTAAATAAATATTTTTAATTTAATAAATTTTTATTTTTTATCCAATCGTCATTTGCAATGCTGGAATGTTATCTAATTTATGTACAGTCTTGTATAGTTGTATTTTGATTGATTTTCAAATCATTTTTCCTTCAAATCAAACAACTGTTGCACTCCATAGCCTCAGAAGACTTGAAATGTAGTTCATGAGCCATAAGGACTACATTTATTATGCACAGTTCCAGTCCCCATCCACTTTCATTGTATGGAAAAGAGTTGCTCGGACATTCTGCTAAATTCCCCCTTTTGTATCCCTCGGAGGAAACATGTAAATGATGCAGAATTTTATTTTCAGGTGAACTACCTCTTTTGTTCTCTTTCGCTTCCTCCATCCTTCTCTAACGTTCTTCCTCTCTTCTCTCGCTAATTCGCTATCAGTCCATATGTGTCTCGCCTGGATTTTTGTAACAAGCTCCACTCCCCCTCACTTCTCCCTCTCTCGTTCTCTCCCTTTCTCAGGTGTTATATATATATACATACACTGTTACTCCCTGAGGTAATATTTAGCAATAGCATGTTTAACACCACAACCCTCCAGTCACAGATCCTCACATCATGCTTAAAAAACACAGACGGGTGACATGCTTCTGAATCTGCTTCGTTTCTATCTCTGAAGAAAATGTGGCTTTTATTTAACAGTTATAGCTATTACAGGATCACATAAAAAAAAAAAAAAATCTCAAGACAAGGATAATTTCCATAGATATCTCTCACTACAAAGAAAGCTAGAAATCAAAGCGTTGCCATCATTTAAAGAAAGACAGAGACTTTTCGAATGACACTTTTCATTTTTCCGTATTTTTCGGCTGGTGAAGTATTTGCATAGCTGAAGTTAGCAGTCTCTCTTGACAGGTTGGGGAGAACAAACAAAAGCGCTCTCTCTAGAGACTCTCTCCGCCATGTAGGGTGATGCAAGCTTACATATATTAACAGTGAATTGTACAATTGTACTAACTATCACAATGAGCGTCTACCCAAAGTCCTCAGTTTTATCTGTTTCTGAGCAGAGAGTTTTGTCACCGTTGTCAGAGTTGCATGAAAGTAGCCATGTTTGATGTTCCTGATGTTTGTTGCTAGTCTCCGACTGTGTTTGGACATGTGCGACAGAGTCCTCGGCCCCTTCGGGTCAGCGTGCGTGCAAGCGTGTGTGTTTCCCCATGTGGCGGGAGGGCTGGAGTGTCAGAGTGGATGTGCCTTTGAGGCCATGGCGCAGCAGATTAGCGTCTTTTCTTATCATTCAAATCGAGTCTCCGCTCCCTTTGAAAAACATATTGTACACATCTCCTCCCTCCCCTCCGTCGCCCCTGACGACAATCTGCGGCCATGATGGCTGCCTCCGAGGAGCTTCCCCGAGCTGGTTGCGGAAAGAGAGAGCAAGAGAGACAGGAAAAAGACAGAGCGAGAGAGAGAGAGAGAGAGAGAGTGTCAAGGGACGGCGGAGGGAGGGGTTGTCCATCCCGAACCCTCTCCCACATCATCAGAGTGTGATTGCAGCTGGGTAATTGATATATGGCTGTGGCTGTCTCTTCTTCTCACCCTTGTTAAGGTCAACTTATCTACATTTCACCCCTTATTTCTCCACTCCCATTATATCTCCCCACAGATATTGACTGACTGGTGCGGCCTGTCTTCCTGAAAATATGAATTGAGGATGAAACAAGCGAGCGCTCGTGCGCACAGACAGCGATGTAGAGGAGGAGGAGGGGGCTCGCTTTATTCCGGTGCCTAACCCTTGCCTGTTATCAAAGTAACTTCCAGCTTATTAGTAACAAAAGGCCTTTTTCTCCTGCTCTCATCCCTCCCCCTCCTCCTTCCTCCTTTGTGCGGGCCGTGTTCGCTAGCGCTTCCTGAATTAAACTGCTGGCTTCCTGTTCTTTTATATGCATGGCCACATCTGGGGGAGCTTGCTCGCAGCCCCGCTGCTTAATAACAATCACCTTCCCTTTCAGTCGCCCCTGATTGTTTCTAATTCACTCTGACAGATAGTGGCTGACAAGCCGCCCGCGCCTCCTCCCTCCGTGACCCCGGCTCACTCACCATACTTATACCGCCTGTCATTTTTAATATTTGATTTCGCTTTTAAAGTTATGTGTTTTAGTCCAGTGATGAAATCAGTGTTTAACCGAAACACAAAATGGATCTCTCTCCCACTTTCCCCGGGCTTCTTTTTTGGCATCGGCTTGTTCTTTTCCTGCTCTTTCTTCCTTCGCTCTTTCTCTCTCTATGGTCTTTCTGTTCATTGGAGACAATAGGATGAAGGTGGTTTAAATGCCATGCGGGGTGGCACGATGGTGCGTCGTGCTATGGCATTTTGGAGATGTTTTTTTTCCCCCGATGCAGTCCATCTGGACGTCTGGTCCGGAGGACTCTATAA
Source organism: Gobiocypris rarus (assembly GCA_023029165.1). Classification (NCBI taxonomy): domain Eukaryota; kingdom Metazoa; phylum Chordata; class Actinopteri; order Cypriniformes; family Gobionidae; genus Gobiocypris; species Gobiocypris rarus. The sequence goes on along the minus strand of CM040912.1, from coordinate 25,766,587 downwards.
AAGCTGGTGGATTGGATGGAGTCATGGCCACATTTCCCATTTATTAATGTGAAAGAAAGTGTGACGCATAGCAAACATTTTATTCAACAATTATTCACCAGTGACAGTGATTTGTGGACGGTTCACTCAAGTCATTCTCAGTTAAAGACATGTAGACGTGCATTATTTATATTTATTTATTTTGACAGCATGGGGCCACTACTAGATTGTTGAGAGAATGGATGGATGCATTGACAGCTAGATGGATTGCATTTTGTGAGAAATCCATTCAGTTATTTGATCAAAATACAACCCAACTTTGAAAATAAAATGTTTGTTTTAGTCAGTTCAGTAATGGTCTCTTATATGTTGTGTTTAGAGCCTTCCAACGCAGTTTAAGTTCTGTATGAAGCTCAACCCTCATGTTCTGTTTGACTATGTTAATGTGTAAATATGGAAGTATATAGATTATACATTATTAATGGTAATGACTTTTATCTTTATTATTTAAATTTGGTCAAAGGAATGCTAAAATAATAAAAAAATAGATACAAATACAAGTATTGTTGTTATTGCTATTATTGTTATTAGTAGTATTAGAATCACATTTATTAATAAGAACAATAATAAATGCTTAGAGCATCTTTTTGATGCTGACAGTTGAAGTTTACTCAGTTTTTGTTTATAGGAATAGGTAAGGTCAAACGGATAGTCTTGCAAGAATGATTTTGACAATAAAAGGGCATTGAGGGCTAAAACAACTATCAAAGCCACAGAGAAAGTGTGCAAGGAGGAGAATAGAAACCTCTGAGAAACATCTTCCTGCGTCTTGACAGCTATCTTTCTACCTAGCAATTCACCTTAAACTACAGTACTTAACAGTTTCAGAGCAATTTAAATCAAACACTTCCAGCCTCACATACTCGCATCATTATTTTTTTACAAAGCACCATGTATAGTTCTTTAATCAGTCAATCACGGAGTCTGTGCCATCATAATGCACCCCTCACGCTTCCTGTTGTTCAAACACTATCACAGTTGAAATCAATAGAATTGTATTTTTAACTCACTTCAATCAAAACACCCACACTGTTTGTGTACTCTGCTCTCTCCATCAATAGTCTTAAGACCAAAAACTAAACTATTGCGTTGATGTTCAACCTACCGAACACACAGGCATCACTTCATTCCGGGAAGCGACAGTGCCTTGGGCGTGCCCAAGTCCAGTATTTCGTCTTCTTCTTTTTTTTTTTTTTTTTTTTTTTTGAATGACAAAAACATAACTAATTGGAGAACCACTGCATGTTTTCACTAAAGGCACAATTTAATTACATTTGAACCAGAATGAGTATTTTGGGAATGTGATATATTCGTTCAAACAAATGGAGCGAGAAAAATGCAATATTTGTTTTGCTTTGATTAGCAGATTGGCAGGGACTTTTGCTGTTGTTGTTGTTTTTGTCCCCCTCCACCTCCTCAAGTCAAAACTTTTGGGTTCCTGTTTTACCTACACGGGTACAACTCAACCTCATCCTAAAGTGACAATACCACCATTTAAATCGTAATAATCCTTGTCCGGAGGGTCTGTGACTGTGTCCTATATACATTAGCCAGCTTGTTGCCTTCTCTGTTAGTGGCACTGCTGATAAATACGTTATTAATAACTTTCTAAATAATGTAAAGTGTATTGTTGTCTCCGAGGTTGTATTAATAAACATGAAGGAATTTATTTGTCTTTAACAAAGCATGATTAATGCACATTAGCGTGTGGATTCCTAATTCTTGCCGTCTTCTCTTCTCAGCCCAATGAAAAAAGAAGAAAAAACACACCCATCAGCATTAAATATTTATGGCATAATATTAATGGTTTTGTAAAGAAAATAACAAGTTATTAATCCTCTGATTAACAACTGATTAACCTTTTTATTAAACACGTGATCCGTGCTTCGTGGATTCAGGATGTGTCGCTCGAGTGTGCTGCGGAATAATTATTTTTGTGTCTTTTTTAATTGCAAAAATTGCACGGATGAATTGTTTTTCTGCCCTTTTTTTTCTTTCCAAAGCATGCACAGATAGAGACGGATATGGTATCGCCGACACACTATTTTGTCGATGTAAAGCGACCCGGAGCATCCTACAAAAAAAAAACGGACTAACATAGTGCACAAAAAAACTGACTAAATATAGCAGGACATATCTGCGGACAATGAGGTTTAATTCTCGCATCCGTTTATTCTCGTGTTATTGGCATGTGTGGGAAAATAGGGAGAATGCACGCACTGCTAAAGGACAAGCGCCCCTCTTTCTCTCTATCTGTCTCTGCTCATCTCACTGCCATTGTGTGTATTTTTAGGTCTTGCCTGAGTCAGTTCAAGCACAATTATGCTTATGTTTCACACACGCCAAGTGTGACTTCATCTTACGGAGAGGAAAGGGGGCAGTTTTGCAAATAAAATAAAACTATATCATTTATAGCATTTCACATTGTCAAGATTTCCTGCTGCTTTCCAGCTTCCTGATGCACAGACAGACAGACAGACAGAGAGAGAAAGTGAAGTTATGAAGGACGGCCTGCAGGTCCCTCCTCCCCTGACCGTCAAATCTCCTTGGGAACGCAACACCCTCCTCAGGTGATTAATACAAACGTTGGGCCTAGGCTGTTTTACAAACATAAAAAAAAAATGTAATTCATAATGCGTTTTATACCCTGACCCCTGCCATCTATTGTGTGGCTATTCTTTAGCTTGCAGAATCCATCAAAGGCCATAGTGTTGTGAAAACCAATAACAATAGCAGTCTTTGTGTGGAGATGTGTGGGGATAAGGGTGTTGGGACACTTGTTGTTTTTTATGCCTGGTCTTATGATGGATTAGTGCTTGTTCGGTAGGGTGTCTTTGTTAACTTTCTCTCACACTTAAAAAAAAAAAAAGTTAATTTTCTTTCATATGGACTGATCTTACCTTCAGTGACTTCCTCACCCCCTCGCTCAGTTTATACTCTTGCTTTTTCTCTTTCTGTCCTGCTGTTGAGTGTTTCTTCCTCCCTCTTAACCTTTTTCTGCAGAGTCCTTCATATTTTCTTTCTTTTATCGTAGTCTCTCTCTCTCTCTCTCTCTCTCTCTCTCTCTCTCTCTCTCTCTCTCTCTCTCTCTCTTTCAATCTTCACGCAAGCAAACTGGCCACCCTGGGAATCCTGGCAGTCAGTCACACGCCCCTCCAAAAACAATTATCTTTGAACTTGCTTTTAGTGCTGTTTGTCCTAATTACAGATCATTTTCCCTGTCACATTTCTACTTTTATTGCAGTTTTGCCCTGAATGTTGATCCTATTGAGGTTCAAGCTTATTTTACTCGCTGGAACACCCCTAAGACCTGGATTCATCTAATATTCCCCTGTGCCTTTTGCTCTCTCTTTTCAAATTTGATTTTTTTTCTCCTTTTCTTCTATTTCTTTCTTTTTTGAATGTATCTTTTTTTGTAGCATTATCTTATTGAATTAGACTGAGATCTCAAAATACACAGTAAAGATCTATGGCCTGTTTTATTCGTGGCGTTAAGGTTTAGGTACTGCTGTGCTCGTGCGCGTGTGTGTGAGGTATGAGCAGCCGTAAGGCATGCTAACTTCAGTCCCACAGGGAAACCCTGTGTGTATTTTTAGTTCTCTGCTACAGAGGTGGACTTTGTTGTAATTAAAACCAAGTAAAGGTGGTTAATTCATTCCTATGCCTGGCTGTTTCAAATATCAATCTATTCTGTTTTAAACATATCGCACATATGCGCATACGCACCCACTTGCTTGCTTAGCATAACACACTCACACAGACACGCACACGAGCTCGTAAGCCTCTTACAGATCCGATTCCGCATGCAGACACAACATGCGCTGGAGTTGCAAGGAGAGTCTTAGACATGGTGCAGGGCCTTTTTCAATTAGAGGCGTATCGCAAATGGCCCGATAGCATCATAATGCAGCGGGTCCGGGTCACTGGTAGGATGTGGGATTAGAACCAAGTAGTGGTTCTGGCAGAGCAGAAAAACTCAAAACATCACAGCATGAAGACACATCTCCCTCCTATCTGCAAGTCACACACTAGAGAGATAATAGAGATGTCTTAGTGAGCTTCACAGAGTGCCAGCATCTCTCTCTCTCTCTCTCTTTCTCTCTCTCTCTCTCTCTCTCTCTCTCTCTCTCTCTCTCTCTCTCTCTGTACTGTTAGGGTCAGAGAATAAGTACTGTATACATGTACAGGACCGAGAATAACAGATAATCACATCATCCAAAAAGTAAAATTATATCAATATTTCTTCACCCTTATGTTGTTCCAAACCTGTATGACTTTATTTTCTGTGGAACATGAAACATGGTTTATTTATTTGATCATACAATAGAAGTCAATGGTAACCAAAACGTTTTGACTTCCAAACTTCATTGACTTTATTTTTTTAAATAAAAGAAAATAAGAAAGACTCACACCTTATTTTCAAGTGTCTATAGTTAATGTCTTCTCATTTGATGTTTTCATAAGATAAAATAATATGATTTAGGAGAAAGCTATTTGTAGGCTGTTATGAAACCTTCCTATGGCTTGTCCCTCAAATCATTCCCCAGGGTCATCTATGGCAGTGGGTCTCAACTGATTTTGCTTTAGACCTCAGATTTTGGACATCAAGTGGATGTCAAGTACTTTAGATCAGTGTTTCCCAGTTTTCCGGTTCTTTCTGCTATGGCACAGTTTTGATAAGTAAAAAATCTCACGGCACAGCACTATAAAATATAACAAAATTGCAAAAACAAGCATCACTTAAAATGGCATATAACAACTAGATATTATATTAAAAGTTACACTCACATTTAATGTGAACTTAAATCAGGTAGGAACACAACAAGGTCACTGTATGTCAGGCGGAAACATCGTATTTAACATTGTTGTCAAAGTTGGTATTGTGGCTTTATATAGTTATGGTCAGACACTTGCACATGTCATAATATTATTATTTTATAAAAATCAAGCTCAAATTGAGTTACAAGTTTTTTGACCAAGTTTTCTGATTTATATATATATATAAGTCAGTCAGTGGAACAGCCGTATCTGAGGCATCGCATTACTTTTTCATCAACTTACATGATATAAAAGTTATTGTAGCTATGGGCACTCAGTTCTTGTTGTTGAAATTTCTTGATCAAAATCTCATGATACAAAAGAAGCGCTATGCACAGGATATTTTAAACAGTACATTTGCTTTAACTGTAGATGGCAAAGACTAACACTATTCTCCACTGTTCAAATAAAAAAAACGTCAGCCTTTATGGACATAGTGTTTCTTGAGTAAAGAAAACGCTGTACTTACTCAAACATCAGTTATTTGTTTACCCTTGCATTGCAAACAAGCAGAGAGATCTACAAACTGTGTGCGGCACATTCTAAATGAAGGCAAGGTGGAGTTATGAGGTTTGACTGACAGTTTGAGGAGCAAATGGAGCCAACCTCTTTTTAAATGCTTTTTATTGGTTAGATATTTGTAAAAGCCACATACAGATGTAAAGGATAGGACCAATAGCATAATTTTTAACTATGACGAAATATAGAGATTCAAGGTTTTGGCCAGACATCGCAATGATGTATTCTTATTTGTAACAGTTATTTTTACTTATTTTTGGAATTACTTTAGATATCAAGTGTTGACCTACACGTTACCAAAACCATCATATCATATAGAATTAAATTTCAATTAGTTAATGCTCTTAGCAGCCAAATAATTATCTGCACAAAACTTACTTTGTCCTTTTTTTAATCCCTTAGTGTTGTTTTGTTCGTAGTGTTCGAGGATGAGGGAATGCCAAGCAACCTGTTCATGTTGACTTGAGCCTTATTTGTTAGCTTCTACCCAATGACAGATGCATTTCCACCAAAATACTGTAGAGTTTGATTGGATGCGTGACCTTTGGAAACAACAAAAAATTATGGGAAGCACTCTCTCTTCCCTTTTAAAGGTCGGTAAGCCTATTTATTAAAATTATTTGAAGTAAAAATGCACAATTATATGATTAGTTGCACTTTATTATTTATATTTAGCATTGCCCCCCTCCCCTCATCCCCACCCCAGGTGTCTGTGTCCCTGTCAAAACATATCTGCCACCCCACACGTTTTGGTCATGCCCCACCAGCTGAGAAGCGCTGCTGTACACCATCTCTCCCCTGATAATCTCAGACCTGTATGTCAGATCACCTTTGTAATCCAGCCATCATGGAAACTCAAATGGGAAGAGAGGGAGAATACCAGTCTCTTATCTTCATTTACTCTTCTCTCTATCTCTCTCTCTCTCCTTTTTTATTTTTTAATCTTTGCTGTTTCTCATAGAGTATTGCTGCTTCTCAAAAGATAGAAAGCAGACAATTTGGAGTACAGAGAACGTTGATAGTGCTGTGAAGTGCCCCCTCGAGGAGGTACACGCACACACGCGCATTGGAGAGTTGTTCATTTATTCCTTGCTCAGATGAGAGCAGTACTTTGTGCCTTCAGTGTTTTGTGGCTCATACACACGATGCTCTCAAGCACACATGCGAGCATATTCTTCCTGTTTTCACAGTCCTACACATACATAAAAATACACAGAAACATAATTGATTAAGCTTGTTTAAAAAGAACACTGCTTTTTTAGCCCTACAACAAAAAGATATTTAAGTCCTCGTCGCTCTGTTTTCTAACTTGACACTAATGTAGACTGAAATACACACTGTCAAAAGTGTGTGTGATGCTTTAGGTGCGTATATTGTTTCTTTTTTCAAACGCTAGAATATACAGTGACAGACCTTGATAGGTGTTTTGTTGGTATATCGCTCTCCTGGTTTAATGAGCTTGTTTTCTATTCCGACCCAATTGTCAGTTCGCCTCTACGTTTTCTCTGTCATTCTCTGCCTCTAATGCATTGACAAAGAGAGGCTTTTTTTCCTCCTCCAAATCAACCGTTTCCTGAATCAAAGCCTGAGAACTTCAGCTGTATGCCACAGCAGCCCTCTTCTGCCACACTTCCTCTGTCTTCCTGCCTGTAGCTTGGCGGCTTCCTCCTCAGCAGGGGGAAAGGTAAATCATGTGAGGAGAAGGACTGGGGAAGGGTAGCTGACTGTGACACGTACCTGTCAGCAGGTACTCAAAATAATTGGTAAATGACTGTAGCGGGATGGAGAGGGCTCTCTCTTCCCCTCCTCCATTTGATAAATATTTGAAGTTGCCAGGCGGTCGTAGAGCGCAGCACAGAGAGTGGGAATATCACAGACGTTGGGCTTAGAAAGCAGGCGTAACGGAGATGGGCGTATTGTGCAGGGATAGAAAGAGAGATAAACTACAAGTAAAGAGTAATACGTTTCGAAAGTTAAAAGCTAATCAGCTGGGACTTGATTTTGTAACCTAGTGAAGCAGACCTGCATTTATACCTGCATTAACTCAATTACATAGAGTGTAGGCTTATATTAGATGGGCTATACGCACACACTCGCACAGGCTTCAGTTGGCAGCCCTCTGCCACTCACACACATTAAACGTGAAAAATGCATAATTCCTCATAATTTTGAAACAATGCCATGGAAAGTTCAGTCCGATAATTACACTGCGGACAAATGTGCTTTAACATTGGGAAATCTTCGCTCCCTGCCAGTTTTAGGAGCGCCATTGGGCTCTGTTTGTCTGATAATGAACAGTATTCATTTTCATCATGTTCCTTCACCCCTCCTCAACTCTCTTTACACCATAGTCAATTAAAGCCCTCAGGGCCCTTCTGTGCATAAAGGGATATATAACTCTTTTGACATTTGGCTGTGGACATATTAGGCACACCCAGAGCACATTTAGAGCGAATAGCCTTTATAGCGTATTTAAAAGGCCCCATTCCAGCTACAGCCAAAGAGGGCGACTGATGATTGGTCAGAGAGCCTGCCTTCATTTTACGATATAAGGTGAGGGCGTTGCACTGGCATGTCGGACAGAAGAATAAATAGGAATTCGGATCAGGTAAATGTTTTTTGTAGCTTCAATACTTTGGCGATCGTCCAATCCGAAGCTACGGCTTTTTGGTTATGGCAGGCACGAAGTTTTCAAAGATGTTTTAGCAAAGACAGCTGGGTAATGGCAGCTTTGAGACAACCAACATGAATACCAATCCTGGCCAAAGGACTTTGGACAGCAAAGGATCCCTTCGGTGTAGCTTACTAGGGTAAAGCAAAGGAGTGGGTATATGAGGCCATGCAGGCACGTCCATAGCCTTTTCCGCTCTGCCGATGGTGACTGGGGGACTTAGATAGGACGTTTGGGTAATGAGGCGTGAGGAGCACGTCCTATCCTCACACGCCTAGCGAGTGTTCCTCCAGGGCTGTCTGGAGCAGACTTGCAGGGTCATGCATGGCGCTCGTTGGCATAAAACAGCTCGAGGTGTGAAACTCATCCCCTGGGCCCTTAGCCTCTCTGCCCTATAATGCTGAGTCAACTGAGCGACACGGCAGCCTGCTCTGATCCATGGCATTGGGACTGAATCATTGTTCTAGCATTGGAAAGTTTCCTGAGAACAGACGTTAACGTAACCATTTGGTGCTGTTGAGTCAATTGGCTTGAGTTACAACTTGTTAAGGTGTTTTAATACCCTCTTTGACTATTAATAATACAGCCACCCTTTTATGTGGTAGACATAGACCTGCGGTTGTAAAGTAAACTCACTTGTTTCACCGAGTCGAAGCTCAGAAATCATCCCCATTCACCCAAAGTCAGAATTCTGGTGTCATCAGAAATATCCCAGTCTTTCAATATTCGCCTCTGCCATCTTCTGTAACAAATAAATGTCCTGATACAGCAGCTCTCCTCGGGACATTTCCATTGACATACGAGAATCAGGGAGAATTTTTTGCATCGCTTGCATTCCAAATGAGCCACAGTAAGTGTTTTATGTGGACATTATTATCCCGATATGGCTCTCAATGCATGTAAAAAGGAATGACCCCACCATCGTGATTTATTCATTCCTGTCTAGGATATATGCATAGGCTCAGAAAATCCTTGATTCTGCTCAGAATGAAGGCGGATATATAATTCATGAAAGCTAATGCATTGTTTCTGTTGCTTCATCGTGGCTCTTCCACCACCACCCCCTTCTCTGCCAGCCTATTCTCTGGCAAAAGGTTGGCAATAATATCAGTATTGAAATGAGAAGTTTGAAAGACGCACCGCTTCCTTTTTATGTGTGTGTAAACTGATTTGAATCACACATTGGGGGCTTACTGAGCGGAGCTTTAAATGTTAAATGGGGGTTGAAGTCTGCCTGAACTAATTTGTAGAGCTTTGCACCATGTTGACATTTAAATGTGATAAGAATAGAAAACTGTATGCCGACCTATTTTGAAGATGCTTTCGGAATACATTCACATCAGCCGCGGTCTATAATTAATAAAAAAAGACAGGATATCCCCCCCTCCTCCAACCTTTTTTTGCACCAGATTTGATTATAATACAACCCTTACAAGGCACAGAACGACAGAAAAAATAAAGAGGGACTAAAATATGAGCATGGAGGGAATTAAGAGGGAAGTGGATAGCACACACCTGGGTTTGGAGGAGGGGTAGAGATTGCATCGGCTGGCTGCTGTGCTATCACATTACCACGATCCAGCCCCTGTGTTTGTGAGAGCGAGCGGGGAGGAGAGGGACCTCGCCAAATCAGCATGCAAATAACGCCACATTGTTAACTTAATCAGATGCAGGAGATAAAATATGGAGGGGAGAGGAAGGGAGGGGGTTAGGGAAGGAAAGATCGAGTGGAGGGGGCTGCACAAACAAGAGTCAGGGTCTTCTGAAATGGCGGAGAGTGAAAGATTAAACCTCTCTACCGATGGGGATGATGTTTGCAGGGTGCTGGTGTCAGGTCCCGCAGGGGTAAAGGGTGCGCATTTGTGTGTGTCTGTTTCTGCTTAGGAGTGTATGTGAGTGTGTGTTAAGCAGATTGAGGTATCTTCTCGGAGATATATGAAGTCTTTCAGACAGGAAGAGCTCAGTGATTGGCTTGCATCATATCCAATCAAGTGACAGAGAACTGATTGGTCTGTGTCTGTTTTAGGCAACCCAGTGTAACAGGTGTCACGTGGTTACTAGGGCTGTTTATCGATATGCTTTTTCAGTTTAATTAAATTCTGATTCAAAAGTGCTCAGTTTCAATTGATTTGATCAATTTGATTCATTTGGGTATAGTTCAGCTGCAGTGCCCATTTTTATTCATTTTAAATTATGCAGGGAAACTCAATACTTTTAAAAAACTTTATTTATTTATTAAAATTATTATTATATATACATATATATATATATATATATATATATATATATATATATATATATATATATATATATATATATATATATATATATATATATATATATATAAAAGAAGAAAACGTTATAAAATGATAAACTGCTAAACAAATGAATAAACTCCCACGGAAGAAAGAGTTTACAAAATATGGCTGGGGTTCCTCTTTTTATTATTGAAGGATGAATTTCATTAATATTTTTGTTTCTCATACTGTCAGTAAATTTATGTCCATTTTAATGTAAACAAGCCATAAAAACACACTAAAAAAACCTCCCATATCTTCACCCAGCTGCTGTGTAGCTTCTGACAGCCAAATTGCACACAGAGGTCACGACCTCCCCGGCAACGTTCATACGGAGATCAGCGCACGAGGCGAGCTGGCGGGCAATGGTAACACATACAACATGTTAACATGGCAGCTCGAACCAAACCATAACAGATGAAGGGAGGAATATGTGTAATCCCTCCCCACGCGTTAGAACGAAAGAGCCACGTGCCCACCTCGCATCTCACGGGACCGGGAGATACCGGGAGGTCGTTTTTCACTAAAACATCCTTGGCTTTATGAACTTATCTTCTCTTTCTCTCCGTTTGTTTTCTTCCTCTCTCGTTGACTGCGGGTCACCGTGGCAGCCCCCCCCCGAAAGAGGATTGAATGTGTTATCATGTTCAAGGTCACAGAGGGCAGGTAGGAGGATAAGAATGTGTCAAGCTGGCCAGGGGAAGAAGTATGAGGGACTGAGTGAGGAGACTGTGTGGAATCTGGTGGGCTGGCCAACCCAGACCTCTCTCAAACTGTGCCTCTGTTTGTTCCCCATCAGTTAAACTCTGATGCTTAAATACCACAGGTGGAGGGCTTTACACTGGCAGGCTATGATTTCCAGGTCAAAAGGGCTTGGCTTTGACCCTAATGTCATTTGACCCTGTGCACTTTGACCATGTATTTGTTACCTCTCAAGCTTTGATTAGTGCTACTGTAGTGGATTGTTTAAATGTAGGGAACATGAGAGTCTTGCCTATTTTTATATATATGCTCTAGAACACCAGGTCTCAAACTGCCTGATCATAAAAATAGCAATAGCAGTGTGGAGAGCGCTCCGACATACAGCACAACAGTGCTTCAGGCAACCCGAGTTTGAGTCCTGACTCTTCTTATATAATAATAATAATAATAATAATAATAATAATAATAATAAGATTTTGCAACTTTAAGATATGCTGTGACTGGCTGTGCTTTGATCGTGGGGGTCGCAAGTTCTAGTCAATGTTATTTTAGGGCCCACTTGCTGAAATGTTTAAGAACCATTGCTTTAGAAAAGAACAGCTATGTAAAGGTGAAATGATTATTGTTTACAAACAGGTTTCCCAAAGATTCTCCCTCTGCAATTGGTCAGAAACACAAATAGTCCCACCCAAAATGATCCTATTGGTTGAGTCAATGTTGCTATATCATGCTGGCCATGAAGGTTAAAAAACTCTACAGCAATGTTTTGATAGTTTTACAGTGTTTACACTTTTAGGGGGAATCAACCTACTAATGGTCTACTTATAGCTAGCTCTGCATATTTTTATTATTATTTATTTATTCATTTATTCATAACATTGAAAAAAATTGCACACTTGATCTTTAGGTTCTGCTCACTGTGTTACCCTAAATGGGTCCTTGAAACATCAAGTAGAAAATGTTAATTTGTATGGAAAAAATATCAGTTAAGCTACAGGCTGTGCAACACCTGCTTATTTTTGTTGCTTTTTTGCATAAAAAGAAACAGTGAATGTATCTTTTTTTGTTGCATGAATCACAAACCTTTTTTATATATAAACAAAAGCCTTTGAGGTTTGACCAGCTCTGCTTTGGTCGTTTAATCATAGTTGTGTGACAGCGTAACGTTGGCATGGAGGTAAACGCTTTCTGCTTGGCTTGTGGTCGAGCAGCGTTTCTCTCCTCTCTCTCTCTCTCTCTCTCTCTCTCTCTCTCTCTCTCTCTCTCTCTCTGTCTCTCTCTCTCTCTCTCTCTCTGTCTCTCTCTCTGTCTCTCTCTCTGTCTCTCTCTCTCTCTCTCTCTCTCTCTCTCTCTCTCTCTCTCTCCGTCTCTGATCCTGCTGGGATCTGTGGCCTCACCATTTCCGATAAAGCCTGATAAATAAACATGTGCCCTGATCTCCCTGAGGTCCTCCACCCTTTCTCCAGAGTCCACCCATTCCACACACACTTCCTCCCTTCACAATTAGCCCACAATAAAACACTCTTTTCTCTTAATAAAGAGAGGCTTTTTAACATACACTCACCCTCCACAGTCTTCCTCTTCTGCTTAGCAGTGATGGAGCGACCGTGGAGGGAAGAAACACAGCTTTAGAAGGCCTATCTCGTCTTACCATTCACAGACAAACAATAGAGCAGACAAAAAAATACCAAATAAAACGATGTAAAATAAGAAAATATATTTGTAACATATACAAAGAGTCACAAGCATTTCCAGTCAACTCTGACTTCCTGATGGCTTTGATAAGATTAGTGGCTTTCTTAAACAGGATGTGAGAGGGCTGCTTTTTAAAAACATGCTTTATGGACAGAGAATGCTTGCATAACTGTATGTCTCCACATAGGCTTTCTCACAAAAGTGAAACTTTCTCTCAGTTTAGCTCGGGGAGTTTATCAAAGTGACAGAATAAAGAAGATTTAACATCAGCCATATTAAAAAGACATGCAGCGGTTCAATATTTAAAAAGTCCATTTACCACGACAGAAGTGCTTTTTCATTCAAGAGCATATGGCTACGGTACCTGTTTATAGTCTTATCGTCTTTCTTTCTGTGTGTGTTGGGGGGAAAAGAAAAGACAAAAATGGAGATATTTTCAAAAGACATTGAAGAATCATTCAATTAACAGCGGCATGATGTAAAATAATTACTTGACTTGCCTCCCTTAATGAGTATCTCTAATTAGCCATACATTTGTTTTCTGAAAACTCCAAACTACAGGCTGCGGTTGTGAAGAGCTGGTAAGTATGCTGAAGTAGCGGCAGATTTTTCTCTCCTGTACTGTCTGTCTTACATTGAGCGGCTTGGAGGCACAATTTGAGGCCGATGTATGCACACATGCGGCATTAAACACTCAGGAACATTGAGTCACATCTCTCTCTCTCTCGCTCTCTTTGTCTTTTCTCCTTTTTTTCCTCTTTTATTTTAATTAGCCATGCAACAATTAAAAGATTCACAAACTAAATTGAACCTTGTCTCCCTCTCCTCTCGACTCGATTTCACCACCTGTCAAAACAACACCCCTTGTTGGAGTCATTATGCAAAACTCATACGCACAAAACCAGCATGTGCGAGAAGAAAACAGCAATTATTTCTGATATTCACTTATTTGGGGGTTACATTGACATTTAAGTTTTCCACAAAGGTAATCTTTGTTCGCCGCAGCTGAGAGGTAAGAGAGAGTGTCGAGAGAAAACAGACTGTCACCTTCAGACAGTCAATTAATTGATTGTGATACAGCTTCATATCATATTTAGTCAGGTCATCTTTGGTGTCCTTAAAATAAATAATGAAAATGTATTAATAAAATGTATTAGTTTTGGACCCTTTTGACTTTTTTTTACGGACAAAGATAGTTCTTCAAATTATCTTCTTAGTGTTTCATGTTTGGAACGACATGAGTGAATAATGATAATTTTTGGGTGAACTATCCCTTTAAAAGTGGAGCGCTTGATACAACAGTGGCAGCTTTGGTGGATGGATGTAGCGCTCTTTCCCGACAATAGAGGTCTGGTCTGATCTGATTTTTTTAATGATTTCTGGTTGTATCTGGCAGTATTGTCCTGCTGTCCTGAGCAGGAGGAAAGATGATGTAAGGCTTGGATGATGGCCCTTTTGCCCATTGCCACACTGTGTTCATTGTTTTTCGGCTTTTCTGTGCTGAGGTGTAGTCATGCGTGTTGGCTGGTTCGACCACGACTCGCTCAGCTTTGCCACTGAGACACATCCCTGTGTTTCTAATGGGACTGCCAAAAGAGCCTCAGGTCAGACAGGGTTAAAAAAAAAAGTTTCTTCTTTAGTGACTGCCACCTCATGTACAATTGCTATTTCTCCAGGTGGAAACCACAAGGGAAAGTTTTAGAGATTAATTGTCACGCGTTGACCTTTAGTGAAGTATGTTTTATGCTATTTTAGCCTTCAGTGCTGGTCACTTGACTTGGTGTCTTTCTTTCTTTGTGAGCGAGGTGAACAGAGTATCCCTTTTCTTTGTAACTATCTCAATCTTTATGCACAGACCCCCTCTAACCCACCTCTACAATTTAACAAATGCTCAGTTATCCATCTTTTTTCCCTTCTCACAGTCTGAGATCTACAGGCAGGAGGCTCGACACGCTGTGACTACCATTGTACCTCGCTCACACACGCATGCACGCACACACAGAGCACATCTGCTGGTCTTCGGGATAATGCTGCAAATGTTTAACATAAAGGGAGGCTTTGAGCTTCAGGCCGGTTCTGGATGATGATGATGATGAGGATGTGGATGCAGCAGGCCAGGACAATGAACTGTGGGAATTCTTTGGTCTCCCACTGATCTTCCCTCCCCTGGCATCCCAACAAGCCTGTCAGACACACAGGATAAAAGGAGCAGCATTTTTCTCTCCACTCATCCTTTCGTGGGCTCATACTGATCTGTAGAGATGAGCTGAAAGCTGAACTACCTGTTGAAATGTTCTCTTAAGATGCTCTCAATGACATATTGTGTGAGACAGACACCGGCAGAGTCTGAGAGAGTTTTGCGGGTTGAGCTAACAGAAGATAGAACTGAGTAGAGAGGAAGGCGACGCAACAAATGCGTATTTGTAACTGTAACAATTCGTCTGTGGTGGCGTCGCAACCTATGAACTAGGTATAATTAGGTCACTTACTGTCTAACCACAAATAAGAAAACAACCTGTATCATGCAGCGAGCTGTTTGCTGGATGAGAACGAGTTCGTCCTTTCAGGCTGCGTGCGTTTCTTCTGTTTGATTCAGTTTCGGTCTTGTGCTGGGAACCTTTGCTTAATGCCTCATTACAGCCACTAATAATCCAGTTCAGTCAAAGAGCATCGGGAGGAAGAAAAACAAGCCACGTTTTATTGGATTAATTAGAACTATTCTGAAGACCACCTGCAACAGACTAAACACTAGCAGAGAAAGAGAGAGAGAGAGAGAGAAGGACAGATCGGACCTCGCTGATAAGCGTGCAATGATTTTAACTATCGCTATCGGTTTATGATTTTGTTATTGTACGTTCCTGGCCATATTCCCATAAGTGCATAACATGCAGTACTGTTTCCATTCATTAAATATGCAACATATGGCAGCCATTTTCAAACACCAAACAATTCATTCCTTTTTGTTTTATACGGGGGCCGATAATGATTCAGAGGAAATAAAACTGACTTTTGCACTTTCTGTAAATAATGATTGATTTATCAATAACGATGACCTCTTTCATAATTAATTAATCAGCTACTGCATAGTAATTAGTCAATGGATTATGGTCGATAAAGCTTCACAATAACAGAGCAGCTAATGGCCTTGCGATCTATATTTTTATTTTCATTTCAACTCGCAAATACTTTGACTTCGGTTTGTTTTACTTGTCAGTGGCTTTTCCCCCTTGAAACTTTCCTTTTCTGTAAATGTACACATACTTTTCCCAAACAAGGATGCAGAAGGACACCAAAATTATGTTATATTAAGACGCAAAGCCCGAAAGGGCCAGATCTGCTCTGTGTTATTTGATTTAGGGCTTGAACATGCTGTGTAATCTAGAACATTTAAGGATTAGATGGGTTTTATGTCCTCTTTGAGGTTAGCTGTACACTTAAAAACTCTTTGTTCAGAGCCCCTTCAAGGCTAAAGCTTACTTGCGTGTTAGTGAGTTTGTGTGAATGTATGTGTGTTTTATATGGAACCTTGATTCTGCCCTCCGTGTTGATTTGTGAGAAGCCACTAGAGGATCAGCTCAAGGACGTGAACGCGCACAGGTACCTCAAGTTTAATGTAATATTTTGTCGCTACAGTGGCCCTAATTTAGTCGCGTTCACCTTGACGTCCCAAAATCAAAGCCTGGCCCTCCCGAAAGCAATCTAAATGCCAGAAAATGCAACACACATTCATGCACTTTGCAAAACTTACTGCAGGCTCTATCAGAAACCACAATCAGTTGAAATATCTTAGAAATACCTTTGTTTAACATCAGCGCATCACACTTGCCACTTGCATCACACTTGCCACAAAGTGCACTGCTGTGTTTGCGTTTCTACTAGTAGATCCTGCTATATGCTCATACAGTTGTTTGACACGATGTTAAGGCAGAAATCAAACAATGTGTTCCCTGGTGTTAACAACAATGGCCCTGCTTGACAAAGCAAAGATAAAAAGAGAAGGACAGAAGTCTGATGGTGGCATTTGCACCCTTTAATTAAGATGTGGTTTGCAGAGCTTGCAAAAGTGAACAGAATGTGATGTAAAATGAGGTAAAGATAAGACATAAATCCGGTTGTTTTGCCATGTTGCTTGAAAGGCTCAGTATTAACCACAGACTGTAAAGCTGCATGCCACTGGGCCCTGTGTGACAGTGCACTAAAGGAAGTCTCAGTGGCTTTTTTCAAGAGACACGGCGGCGGTGCACGCGTTAATTAGAGCACGCTGCTGCTGTTACGCTACGTGTGACAGGTAGTATCAGGCCACTGAGACTCGATCGTTTCGTCTAGCTCCTGGCTAACCTAACTGCCCCAGCCCGAAGAGAGAGAGAGAGAGAGAGAGAGAGGGAGAGAGAGGAGGGGGAAGAGGGAGACGGGGGTCTGGGACAAGGAGCCACCACCGTGTTTGCTGTCAGGCCTACATGCTGTGGGCCACGACTCAATGGCACTGATCCAAATAGGTGAGGCATTAGCATTTCTAACAGAGGAAAGATTGGCAGTGAGAAACTTTGCAGGGCATTCTACAAATGCAGATAACCGAGACATGCATCACTGAAGAAATATTGAAAAGCAGAACACTGAAACCTTGAATGTGCTGTAGATTTATGAAATGGGGTGTTTTAACTTTACTCCTAGGTATAGTTGTACATGAAAAATCACATGGAAATATGAAGAACTGAGTTATGCATAACATTTTTTAAATCTTTCTTCTGAATTAAAATAACAGTTTATGCATTTTTGACAAAATGCCCTCCAAATGTGCTTGCTGCTCTGCAAATTTAGTTCGGAGGCATTTTCAGATATGCATTAAGCATGCTGGTGTTTAAGAGCAGATGTATTTAGATTTTAATGACTTTGTTTCGTTTGAGATAAGGCTTTTGGCTTGGAGTTTCTGCTAATTATACTGTGGAAAATATGCACTTTACTGATAATTGTTCCGTAGTGATGCCTCCCTTAAAGTATTCCCAGTATCAAATTTATTTATTAATGTATTCATTTCTTTATTTATTTATAGATGCTCTCTAAAATATTGCAGACTGTGTGTGTTATTGTTTACGGGTGTATGTGTGTTAGGCGTCTATGTTCACATATGAATTTAATACTTTGTCTGCCTCTGCAGAAGTGAGTGTTTGTGTGTGTGTGTGTGTGTGAGACACCTCTTTAACCATATGAAATGTCCTTTTTAATCAAAAAAAAAAAAATGAAATGACTTGGGAGCAAGGAAGGCATATTAATGCACTTAATTTGCATATAGTCGTCAGGCGAGGCTATGTTCAAAAACAAACTGGATTCGTCAGTTCATTTCACATTGTTCCTTTGTCTATCTGCCTTTGTTATATGTTAAAGATAAAGAAGGAAATCAAATTGAAGAAAAGGGCAAGCAGTTATCTCTCCAAATGAGCAACTGCTCATCATGCCTTGCTTAAATCATAGATTTCTATTGCAGAAGACAGGCTAGCCACATTCAAAAAGGGCCTCGTCTGATATCTGCCAGGATTTGCCGCGACTTCGACAAAAGCAATTTGAACAACTCGCTACCAAAAGAAACTCCAAAGTCATAAGGCGTTGCGCTAAACCCAAACATCACCCAGCATTTTTAGGCCTTTGTCTGAAGACCGTTGCTTTAATTAGATGACCTGGCAGAGCGAACCGTCCGTGATTTATATTTGTCTTGCATTTACTCCTGTATTACATTTTGCTGAATATCAAAAATCCTCACAGAACTGCTTAGCCATGTATAATTTGCAGCGCACGTGCTTACACGCGTGAGTGTGTTTATAACACACCCAGTCTTTAAATACATAATACACCTACAGTGTATTGTTCACATCCAGATTCCAGCATTTTTTTCTTTTAAATTCCTCGGAGTTATAGCTCTGGACAAAAGAGGAATGGCATTCAGCAGCAGCCCACAGTGTGTTTAGCAGCGACTGGAAGTGGCCTCAGTGTTTTTATTCATGTTGGAGATAAGACTGCAACCGACATGGTGTAGGAAGAGCAAATAGCTAAAGAACAGGCGGCCCTTATTAGAGTTCTTATGAGAGCATCAGCAAATATGTGCTCCAAGCCCACTGCCTACCACTGCAGACTGTGTGTGTGTGTGTGTGTGTGTGTGCTGGTTTGATAGTCTTTGTGTATTTGTCTCCACAAGTGCATTTTTTTTGGTACCATCCAATAGGTTGATCGTTGTCAAAATTGCTGATGCTTGTCAACAATGAAATAATTTGTTTGTTTCCCTGTGCATTGGATCATGTGAAAAAAAAGTTTTTTTAAAAAAAAACCTTGCACAGGAGCTATCCAACTGCCATGAGGAAATGTGAAATATAATATGTCAGCATCCCATAGACTGCAGGTGCTGAGTCATTAGGTAGTCCCTCTCTAATAAGTAAACTGGGTCAATCTGCACCATTTAAAAGGTTTATTAATGACCAAAGGGTGTGGGTTCCCCGGCTCAGAACACCCTTCCTGAGGCGACGAGTGTGTGAGAAAGACAAAACAGCATGTGTTTCCAAATAATGTAGAGAAAAGAGAAAGTTCTCGCCTCCTTCATTCTGGATGTAGTTTCCTGAATATCAGCTCTTGCCATTGTCTCTGTTAAAATGACCACAGTGCATTTATTTCACATTCATAATCATGTGTTAAAGCGCACAGCCACTGTTACCAGGCAGCATACTAATCAGCTTAATGAGATATTATACAATATTTTGTTGACCAAAGCAAAACTCACTTTATTGTTTCTGAAGCTTGACCCTGTCAGTTGCAGGGGAATGCAGCAACATCATTATCCTTGCTTAAGATGGTGAATAGCATGCTAAATAAGCACTAGCTATCCAGATGACAACAGGCACTGTTCATGTATTAGTTTTAGTCTGATGGTTCATTGGGCCACTCTGTGGCCATTTTAAAAAACCGGGAAGCCTCTGATACTTTGGGAACCCTTTCAATAACGCCAACTGTTGTTTTCTTCTCATCGGAAGCCATACGAGAGTGAGAGAACAGAGAGAGGGGAAAAAAAGAAGGTGAACACAGAATGATTTGCATCAAACGTAATGTGCCTCTTAATGGAAAATTACGCCAAGACAAGTGTCGCAGCAGTGAGATAAGGGCTTGTGTTTACTGGAGTAACCCCTTGGTTTTAAGTGCTATTGTTAATATCATAATTGTAGTATTGCGGCAGCTTCATGACAATACCATTGCTCCGTTTCATTAAGGCGTGTAATTGGAGGGATTCTGATAGGATGGGACCAAGTAGCTTAATTATGCGGCGCCTTGCCGTGTTTACTGGGTAATTATTGCCTCCAAAATTGTGTTACTGTTTGAGAAAAAGTTCTGAGAGTTGCAGCTTCTCTCCCCAAGTGTGAGAGTACATGTAGTACTTCATAAATCAGAGGGAGATGAACTCACTCTTTTTTTTCTTCACACTTGTCACTGAAGTGCAGTCATCGTTGTTAACCATTTCCTCACACCATACTCAGACTGCTGACACACAAAGGGGTACTCAAGAATGAACTGAATTAACTGCCGTATGGTGTGATTTATTTTGCCAGACAATGCAGTATACAATCTAAGACATAGATCCACACAAAAGAGTATATCTACAGTTTTGTTTCCAAACCTACACCCTCTTCAGCAAAAAAAAAAAAAAAATGAAACACCTTTGTGTCTGTGCTAGTGTCTAAGACATACTTGACACTGTGATGCTATTTAACTTGGAAATATGACCTTCTCCACACTATAGTATCTCAAAAGGTATAAGAGAAAAGGTCTTTATTTGTCATGAAATCTGAGAGCAGAGTGGGTGTTTTTCATAAACAGTTCTCAGACAATGGTAAAGTTAAGAGTGTTATGCAACCTGTTCTGTCCAAAACATTGCACCTTTACTTCTATTGTTGAAATTTGTTACTATGTACATGATGTTCTGCATATAATTTTACTTTTATTTATTTATTGCGCAGTGTTGCAAGGTTTTTCTCTTGGTTGTGCGCAGTGATAATACAACAAGTGTATTGGTGGTGCCTTAAAGGGATTGTGATCATTTAATCATCCTCAAGTTCCAAATCTGTATGAGTTTCTTTCTCCCGTTAAACACAAAATAAGATATTTTAACGAATGCTGGTAATCAGACTGTTGACGGTAGCCATTGACTTCCATGGTAGGAAAAAAAAATGCTGTGGAAGTCAGTGGCTACAAAGTGTTGAGTAAATGATGACAACATTTTTGAGTAAACTACATAACTCTGAATAGTGGACTCAATACCTATTCTGTGTCTTTTCTCCTTTAGGATGGAGGACTCTAGTTTGTGCCTTGGTGTATCCTCGGTGGTCCCGGATGCTGACACCCATCTCAGCAACGCAGTACTTAATGGCCGCTACCCAATCAGTCAGAAACTGCATCAGCTGACTGCTCAGCTGGGTCATGCCTTTCCTGAACTACAGAGTCGCCAACAGATCCCAGAGGAAAAGGCAGCCACCCCGCTGGATGAGAAAACCCATGCTGCCTTAGCTAGTCAGCCAATAAGTAGTCAGATGGCCTTACTGGCCAACCAGCTTAACCGTGACATGGAAGTGGGTGCCCTCAGTGGTCTCAATGGCCGTGTTGATTTGCAACAATTTCTTAATGGGCAGAACTTAGGAATCATGTCCCAGATGAATGATATAGAAGATGATGCCCGCAAGAACCGTAAATACCCCTGTCCACTATGTGGCAAGCGCTTTCGCTTCAACAGCATTCTGTCTCTTCATATGCGAACACACACTGGAGAGAAGCCCTTCAAATGCCCCTATTGTGACCACCGAGCTGCTCAAAAGGGTAACCTGAAGATTCACCTCCGTACCCATAAACTGGGAAATCTTGGTAAGGGCCGTGGTCGTGTACGTGAGGAAAACCGGCTTCTTCATGAACTAGAAGAAAGAGCTATTTTACGTGATAAGCAACTGAGGAACAGTTTGCTCCAGCCCTCTCAACCTCTTCCACCCCACTTGGGTATCCAGAGTCACAACCAGCAACAGCCTGGTTCTGCCTGTGGCCTGCTCACTCCAACCAGTATCGGTGGTTCGCCTGATGGACTGACACAGCCGTCTGCCTCACCTAAGCCTGCAGGTACCAACCTGCAAGATGAGCAAGCCCTCAACCCAGCCCAAGGATTCCGGTGCACTTTTTGCAAGGGTAAATTCAAGAAGCGTGAGGAGCTAGAGCGCCACATTCGCATTCTTCACAAGCCCTACAAGTGTACTCTGTGTGAATTTGCTGCTTCCCAGGAGGAGGACCTCATCAGCCATGTGGAGAAAACCCATATCACAGCTGAATCAGCCCAGGGACAGGGTACAGGAGCTGGCGGAGGAGAGAAGCCCGCCAATGAATTTCGCTGTGAGGTTTGTGGCCAGGTCTTCAGTCAAGCTTGGTTTCTGAAAGGCCACATGCGGAAACACAAGGACTCCTTTGAACATTGCTGCCAGATCTGTGGACGTCGTTTTAAGGAGCCCTGGTTCCTGAAGAATCATATGAAGGTGCATCTAAACAAGCTTGCCATAAAGAACAAGCCCCCTGTTGGAGGAGGAGCTGATGAAGATGGACCCTCTGTGAACAGCATGAGCAGCCTGGCTCAAGAAGCCCATGCCAACCTGTATTCACGATACATTTCTTGTCTGCAAAGTGGCTTCCTCACACCCGACAAACAAGGCCTGGCTGAACAGCAGCACCAGATGCTGGCCAAGGCTGGTATAGCTATGAAGGAAAAAGAAATGCTTGGAAAGCTCCTGAGCCCAATGGCCAGCATGGGCCACGGCTTAGGGGAAAATGAAAAGCGTTCACTCTTGGGTTGCCTGAACCTGGTGCCCCCTCTGAAGTCAAGTTGTATGGAGCGCTTACAAGCCGCAGCTAAGGTGGCAGAGATGGACCCCCTGAACAGCTATCAAGCTTGGCAAATCATGGCACGTGGAATGGCAATGGAACGCTCCTTCATGCCAAAAGAGCAGCATCATGGGGGGCACGGACAAGATGATGAACTTGCCAGTGCAGCTGGGATTGTTTCCTTTGGGAAAGATAAGCTTGAGCACCCAACCTTAGGCTCTAATGATGGTTCCAAGCAGAAGCAACATCCTGATGTCCTTCATGGAGTAAAGACAAGTGGAGGCATGATGTCTTTGAAAGATGAGGGTGTAAGCTTTGATAGCCACCGTGAGTTCTTGCCTCACCATGGGGGTATGGGCCTAGGCCAAGGGCTTGAGTACAGCCTGGCCGGTCTGAAAGAGAAAGCAACTGAGTGTCCTGACTGTGGCAGAGTCTTTAGAACCTACCACCAGATGGTGGTCCACTCCCGGGTGCACAGCAAGGACCGTCGAACCCTAGAGGAGAGCTCCCAGCATGGTCTGGACGAAAGGCGTGGCTCAGCTAGCGACCCTGAATCTCAGTCCATCAGTCGATCCACCACCCCAGGATCCTCCAACGTGACAGAGGAAAGCGGTGCTGGAGGCGGACACTCTCAAACAGGCAGTGTGCAGGATGACAGTCCCCACCCTTCTTCTCCATCTTCAGGTAAGAACATTTTAAGACAGTTTAGGAAAGCCCATAGCATAGAATACTTTTAAATACTTTAATACCTTAAATGTGCTTTTCAGTCTGGCATTACAATAACAAAACTTGTGAAATGTTCACAGAATTCAATTCTGTTGAATCAATACATTTAAATAGCAATTATTTAATGTAAACTTTACAAAGTAGCACAGTTATAACCCTAAGAGAGCAAATTTCACAGTGGGAAGGAACAACTGGGAAGAAACCTTGGAATGTGAATTGGCGAGACGGCATTCTCAAGTGGTTCAGATCTACACATGGCACTAACAAACTAGTTGTGTCTAGTATGCAAGGAGGCTCCATGAGAGATCGAACATAAAACCTAAAAGCATGATTCCTAATGTATATTCACTGTGTAAAGGTAATGCTGGGGTTGTTTTAGGAAATGCGTCCGTAGGCCTTTAACATTTAGTTATCAGCCGGCTTTAGCAATATTTAGCAATAGACAGCTAATGCAGTGAAGCCACCACTGAAACCAATGAAAAGGAAGTGAATGCATTTGCGCTTTTGGTAGTCTTGATAGTTCTTATAGTTAACAGAAAATGGAATTGTGATGATGTTTGAATGCGGGTAGGTGATCAAATTCGCTAGCAGTGTGGCAGCGACAATATAAATCTGTGCATTCAATGCATAACTCATATATTCAAATATCCATCAAACACCCTCAGAAGGAGTTAGTATCTTTATTTACTCTCTTAAATTCTTACATTTATTAATGAACTTTCCTTACTTTTGCTATCCTTCAGCATCAATTTATTTTTTCATTAAATACGAAGTTAACTATAAAAAAGAAAAATCCATATTCTATTCTCACAATAGAAAGCCTATGTGGATGTATGAGTGATTAAAACATCCTGCTGTACGGGAGAGGGACAGCAAACCCGCCCCATCAGAGGAACTCGGAGCTTGTGAGATAAAATGTATGTTTAGTGGGATTAAGTGAAGCTGCAGCTAATGATTACAGAAGTTTTAAAGGTAACTTTCTCATTCCTTGGGGTGGTACACCACTGTTAAGCAGCCTGGCTGTTAATTAGGTCACGTCTATGTGATAATCAGTTAGCTTAAGCTAAACAAGACACTAATTAAAGATATACATATAAAGCAGGTCAAAAAAATGAACTTCATTTGCTGGGTAAAATGTGCTTTTAAGTCATCATCAAAAAAAAAAAAAAAAAAAAGTGGCTTAGCTTAAGGCTCTAAGCAACTTAATTTCAACAGCAAAGAAGAAATTGTTTATTTATTCCCAGTCCTTATCACCCTCATGTAGTGAGATGAGTTTGAACATGCAATGGGCTATGTTTATTTTAATCTAAGGAATAATAACAGACAACCCCCACCCCAATTAGGAATTAATGAAAATGAGAAGAAGATAAAACCTATTTTCTTTACAGAGACTATTAAACCTAAACACTCCTCAACAGAAAGGAGGGTATGTTACAGAAGTAATTATCTAGTGAATTTTAATGCAGGAAGTTTTCTTTCTTTTGCATCTCTCTTACTACTACTTTGAGATTTAGCTCATGGCATTTTATAAAATATTCTCAAGCTTTTGTTAGATTGGCAGGGTATTTAGAATTAAAGTGATTAGTGTTTAATAATAAAAATGTTAAGCACTAACTGAATCATGGGACAGAGAATGAAAATACAATTTATTTACTGATTCTTTGGCACTCTCATAGCTTTTATTGTACATAAGTAGACCAGTTTTAATAAACACAAATCCGAGAAATTGGTTATGTGATGTTTTGCCAATGTCACCATTACTTAATATTTTCTCTGTCTCTCTTACCATCTTACCATTTGCATGCTATTTTGCTGTATACTCTGTATGCTCTCTCTCTCTCTCTCTCTCTCTCTCTCTCTCTCTCTCTCTCTCTCTCTCTCTCTCTCTCTCTCTCTTAAATAATCACAGATTCTCAATTGAATTGAGATATTGGATGTGGCCTAATGTTTTGTATCATTTCATTTGCTGAAAAAACGAACTCTCTCCCTAGTATTTTTACTGAAACAAGTTCCCTTGCATAATTTCCCAATACTGTGAACCATCCTCTGTTCCTTATTTTATAACAAAACACTCAATGCCCAGAGCAGTTTCACAGCATGATGCTAACACTACCATATTTCACCGTAGGTATAGTGTTTTGGAGGTGTGGGTAGTGTAACATTCATGCCACACATATTGTTTAGATTTTTTGGATTAAAACCCTATGCTTTTTCTTCTTCTTCTTCTTTTTTTTTTAAACTCCAAACATCCTCTCACATGATTCTTGAGTCTGACTTCTTTTGTGCCCCCCTCCCAGATACAGTATGTGTGATTGTTGCACCTATAAAATGTTGATCTGAACTTTATAGCTTGAAGCTCTTTAGCTCTGTAGGTTTTGTTTTCTAGTCTGTATCTGGGTGTTTTGATGTCACTTTTTGGTTAAACTTTGTTTCTATAGTCCACTTTAGACATTCTATCTATAATTAACTTTGCAGAAACATATCAACTACTTCTCATTAGAGTATTAGTTGACTGGTAGGGTTAGGGTTAATGGAATAAGTTGACATAATTATAAACAGAATGTCTGTTGAGGGACCATCAAACTAAAGTGTTAGCAGAAATTAAGCAGTCTACGTGTACTCTTAATATATTTATATATTTTCTAGTAAGGTTCACTAGCCCAACAAAACACTTGTATTAAGTTCCATTTTATGCATTTAATTGATGCATTATCAGTATTAATATTAGTTGTAACTTTATGTATCTGTTTATTTATCTTATACCTGCTCACTCCCCATCTCTCTATCCACCCTGCGTGTGAGTTAATGTCAAGGTAGAGTGTGATCACCAGCTGAAATCCCACATCGCTGCCCAGCTCAGTTGGAGAAGGCAGGGAGCTCTGACTGTGCAGCGGGCATAATGCCAGTCCCCCCTCTTGTCTTGAGATTGACCTTCAGGTTTCTTGCTTGCAAGCACAGGGAGATGCGTGTTTATGGGGGAACGATGCCATAGCATGGGGCAGTTTGGCAGATTCTGTGACATACTTATTTAAAAGTATGCATACACAAGGGGCTGCACTTTGAGGCCATGGCACAAAACATGTGCTCACCAAACCCTTACAAGCTAAAGGTGTGATGTACAGGGAAGGAAGTGTTGCACTGTCTATTTGCCTACCGGTGCTTTAATGTTTAATGCAGTGTATCTTTATTAGCCCAGCATTTGTTTACGGTGGAAAAAAGTATTTCTTCTCTCATAAAGATGATTTAATCTGTGTTATAATGTTTGACTTTTGAATAGGAAGGATAAAAACAAGAAAATACATGTCATGGCCTGGTTTTATATATTTATACGTGTGTGAGTGTGTTTTTTAATTTCGGGGGGGTGGAAGGGTGTATGTTTATGTAGTATGCAACAGGATGTGGCATGTCATACCTCTGTTTTACTTTTAATATCTCACACGTTCCTCTAACCCAAAGAGAACAGACTTCCTTTATCATGTGTTGATTTTATTTGCTTTTTTTCTTTACCCTCTCTTTAACGTACGGCAGATTCATCTGCTGTCTCCCTTCAGCAAGCTCACCCAACCTCTAAACCACCTACCCACTGCAATTTTGAGTTAAACTTGAATTACAGTAATCAACAATAACATCTCAACTGTGAAAGAAGGTCGACACAATCGCTTTTGTCTTTGACACTGCACTTGTTTAAACACAGAGAGACAGATAAAAACGGAAAAAAGTTGCATCAGAAATGTCCTCTAAAGGCCTTTCTCCTCTCCTCTCAATAATCAACCTTAAATATGCTTCTTGTGCAATAGAATTTCCAGCCTCTGTACATCTCTTCCACCTCTTTCCTTCTCTCTTTTTTAGTTTATTACATTTTCCCCATTCTCTTTTATTTCTTATTACCATTACAAGATTGGCTTGACTGAGGAGGGGATCTATTGTTATTTCAGATTCCGCAGTCTGAATTGGGCTTCATAAACAAGGGGGGCTCATTCCTGATAGTGTTTCTGAATTCATTATTGTGGGACTTTGAGTGACAGCTGAGAGAGAGAGAGAGAGAGAGAGAGAGAGAGAGAGAGAGAGAGAGAGAGAGAGAGAGAGAGAGAGAGAGAGAGAGAGAGAGAGAGAGAGAGAGAGAGAGAGAGAGAGAGAGAGATATGTCTTTAACAGAAAAGTGTTTAACAGAAACACAGTGAATGGCAAAACACAACATTACATATATACCGTTCATACATGTTGATCAATGTAAAGTGTGTGTGTCTATGTGTGTATACATGTATATATATATATATATATATATATATATATATATATATATATATGTATATATATATATATATATATATATATATATATATATATATATATATATATATATATATATATATATATATATATATATATATATACAGTACGATCAACAACTTTGCTGTTTTTAATGTTTTTGAAAGAAGTCTCTATTGATCACAAATACAGAAAAAAGTAATATTGTGAAATATTATGACAATTTCAAATAAAGGTTTTCTATTTTAATATCCTTTCAAATATAATTTATTTATGTGATGCAAAGCTGAATGTCTATTAGCCATTACTCCAGTCCTCAGTATTGTGTGTGTGTGTGTGTGTGTGTGTGTGTGTGTGTGTGTGTGTGTATATATATATATATATATATGTAATATATGTAATATAATATGTATATATGTAATATTATAATATTATATAATATAATATTATTAGAACACCTGACATATTTGAAAATATTGATATGATTTAATTTTATGTTCATGAAACCATCAAATATCAGATGAAGTGCTGTACTGTTTTAAATATTTAACAAACTTTAATATTTGGTATGTCCACCTTTTGCAGCAATTACAGCAGAATCTCTCAGGCATAGTGTCAATATATCTCCTCTGAGAAGTTAAACTAATGTTATCCCATGCCTTCTGCAACTGAAGCCAAAGTTTCCTTTGAATGTACAATAGATATGTCCAGTTTATTTTACATCTCGCCCCAAATGTGCTCGATGGGGTTGAGGTCCGGACTTAAAATCTTTCTCCGCCAGCGTTTTAAAAAAAAAGTCAGGGTTTTTGATCATTTTTATAAAAATTTAATGGCCCATAGAATATTTTGTTCTATGAAAAAAATATATATATATATTAGGGATGCAACAATACAGTTAGTCCAGGGTTCATATCTCGGTTTTTAATCACGGTTTTCGGTTCGGTTCGGTTCGGTTCTGATGGCTTGTCACATATAATTTTTGTTATTCTATTCTTAGGCGATAGGAACAGCAAGAGGTTAAAGAGAAAAAATAAAATGTTTTAATTGCAATACTTTATTTTACTTAAAATAATTGAAAAACCTTACTTAAACGTAACTTTACTAAAAAAAACTTTTAAAAACCTAGTGTATTGGATAATATAAAATAAATATATATATAAGATTTACACTGGCAGCTCAGAGCTGTACAGCAGCATTTAAGTATGAAATTGAATGAATAAATGTAAAAATAAAACACTACATAGACTTCACTATAAAATATACATTGATTCTTATTAAAGCTACTGTATTAGTTTTTCAGTCAAGAGCAGTGGGTGATTTTCTCTTTGTCTTTTGTTGTTGCATTTACATTAAGGGATATTTCACTCAAAAATGAAAATTCTGTCATCGAGAAATGAATACAGGTTTGAAACAACATTAGAGTGTGTAAATAATGACCTCATTTTAGAGCTGAACTGTCCCTTTAAGGACCGCGTGTTCACTTAGGCTGCCCTGTTGTCAATTTAAGACCTGCCTGCATTTAATATACAGACACGATTGCGATTTTACTTTCACTTTAGGCATAACCGACTGTGTTTATGTTAACCTTGTGTGTATTTGACAGTATTAGCGCAGTAAGACGACTTAGTCCAGTAATCACGTGTTTGAAAGGCGTTTAGTGCTCGCGCTCTGAAAAGCGCATGTTAAAACAGTGCACTGAATGAAACCGGCAAGGCTTTAAAACGCATGCATATGATGAACTTTGGTGATTGTGAATAACTATAGTGTCCCGTGAGTATAACTCTACCACTAACCTGTGATGTGAATGTATGTCGCGTTGTTCAGAATGTTGGGATGGAGGCATATTATAGAATGTGTGGAAAAATAATTTATTAAATGCGAAACCGAAAAAAAACACAATTCACAAGCGTGTATTGAACCGTGAATGCCGTACCGAACGGTTCAATATAATATTGAGAATTGTGGCATCCCTAATATATATATATATATATATATATATATATATATATATATATATATATATATATATATATATATATATATATATATATATATATATATATATATATATATATATATATATATATATATATATATATATATATATATATATATATATATATATCCTGAGTAGTTGCATAGCTTGACAATGAATATAGATTGACAATATATACACTATACAATTTCAAGTAAATCCTGCCCTTTCGTAGGGTTTTCTTTGAAAAATTGTTCACTCATAAGTTGCTAGTGAATTTCACAAATACCAAAAAAGTGAAATTTTGAAGTAGAAACATTGAAATAGTATTCTTGTAAAACATAGGCTGCTTAAATCATCTTTGCTCTTTTACAGTGTTTATTTTAGAGTAAGTACACGTGGACGTTTCCTGTGTGACACCCGTGAAATGCTTTTTTAGAACCAGAGTCCTCCCTTGTATTTGATTCAGGACATCCTTATACTTGATTCTTGTACTACTAACTTGAGAAAACCAAGTAAGAAAGCATTTTGTCTTTATGAACATCCTTTTTCTTTTTCTTTTTTTCAACTGTCGGATCTCTGTTGCTTAAGGCTTGAAACCTGCCTTGTCTTTTTCCTCCTGTTGAGAATCCCCCATGTCTAAATATTGTTAAGAGGAAGAGCATTTTAACATGGCAAGGATTATCAGTATATCCCCAGGTCTTTACAGCTTGCCGCCGTTTTGGGCGAAACACTTGCTCCATACAAATTGAAATTGGATTTGCCAATGGATGCCTTAGGTTATAAAGCATGGATATTCATCTAATTACACAATTACAAATTGGAGTAATTACATATGCAGACTTGCTGTACAATGTAATTGTGGTGTAATTAAAGTCGAAATAACCCAAACTGCTATGCAAAATGCATGACTATCCAGAGAAGCAAACCTGTTCATCCTTTCTGACCTATGGCATCAGCTCAATGCAGATGTTTATTGCTTTACTTGCTAAATCATTATACGCTTTTAGAAAAGAATAAATTGTTACCTAGGTTCAGTCAAATGTAGTTGTTTTGTAACACTGTTTGAGTGGTCAAAAACTCATTAGGCCTATATAACATACAGAATATGAGATTTTGCCTCTGAATGTCCGCATAGTCTGTTGTAACTGAAAAATAAGTTGATCCGAGCCCTAAAATTACACGTAATAGCTTTTGTGAGACAAAAGAAGTATTACTTATCATTAACGGCATCTCTGTCATAATCTCTCTCCTCCTCCTCCTCCTCTCTCTTTCTCTTTCTCTTTCTTTAATTTTCTCTTTTGCTCTCCCAAATCTTTAAAATGAGGACAGACTACATTTCTCTGTCATGTGCTAATTAGGAACTGTAGAATTATGTCAATGTTTATTCCTATCATTCACCTTCATTATAGTTCGCGCCCTCTGCCCTCTCACCCAGCATGCATCGCTCTCACTCTTTTCCACACTTCTCGTGTTTTATTTAAATACGTTGCATTCGGTCTTCCTATGCAGATTCTGCAGCTCAGTGCTCCCTCTCTTAAATCTGTCATCTTTTTTTCAAAAGTGCAATCATTTAAAAAAATGTCATGGTGTGTGAGAAAAATGTTATTATACTGCTTTATTTCAGTACAGTGGGTCAGGACTCTGGTGTCTTTACATGATAAAAGTTCTATTCAACGTGTTAATTGTCAGTGCTCTGTTGATTGACGTGTCTTAGATAAATGTAGACTTAGTATTTTTGTGCACGCTTGAACAATAAAAGGGCAATTTATTTCCCCTTAGCAGCAGCTCATTTGATTTCTCTGTTTCGCATGCTCACTTTTTCTCTCTTTCCTTGTTATACTCTCGCTCGCCTTCTCTCGCTTTTTCCCTCCCTTTCTCTCAATTTGTAAATATTACCCATAGTGGGAATTAGCATTGCTTTTTTTCCCACTATATTTAAAATTCCAATTGTATTCCAAAGTGTATATGAAAGAGCTTCCGTGAGTGTCGTCTCTCTGTGCTCACCGTACCCCTGTGAGGCTATCAACGGGCAGTCCTTATGAAACATTTATCAGTCTGTTTTATGTCTTAATGATCCTGTTAGGATTCCCTGCTTGGTTATGGAGACAACGGCGAGCTATGTACCGCTTGGAGAAAGAGAAAAAGAAAAGGAGAGAGAGAGAGAGAGAGAGAGAGAGAGA
Organism: Gobiocypris rarus; assembly: GCA_023029165.1. Lineage (NCBI taxonomy): Eukaryota > Metazoa > Chordata > Actinopteri > Cypriniformes > Gobionidae > Gobiocypris > Gobiocypris rarus. The sequence continues at coordinate 25,734,808 of CM040912.1, read as the reverse complement.
GAGAGAGAGAGAGAGAGAGAGAGAGAGAGAGAGAGAGAGAGAGAGAGAGAGAGAGAGAGAGAGAGAGAGAGAGAGAGAGAGAGAGAGAGAGAGAGAGAGAGAGAGAGAGAGCATAAGCCGCATGCAGTATACCAGATTTTAATTCCGTGTCTTTGCCAAAACATTGCTTACCTTTGCATACAAGCCTCCTTGGCAGGGCCACGCTTTTTCATCAGTCTCTTCATTTTCTGTTTTATGTTTTTATAATTAAAACATAATATTTATCTTTCCCCAACAGAAGGCTGTCGTACTGGGGGAGGCAGAGAGTTTGAATATTAATATTTTAAATGCATCAATATGACGTCTTTCAGCCGACAGGAAAGGTGTCATCACTTTAAGCGAGATAATGGGGTCTTGTATGCTATTAAATGTACTTGTTAGAAATAAAAAAATGAACCGTCTTGACTGAGGCATTTGAAAATATCATCATCAGGCTGCTCAGGAAGAAAAAAAATATTTTCATTTTCTTTAAATCGAATAGTTTTGAATTAGTTCGCAGATGCAAAGTGTCATTATTGACTATAACATTCTTTACTGGAGAAAACAAAAAGTTTATTTGCTGAAAGTTTTTTTTTATAAGCGGAGGTCGACAGCTGTCTTACTCTGTCAGAGCTGAATTCCTCTGGAATGAAACCACTCTCTCTCTCTCTCTCTCTCTCTCTCTCTCTCTCTCTCAAACCAGTGCATACAAATGGCATATCTGGGTGGGAGGGCGCTTTGTTTGAACAAGTTAACTTTGGCATGATTGGGGTGCCTCCCGTGTGAAAGAGCAAGTGAATACATTGACCTTTGTCTCATTAAATATGGAGGACCAGCCATATGATACCATGACAGAAGAATCCTCCTTCTCCATTTGCCTCCTCTTCTCGCTGTCTCGCTCTCTCTTGTTTACCCGTCTTTCTCTCGCACAGTTGCGTAAACACAAGTTATGGAGGTGTAAAGCAAGAGCATTATGTAGATTAAAAGCAGTATTTAGAGAGAAAGACACATGTGTCAAAGTCTCCCCCCCCCTACCAGCCATGCTGTGGCGGGGTGGGGGGGCTTTACGGCATTCATCATGCACTGATGAGTATCTCTCCCCTCTTCTTTCCCTCTCTCCCTCCTAACCCCATTGACAGGCCACATAAAAAAGCCTTTGTGTCAACATCACGGCACTGACATGAGGCAGATAATGACATGAAAAGTTTGCCTCTTCTTCTCCGCACCCCCATCTTCATTTTAGCGATAGTTATCTTCTAATCAAAGGCAAAAGAAGGGTAAAAAAAAAGAAAACTGGGCAAAAAAGTCCACGGATTAAGATCTTCATTTTCTCTTTTTTTTTCTTTTTTTTTTGTGCCTGTGCATTCCAATTGTTCTTAAAATATTTGGCAATGTCAATTAGTAAGTGAGCAGAGCTAGCTGATGAACACAATTTTCCACTAGACTGAGCACCCTATTGTTGTGGAGCGAGGAGCAGATTTCTGAGGTCATTATCATTCCCCGTTAGCCTGGCCCAGCTGCTCCTCTCGGCTTCAGCCAAACTCCACACCACGGCTCTGGTAGCAGGCAGCAACAGGGGGCCTAGAGAGAGAGAGAGAGAGAGAGAGAGAGATGGAGGGAGGGCTGGCATGAGAGACGGAGAGAGGTAGCACGCTAAAGAAAAAGTGTGGCCGCGATGAAACGCAGGGATGGTTAGTTGGGCCGAGACGAGCAAATGATGGTCAGATCACACTAATAAAGCCTAAAGAGACTGATTGAAAAAGACAGCTACCCCGCGTGATGAAATTAGAGAGGAAGAAACGGGGATAAAGAACAAGTGAGCGAGGGGATGGAGAAACAGAAGGAAAGAAACACGCCGCTTGGAGGGAATTAAAAAATCAGTCATACGCTTCTTGGAGCCGAACGCCGAACGCTGAGATTATGAAGGCAAAAGATTTGGATGGTAATGCAACTCGGGGAAATAAAGATCCAGAATGACATACTGCTCTGGTTGGACAAACCTCTCCCCCAACAGACCCCTGTACTGGCAGGCAGGGGCAAGAGAGAGCAGCCCCAGCGAAGCCATCCTGTCTGCTGTAGAGTAACTACAATGAGGGAGAGATGAACACATGGTGGAAGTGAGGCAGGGGTGAAAATGAATGCAGTTCTAAATGAGTGAAAACACTGTATGTGTTATGAGGAAGGAAAGCTCATGAATGTCTAAAATAATGATGGCGAACGAGGGAGTACATGTGAAAGAAACGCGAGAACAACGGATGGGAAAATGGGAGGACTGAAAAATCGGGGGAAATATACTTTAGCTGACATCCTACTTTTGTATAAATAATACAGATTTGTTCGAATCGCATGTAACTTCAGCATATTATCCATTCTCGCTCTTTCGCTCGCTCGCGTAAAAACTTCAGCTCTCGTGTGTTCAGATTCTATTAGGACGTGTGCGGAATAAATCATGCTGTTTACGTGCTCTTCCGCCAGGTTATTAAATTACGCCAATTTAGTTGAATGCATGTTCTGATGATGAAGTTAAAGAAAGTAAGCTACTTATGCTAAGTTCAAAAATCGCAGCATCCAAGACTTTATATTATAATAATACTTAATGCATAAAAGTATAAATAAAAGAATTTAGTGTAATTAAAACTTACTTTACACAATATTTGTATATGCTGCCTATTATGATTTTTAAAGTATTGCACCATTAGCTTAGCAACACGATATAGCTGCAATGGAAGTAGCAGCATCATTTTCCTTCTGTTCTGTGAAGTATAACAGATTATTAAAAAGAAACAAAAATGTAGTGTGGCGCTTATTGAGTTTGTCTTTTTCACTGGAAGATTGCATTTTGACACTTTAATGAAACATCATGAGGTAAAAACAATACAAATAAATAAATAAATGAAGCACACACATGGATGAATCATACACAAATTTTTAATATGGGATGATTTTTATGAGTTATAAAATGGGCTGTAATGTCAAACTCTTGCAATCTGCCTGGCCACTTTGTAAAAAGTTTTTTTTTTTTTCTCAGATAACCTAAGAAATGTGGTTCATGTGGTAATGTACATTAACTCTGCATGTCAAAAATGATTCTTAAACTGACTACATTAAGCTGACGAATTAGTCATTATTGTCATGAATCTTGATCGTGAAATGTGCCATTAACATCTTATTACCTGATCTAACCCCTAACCCCTAAACATAATATTGCTGGATTAACATAATAGTCAGGTTGATTCAGTCAAATTAAATCATATTTTTGACTTGAATAAAGCCAGATAATTTAGATGTTACCACATAAGGCACATTTTTAGTTTTTTAGCTGTCTTTATTTTCCAAATAAATTTTGAATGAATGTGCAATTGACTGTATTAATGAATGACTAAATGAATTATTTCATGTTTAGCACTCTTAGCGCAGGTTTGGGACTCTCCTTCACCATCACCAATATGCCACAACCACCTGGACGACTTGACAGCAGCCAATCTGTGCTGTCCTGTTGTATAGAAAAGGATTTTCCCCCAGCTTTTTGCAGATTTCATGCCACAATTTTAGATGTAATGCTTTGGTGTAGTTAGTTTCTCACGAACTTAAGCGGGCATCCACATTGTTTTGTGACCGCTGACAGTGACAGTAAGTGGCACTTTGAAGATGACTACCTCCTGTTTAGAGTGAGCGGTTCATGATTAATAAGAGGTGAGTTATTTGATCTGGAGTGGAGGGCACTGTGGCATCTTCACTGGAGTATGTCTATGCTTTACCCCTCTCCATTCTCACAGGAGAGGGCTGACAAGCTCCCCCAAAGGAGGGACATTTGACTCATCAGCATTGTAGAACTATCCATTTCCTTCCATGCAGAGACACTTAAATCATCACCACCCCAACCAACCCAAACCCCACCACCCCCCCAAAGAAAAACACAACATCATTGGGTTCGCTCTTTAATCTAGCAATTCAGATTTCTATGTAGAGCTTCTCTATCGTGTGAAATGTGATGTACTACCAGCTGCCTTTTATTCTGCATTGATTAAAACAGCAAAAGAGGAGATGAAGTGTTTTATTCATTCTCTTCAAAACATCCTCATACCTGCATCATTGTTTCCAAAGGAAGCTTTTTTCAGATGATGAAAGCCCCTTTGACTCAAAGAAAAAAAGAGAAAAATATAAAAAACGCGCTTTCACTTTTGTACTTGCCAGCTGTACGTTTTAATGTGCTCCCAGAAGCATTTTCACTCCTCCCCGTTCTCTTGGCACACCATCTCCCTCTTGCCCCTTTCTCACACTCGCCGTCTATACGTCTTATCCTCCCCTCACCTACCTGTAGAAAGTTTGCGTTAGTTGCGAGGCACGGCATCAAAGCATTGCTCTCAGCTTGCAGCTGCCAAGCTCCTCGTCCCCTGTTAGCAGGCATCCAGCTGTCAGGCGCAGAGAGGGGGAAAAGAGGGAGGAAATCTCTCACCAGCCATATGGTACCCGGCTCTGCCGCAGCCTCGGCGCTCCACGGGCAAATGGCAAACTCATAGATCTCATCAACACTCCTAATATCCAGCTTGGAGATGGAGAATATTAGCCTTTTCACCCTCCACCATCCAGGCCCGACTCGGTCGAGGAGCAGGCTCTCGGTTAGCTCAAACTGCCGCTTTCTCTTTGCTGGCCGGAAGGGGATAGTACGTTTCTGGAAGGCTTTTAAGAATGGATGCTTGCCATGCACTGCGACTTGATTTTTGATAGCTTGCAATGCGGGTCTCGTGTAAAGCGCAGCTGAACGAAAATCCCCGAACAGGTTGTGGTGTTTGAAAAATGGTGCGAAAAGCAGACACATTAAAGATTCCGCGTGACCGACCCTCGAGAGTTAGGCTTCTGCGTTCGGTCTATTAGCAGGATGCTACGTCTACTCTCCTAATCCTAACAGGCCTGAGATATCAGACTCCGCTGTCTCGCCGTAAGTGGTGCCTTATGGCAGCGCAAGCTGCGGCGAAGCACTGGAATTATGGGTACATTACCACATAAGGCTGAAAACACTGTCAAAAGCGGCACGGGTGAATCCCGCATCCTTATGCGTACACCGTTTCGGATTTTAGCCTTGAGCAGAAGGTACATAGAGTAATTGGTGCTGGGAGAGAACGTGTTTGTGAATTTCACTATTAATGGATATTAATTGACGGGAAAGGAGGGGGGTGTCTCTTGCAGAAGAAAAGAGAAATGCAAGAAATGTGCACTCGCAAATATTTCTTTATTTCGCTTATTTATTTTACTCCGCAACCCAACCTGAAGCGGTCGCCATTAGGAGTGAGAGCTGGGGAGATTAATATGGCGGTTGCAGCATTTTGGAGGGACGGTAACGTTAATGGTCCCACTGGGTTTTTAATGAGTGTTGTGCCCCAAACAAAATGAGCTAATTAGTGTTATCATCCATATATCAGGCCATACGCATACACACTGATCTACGCTCAAACACACACACTTATATACACACACACACACACACACACACACACACACACACACACACACACACACACACACACAGCCTCATGCTGCTCCTCCATCATAGGAGAATCTGATCAGGGCTTTTTGTGTCCTAACATTGCAGGGCACTTCAGTTCATGAAATGACCCTGTCTTTAGAATCCTTCCCATTTTGCACAATCACTTGTGATTGAGGTGTAGTTGACTTATTGATATAGAGTTTAGATTTGATCTTTGTGTACCTGCTGTTGCCTTGACTTTTGCCACACAGAACGACTCAAATTCACATTTAATGTTTTGACACTCTGATACATACAGCCACAAACTGTAAAATTATAGCTCACACACTGGAAAATATGATCAGGTTTCATTTTATGTCTCGCAGCGCAAACAGCCCAGATATATGATATTGTTCTTAAAGTGCCTTAAATGTCTTTAGGGATCATTCCTAAAGCTGTTAAAAGAGTACAGGAGTGATGAACATAACTGAAGGAAGGAAGGAAGGAAGGAAGGAAGAAAGAAAGAAAGAAAGAAAGAAAGAAAGAAAGAAAGAAAGAAAGAAAGAAAGAAAGAAAGAAAGGAAGGAAGGAAGGAAGGAAGGAAGGAAGGAAGGAAGGAAGGAAGGAAGGAAGGGATGGTAAAGCAATAAAGAAAGAAAACCGAATGAAGGAAATAACAAGAATGAGAAAGACAGAAAAAAAATAATAATGTGGGGGGAAACAAGAAAAAGTAAAAGAAAAATGAATAGCAAGAAAGAAGGAAGGCACACAAACAAAAAGAAAGGAAGAGACCAAGGGAAACTGAGAAATGAAGCAAGAAAAAAGAACAAGAAATAAAAGGGAAGGAAAAGGAACAAGGCAATACAAAGGGAAGGAAGAAAGGAAGGAAAAGAAAGACAGTGAGGAAGGAAAAAGGGATGAAGAAAGCAAGAAAGAACAAATAAATAAAACTTAGGTGAAAGAAGGAAGAAAGGAAGGAAGGAAAGGAGGAAAGAAGCAAGAAAAGGACAGAAAAAAAGTAAGGAAGAAAAAAGAAGGAAGGGATTCAAACGGAAAAGAAAAAGGATGGAAGAAAATGACAAAAATAATTGAGAAATAAAGAAAAGGAATGAATAGAAATAGAAGGAAAAGAATGAGGAAGGAAGGAAGAAATATTACAAACAATAAATGAGAAAGAAAACAAAAAATGAAGAAAAGATTAAAGCAAAAGAACAAAAAAAAACTTGAATAAACTTGAAAGAAAAACAAGAAGGAAGGAATGAAGAAAGAAAGGAAAGGGAAAAAATAACAAGGCAAGGAGAAAAATGAGAACAAGAAAGAGAAAGAAAGAATGTTTTGTTAGAGCAGAAGTGTTATGAGCTCCGGTAGGCTGGTGTTTGTCATGTCATTTCCTCACATTTGAGCTCTCTTACTGACCTCTACTTTATTTCTCTGCCATTAAGCCTATTATAAAATCAATAAACAATTGTGCCTTTTTTCCCCTTTAAATCTTTTTTCTCCTCTGTATATCCTCTGCAAGCGGAGAGGAGAAACAGATATCAGACTTTTTTTCCTTTCTTTCTGGCTCACAGCTGTGGCGGCAGCAGGTACCAGCGCTTTGACCTGTCTGTGAAAACACGCTCGATTTAGTGCACAAGCATCTTGATCTGTTGTGTCCCGTGTCATTATCCAGTTATGTCCAATCCTGCAGCGCTCCAGCGGCCTGAGGTTAACCCTGAGACCCGCCGAGACCCATCATAACCACAATCAGCCATGACACTAAACTTATGGCAGCTGCATTCCAACACATCTACCGTCGAACTTCATTTTGAAAGAAATACGCATGACCGGTGTTTGTTTTGAACGGCCGGTTTGGCTTTTGCCGATTGATTGGGAATCAGTTTTACACCACAGCCTATGCGCCTCCTTCTCTCCCTGCTCCTACTCTGTAGATTAGCACCCTGAGGCAAAGTTATGGAATGATCGAGGGCTTTTTAATTGTCACATTCTCAAAATGTAATAACCCTCCCGATAAAAATCAACAAACACTGAGTTTGACAGCTGATTCATACATTGTGCATCAAAAATAAAAGCCATTTACAGATTTTAATTCCCACTGTCAGTTTAAACTAAAGTGTCAAGCACAGCGGTAGGGATGACAATGTAAACCGCTTTCATTTCTTCAGCTTTAAAAGAACTTTGAAATGAAAATGCCTGTAACAAGGCTACAGTCACATTGTTTTTCTCTCTTTCGTTTTTATTTTTTTCTTCTCTTCCTTCCTTTTTTTTTTTCTTAGGTCTCGTTCGAGTGCTGGTAATTATGGGTAATCATAAACAGCGGAGCTCCTGCTAATGAGCCTGTGTTGTATGTTGGGTTCATACAGAGCCCCCTCTTCACTGCAACCAGTGTGGGTAGAAGAAGCAGCTCTTTGTTCTGTGTGTGGTGGTCCTTTTTTTTTTCTTTTTTTTCCGCCAATTTGAAACTGTGCCTTTACATTATGTTTCAATTTTTGTCTTTTTATTCTTAGTCTCTTTCTTTACAGTATCATGCTTATCAGATAGCAGATGTTTTGGGTCCGCACCGGTCGTCGTGTTTCCCTTAAGAGAGGAGGGTGCGAACTCTTCATTTTGTTGTTTTGCATATCCGTCTTTACGCATCTGCATTAGAGACTAAAGTTCAAATTTCCAATTGATCTAGGTTGCTAATGCTACAACATTCAAGGTGGTGTATGTTTAACACGGAAATGTTTCGAACAAACTGTTGTTTCCATATTTAGTCTAAAAATTTTTTTTACATTATCCATCGTCTTAAGCAGTTTCTGGGCCAAACCGAGATAATTAAAAATACAACCCAGCACCTCTAACCCTATTTGCGTAGCCTGTGTCACCCTCTTCAGAACTCCTACTGTAAGTTTCAGCTCTGGCTTTCTCACTCTTATTCTCTTTCCTCCATCTCTATCAGTCTCACTGCTGTTCCTGTATTTCCACTGGGAGAAACATTGACCTCATTTGTGAGGACAATAACCCCCTTGACTTTGGGGATTAAGACATGAAACCTTTGTGGATTAATTAGGTTCGGAGTTGAATTCATTTTGCTGCTCGGGAATACAACAAGAAAGAGAGCGAGAACTAGAGAGATTAAAAAAGGGAGAAGAAAATAACACCAGGCAAAGTGAAAGTTCAATTGTTCACACTACACAGGGAAATAGTTTGATTACCCATCAGCACATGCGTTTTTTTTATTGGTTTGACCGAGTGCAGCCTGCCACAAAGGAAGGCATTCGCTCACAGGCTCCCACAGTCTCGGTAACGGCGCTTCACGTGAGGCGAAGCAAGAAGTGGCAGCATCGAGCATTGTTTTAGTTGTCTTGGAAACAAAGCTTGGTGTTTGTTTGTGTAAGATCTACCCCAATTACAATTTAGATGGTTAACACCTATTGTTTTTGCTAAGAACATATGTTATTTGAGTTTAACTTTCATGTGAAAAGAGCTGTTAGCACAGTTTGTTTACAAACTAGCAAACACTCTTAATTCACGGTAGAGGAACTAAAGAACAGTGCAAACCCTTACATCTGTGATTTCCCTGCTCTCTACCAAACATAAGGGAACACGAGTGCATCATTAACCTCACGCCTTCAAGATCAGTTAGGCTTTCGTTTTTACCAAGGTCACTGGAATTTTGCTTTCCATCAGATTTGATTCTTTTTCTTTTGTTTTATTTTCGTTTTTATTAGATTAAAGGGATAGTTCACCCAAAAATGAAAATTAGCCTATGATTTACTCACTGTCAAGTCATCCTAGGTGTATATTCTTCTTTCAGATGAAAAAAATCGGAGTTATATTACAAAATTCCAGGCTAATCCAAGCATTAGAAATGCAGTAATAGTGGCTCTGTTTTTGAAGTCCATAAAAAGTACATCTGTCCATCAAATAACATGCTCCACGCGGCTCCGGTGTGTTTATAAAGGCCCTCTGAAGTGAATCGTGTAAGAAAAATATCCATATTTAAAACTTAATCATGTAAACTTTCGGCCAACCGCTTCCCTGTTCAATTTATGTACAAACTGTTGAAAGTGCCTCTGCCGATCGAAAGACTAGCGCGACCAGGTAGGCTCGTCATGACGTCACGTACGCATCTTGAGTTTCACTTTCAACATTCAACACTTTTCCACAGAAGGCGGTCGCCCGAAAGTTTACCTAATTAAGTTTTAAATATGGATATTTTTCTTACACAAATGCGTCGATTCGCTTTAGAAGGCCTTTATAAACACCCCGGAGCCACGTGGAGCATGTTATTTGACGGACAGATGCACTTTTTATGGACTTCAAAAACGGAACAACTTTTAGTGCAATTCTAAAGCTTGGATTAGCCTGGAATTTTGTAATATAACTGTAATATAAAGAAGAATGTTAAATACACCTAGGATGACTTGAGGGTGAGTTAATCATAGGCTAATTTTCATTTTTGGGTGAACTAACCCTTTAAGAATGAGAACTGTATGATTCAGATTATGATGATGTATAATTTGATAGGGATGGTTCCCTAAATAAAAATAAATAATCTGTCATCATTTACTCACAAATAAAAAGATCAATGGGTTTCAGTGTTCCTTTGGGATTCGACTTTCATTGAACGGACAAAAAAACGTTCTTCTTCTTCTTTGTTCCAAAGAAGAAAGAAAGTCATACAGGTTTGGAACGACATGAGGGTGAGTAAACGATGACAGTATTTTCATTTTTAGGTGAACTACCCCTTTAAACAAGTTTTCTTTATGTTGTTGTATCGCTAAAGGTGTTCGTATCAGTCTGCGTTTGGCTTCCATCACATGTCCCTTCATTCTCTCCAAAGCGCATAATATCCTTTTTACGATTCAGCAAACTTTTCCCTGGGGATTCTCACTCGAGACGTTATGGAAAAGATGTGATGTTGTGAACAGACTCTGGGCATTGTGACAGATTTGACATATTACAGATAACAAAATAAGAAAAACAATATCAGCTCGTGATTTAGTACCGCAGGCTTAGAGATTCATTCGACACCACGCAGGCCCCGTACGTGAAAAGTTGCGCCTGCATTCCCCTCAGGACACAGGTTTAGCGCTGGTTTTGCGTGCGGGGGCCTCAGCCCGCTCCCTCAGCGTGGCTAAACCGCGGCTGAGCCCCTGCGAGCCCCTCACTGGGGACGGCTCGCCCAAATGCCACCTCTCCTGGCTCAGGGTGCAGGTGAGGTGTAATCTTGCCACTGAAGCACTTCCTCTGCCAGAAACAGGTATTTCCTGTAAGACATAGAGATGGGGATTCGGGAAAGAATGTCAAATCTGGTTTTCTCTCATTTTGTCTTCATCTCTCCCTCTCTGATCCTCACATTTCATGGGTATCTAGCGAGTCTCGAGAAGACCAGTTTAGTCTATTGTGGTGCAAAACAAGAGAAAGAGGGGATGAAGAGGAGCAACTTGAACTTTAGAGAGAGAAAAAGTTTGGAGGACATTTCTGGATTATGTTCATGAGACACAAGCTGCTCGCAGTCTGAACATGGCACTATGTCAATGCATGTCTATTTCCATAAAGTTTATTTTTACACCCTGCTAGGCTCAGCACAGTAAGACACCAGCGCCATCGACAACTAAATGGATGTAGGCAGGAATCTTAAGTCGACGCATCCTGATTCCAAATAATTCTGACAGCTAGCATTGTGAAAAACCCGTTCCTCCTCGCACAGCCATTGAGCATCTCAACGTCAAATCTCCATCCCCTTTGCACGAGACATGATAATGAATCATCGTCGAAAGGTTGCCCAACGTTGCCTAAACGTAGCTAACGGTGTTGAAAAGTACGGCGTGCCGTTAGCACTAACAGACAGGCTTTTCTTATCTCATGCTTACTGTAGCGGTAAGTTGAACATCTGATGGCTCTCTGTGATGCAGCGTGGCGGACAGGTGAGATGCGTGAGCGAGCGACACTTTGGAGACGCGTGTTCACACCATGTCACCGTTCTCCATCTGCAAGCCTTCAGAAAAATTTCCCTTTAGTGTGTCTCTGCCAAGCTCACACACTCACAAGAGCTGCCGCACATTCTGCTTTCATTTATCAGCCACTGTTCACTAGTATTGTTTCTCACTTACACAGCGAGACAAATATCAGTGTTAAGTTAAGAATTCACTGTAGCAACATCAAACAGCCGTTATCTAGCTTTGAATATTTGCCTGCTCCGTTTGAATAGATCTTTTTTTAATATTTCATTTAATTGCAGTTTCAAATGAAGCAATATGGAAATATGAAATTAAATCGTAATGAATCCCGTTATGCTGATAGTTGCACAAGGGATCTAATGTTACAGTCACATCTATATCAGCTTTATGGCCATATTCTCCCTTAAACCTTCAACGCATCTGCTTTTCGAACAGGTTCACCCTCTCGCCATGCCACATCCTCTGACTAAACCTTGAGCTAAACTGATACCACCACCACCACCATCAGACTTTGTCCCTTTAAAAGCAGGACACTCTTGGTGGGCTTTTTGGAGGAGCTTTGCAGAAACAGACGGTCTCCCACTGCAGAGTGGGTTGAGGTCCAGGGAGCACCATGAGTTTTTTTGCGTCGTATCCCCATCTCTTTGGAAACCAGAAAGCAGCAGAGTGCCATCTTTCCCCCCTACAGAGCTTCCAGAGAATCTCGCCACAATCTTCCCCTCAAACACTTTGTTTGTCTAACCCCTTCAGTGTCCCTGACAGAAATAGCCCACAGAGCCCTCGTTGCTCCCGCCATACACACATATGTAACGTCTCTCGCTCTCAGTGTACTCTTTTTTTCTTCATGCATCTCATTCTGTTTATCTGGCCCTAACACAACCTTTCATGAAATTATCCCCTAATGATGAGTAAAAAAAAAAAGGTATGTTAATGATTGCACAGCTCTTTTACAGCACTCAGACAGGTTTCTCTTACAGGAGAAGTGGAGACTAAATGGTTGGATGGTTGTAACACTGAACATGACCATCATTCAATTTCACTTCTGGCTTATAATTTGGTTTGTGATCAGGTTAATGCAAGTTAAATGACTGGACTTGTATCAACTAAATCAGAAGGTACACTCTTGTTTAATTTTATACAGTATAAAATCTACTCCAAACGTTTCACATAAATGTAAAAAAATAAACAACAACACTACTTTCCTATGTTTACTTCTGTACCTTCAAAGACTAAACAAAATGTATAATAATGTACATTTGTGCATAACAGTGTTTAAGTTTACAAATGCACACTAAACTGTTATGTTTATGTTAGCCTGTGTTGTATGCTTTTTTCTGTAGTGTTTTCCAGCCTATCTGAATTATTATTTATTTATTTGTAATATTTTTTTGATAAAGGGATAGTCACCCATAAATACAGTTGCCATCATTTACTCATGTCATCATGATTACATGATATTGTGAAAAAAGTTTAATCAGATTGTTTAAATGTTTCTCACTGTGATATAAAAATAATAATAATAATAATAATATATATATGTATATATATATATATATATATATATATATATATATATATATATATATATATATATATATATATATATATATATTATTTTTCTTCATTGAAAGGCTCTTTGGGGTACCCAAAGTGTTTTTCTATAACATAAAACCCCCTTTTCAAACCTTAAGAGTGTTAACATTAAAGAAGATAGTTTCAAGACTGACTTTAGTTTTTTCACTGAAGAAAAAGTCATACAGGTTTGAAATGACATGAGGGTGAGTAAATTATGCCAAAAATTATATTTTTGGGTGAAAAATTCCTTTGTTACAACCATCCACAAACATAGTCTTCATATTTGTATGAAGGATGAATACTATATGGGCATCATTGTTGCAATATTTGACCTGCCTTGAGTTTTTTGACCACTTTTTTCAGTAGCATCACCTTTCCTGATCTCCACCCCACACTGCACGCTCGCCTTTTAGGGATGCATCCGGTTCTGTCATGGAATTTGTGTGCGCAAACAGCCCTTTCTCACCCTCCACCCACCCCTTCCCCCTCACTTGTAAATTAAATCCACATAACAGAGATCGATGGCTGCCTCCTAATCATGTTAGACGTATTGTTTTAAAATACCAGCGCTCAGCTGGTGAATCCTGGTGCTCTTCTGTTTGTCCCTGTTTAAGAGATCAGACCTCTTTAGCTCCCATCTTCCTCTCTCTCTCTCTCTCTCTCTCTCTCTCTCTCTCTCTCTCTCTCTCTCTCTCTCTCTCTCAAGCCCTCTTTTTCTGCTCACCCCTTTCTCTCAATCTGTTTGTTTTCAAAGCCCAGGGAATTGGCCCAAATCCTAGGTATCACATATCTGACCATATTTCAAGCCGAAATTAAGCATGTTAAAACCCCTTTCCCTTTAAAGGTCAGACATTAGTGCTGGTAAAAATTGATCTGTGGGTTTTATGAATTTAGCCCCTGTGTTGGAGCCGCTTTTGTAATGGGAAGATTCAGTGGGGGAAGCTTAACACGGCATTGTTTTGCTTTGACAACGCAGCCACGAGAGCCTCTGCAGCTGTTCCCCCTGCTTACAATGGCAGATTAATTAACACAATCATGTGCTGCTGGCTTCAGCTCAACACGCAGGTCTGCTCTGGGACAGATAGGTAAATCCTATACATGCCTTTCCAGACAGCGCATATTCTTGATGGGCTTCGCTACTAGATATATATTTGCAATGTGACTGGTCAGCCTATCGAGGCGAGAAACGGCAGAAGCGATGGACTACAAACGAGAAGGAGAGGCCTTGGCTGATTGAACCAAAGCATTGCCGGGAAGTGTTGTCTGTTTCAGAGCAGCACTTCCTCTACCCAACCCCTCCCCCTTGAGCTGCCAGGGCCATTAGCCGGGTTTCCTAATTAAGATTCCGCCGGCCGATCCGTCTCTCTTTCTTAGTTAGTTCCCTGACATTTTAAACTGTCTATTATTCCACCCGGCTTTCAGGTGCAATGCTGTGTAAATGGCAAGTCAAAAAATTATGTATCTCTCATACAGTTATCCATCAAGGACTATTAGAGGGAGCGGTCTGGGCGCTTAAATCATTACCGAATGCTGTGATCTTTCCCGATTGATCTTATCGCTCACATCCACTGTCATTCTGTTACCACACTTCATCCGTCCATTTCTCCCCCTCCCCTTCCTCCCTTTTCAGCACTCTCTCTCTCTCTCTCTCTCTCTCTCTCTCTCTCTCTCTCTCTCTCTGCACCACGCCCGTGTTTGCTTTTCAACATGACCACAGAGTGTCGATATCTCAACCTTGCACCCACTTCTCTGTTGATATGATGATCACTTAACAGTCAAGAGCAAAGGATGATGGGAAATAAGGGCGTCATCAGAGGCAGCGACGGCAGCAGCCGAGCAATTATGTTTCCTTCAGACCAAATGCTCTGCCATTAATGAAATCCCTTATCACCCTGGAGAGGAGCAGGATGCTGGGACAGGTGCGGGAGATGCGCGTCGCTCATTTATCTTGTTTCCCGGAATGAAGGGGAGAAGCGAAATACACAGACGGGGAGGCAACAAGTGCGCGGCGAGTTCAAGCGCTGTAAATAATGTGTTTCTCGGTTACATATTTTAAACTTTGATTGGCAGCTCCGGCTAATTCTATTTTGAGGTGTGTAAATATAGGGCCTCATCAGAAAAGCCTTGGCACGCAAGCTTTCAGTGTCTAAGATTTGTTTGCGAAGACCTGCTTGTGAATGGGTGGGAGTGAGAGAGAGAGAGAAAGAGAGATGAGGGGATGTCAATCGAGTGTCTGACATCCTGCAGTGCCTGTGAACTGTGGATAGCATTTGAAGCATTTGCCCCAACAACAAGGTGTCTGCCCTTTACCAAAGCGGGGAGATCCATGTTAGTGCCTTCTGGTGCCTTCTGAAGGGGAGGGGGCAGTGGATGGGGTGGCTCTAATGACGTTAATGCTGTGTGAGATTCTGGCTCCTGTTAAAGGAAGCAATCTGATTGGAAACAGTTCTGGGAGTCTGGGAGGTTGGCCCTGGCTCGTTTCATTTAATGACCCATTTCCTCAGCTCGTGCCACAAGCAGTTAACAAAAGTCAAGGTGCCCAGAGGTTCCCCTGCTGGGGGAGCACACCAGACCTTGGCTAAAGATTGGGTGGGGGGGTATTTTCAGGTCAAGAGGGTTTTTGTGTGCATCAGATAGTCTTTTGTGTCTTTGAGGTTTTATGTCAACCTGATGTACAATGATTTATGGAAAGGTTAACCTTGTAGTTAGCGCTTAAAACACTTTCACGCTAATAGCGGTAGCAGACCAGAGATGCCGCTGTGACTTTCTTGACCTTCTAGCGGAGTCGTTGCGGCCCCAGGAGCGACTCCTAATGGAGCTAGTCAACTCTGAAAGCCAAACTTGAGCTCACTCACACATATCAAGCTAATGATCAATTATTAATATTCACAATCTCTTGCCCCAATGTCCCCATATGGGTGTAGACGACAAGCAATTATGTCACGCTTCTCGCTCTTCGGACCAAGCTATGTGAAGCTATTTATAAATATATAAAAGATAGATCTTATTACGCTGAGTTATTGCCCTCTTATTTCAGATGTACAGATTCAGATTAATTTGTAATTAGTCGTGAGATTTTGAGCCTCTGTAGATAAAGGATTCCAAAGTCTATGCTTCATTCCGGAACCACGGATCTTTAAAAAAAAAAAAGAAAGCAAAAAAAAAGCAAATGCTGGTTGCTGGACTAAAATAGCATAAGCCTAAATGATTGTGCGCTCAGACAAATACAGACACGTATGTCTGAATGCCCTGGCAACAGCGAGCTTGCCAGTAAATGAGTTTTGAAATAAACTGTTATTGTTTAGCTGTAAACATCGAATCCTTGTAATGGAATCTAGGGTCGTGCTTAAGTGACAGCGTGTTGGTGGTATTGTACAAACACAGTCTTTTAAAGATGGGAGTGTGGATCGGGGAAAAAAATAAGAAAGGAAGAAAAAAAATAATAATTCAAGAATAGGGCAGCAAGGCATCTGAAGCTCTTCTCTCGGTAACATTGTTATTTAATTTTCAATATCCTGTCATGGATATTCATCATTTTCGTAGGGCTAAGGTTCACATTAATTTGCTCCAAATGTCAGATATCTCTCCTCAGATAACAGACAGTGAAATGAAGACATAAGGCTCCATTTTTTCTGTGGCCCGTGCAATTGCCAGAATAGCTTTAGTCATATAAGAGGGGGAAGTCTATTAATAGTTGAGTCATCAGTGTAGCAGTTTTCTGAAATGGCAAATTGTTAGTTCCTCAATGGTGATTCTTGCTCTCTGCCAATGACCTTCATAACAAATGAACATTTGGTCTGTGGAGGAGATGGGAGCAGGCTTTCTCACTGACATGTGTGAGGGGTGACGCACCGTCAACTGGAACGATTGCAGTTGTAGAAAGAGTCAACAGTGAAAGGATGACGAAGAGAAAGAGAGGAGCAAAATGAAATAAGGCATACATATAAATAAGCCATACGTGATGTCAGAATTGTGTGGATGCTTGTCGCTCATGTTAACATATGGTATGTTATGATCGTTATTTGAATCTCAGTGTTTTTAAATGTTTCAAAGTTTTTTTTACTAATGTACAAAAATAGTCATTTATAAATATAATAATTTTGTGAAATCCCACTAGGTCACATTTTTCAACCTGAACACACTCTTTTGTCATAAAAATGTCTTATTATTATTTTAAGAGACTTCTTGACCTTGATACACTGCCATGAAGGTCTGCATGAGTCCAGTTCGAGTTCCAGTTTGTTATTTATTCTGAATATGTTTTCTTTTTTCTTCTTCTTCAAATTACTTAAATATTAGCGATGATTTTCCTAAAAATTCAGGAAAGTTTTTTGACATTTTTATTTAATGTCCACAAAAATACCAAACTGAATTCCAACTAAGAAATTATAAAAATGCCAATTATCGAAGATGTGCATTCAATATGTATTTTTTAAATGGCTAGGACCCCCCCTCCAAAAAAAATCAACATCAAGTCATTGACCCTGTTAATATCAGTTTAGCTCCACAGACTGTGTTCCGACATCTCTCATCCTGCCTGGATGTTTGTAGATATTTATTTTCTTCTAAAATTACTCTTTCAGACTTCATTCAGACATCTTACTCAGATTAATGTGGGTTAAATAAAAGATATCCAATGCTATTTTTGATGGATGATGTAACCTTGAGGGGGAGGGACAGTTTTAAAGCTTCTCTTCCCAGCTCTCAGCATCTTGAAATGTATTCTGATGGAGTTGCTCAGTCATGAGACTCTCCTGTGTTTAGGGCGGCATGATAAATCTTTTTATTTCATTTTCCAAGACACTGGACAAGTGCATATAAGAGTAAAAGCGGGGATGTCCTTGACCGCGCAATTTATAGTCCATGTGGCTGAGGCGAAAAAGCCACGTTTTACAGTTCCTGTCAAGATGCAGGTTTTTGGTTAAGGCGATACGTGAAGATGGGGAAAACCTTTAATGTTGTACTGTGTGTAATTCATCATCTTCACATTATAGTGTCAGTCTTTGTGGATGTCTAGTTTGGTAATGTTGTTATTGATCAGACCATCCATATGGTAATTTCCCTAATATCTTCAAGTACATCAGTATTGTTTTAATTCTCATTAATGAAAGCGATAGAGGAATGGCTTTTCAAAGCGTATGGCTTTAGAGGGATGCTAATGGATTTAGAAGGTGCTGTAAAGGGATGTGTAAGTCAGCTTTATGATTGCCTGGTGTACTTGTTGTTGATTTGGTCGGGTGGAAAAATGAATAGGAAATCAATGTCAGGCGAGGAGGGTTTTTTTTCTACACTGAAAGAGTTTTAAAGGTACAGTGTCGTGCTTAAGTAATGCATGCAAAGGCTGTTTAGCTCCACAAAAATCTTTCTTTCTTTCTTTCTTTTTTCCTTTGGCCATACAAAATGCTTTTGAAAATAATAACTTGTAATTAAAGAGATCGTTCACCAAGAAATACAATTATGTTATTATTTCTCTCTCTTTGTGGAACACAAAATAAGACATTAAAAAATACTCCTTGTTTTTGAAAAGTCAGTGGGGTCCAAACACTGAGACATTTTTTTTTTTTTTAAGTGAGTAAAAGATGACAGAATTTACATTTTTGGATGAACTGTCCCTTTAAAACCATCACAAATAATGTCTGCATCACACTCTGCCCCTTCTCTCAGTTTAACCATAGAGAACACAGTAGCCCTGAACAGACAGCATCCACCCAGGCTTCACTAATGATAAAGTTGCCCATTTTACAGAAAAAAAGTGGGCGTCCTATGAATATTTACCATGATTAAGAGCAGCCAGCCTTACTGAAGTGGGGCTTGTAATAAGATGCCCACCCTCAGGGCCCTCACAAGCTCACTAAGGCTTCTGAACATGGCAGAACGTCTCCTCTCATGCGTCAGGCCAGCAGTGGTCACGGCAGTCCCTCTCCTATCCCCTGCATGCTGTGATCACCTTGCAGAATAATAAAGTTAGTGAGACCTCACTGCCTCCTCAGCAGCCCGGGTTTCACTTTCTTTTCAGTGCGTATTTATTAATTTATTTATCTTAATTTTCTTTTCTTTCTTTCATTCTTTTTTTTTTCCTGTTTTTTTTATTTGCTGCTCTTTGAAGCCTGAAAGCAACTCGAGAGGAGCAAACAAAGATGGGTGAGTGCCAGGCGGAAACTTATGGCACCATTCCTGTTCCCTCAGCTCGACAGAGGCATAGCCTTTAAAGAGGGAGAGGCGCACCTTCTGTCACTGATGGTGGGAGGGAAGGAGAGATAGACCGAAAAAGAGAGAGAGGGAGGGAGGGAAAGGGTTTCTTCAGTCAAGAGTGCTGTCAATGTGGCTCATTTGCACAATTCTGCCACTTTCACCTCTCTGACCTCCTGAGACTATATCGTGTTGTTGTGTTGGTGCATGAAGCTTGGTGTTTGTGAAGGGCACGTCTTGAGGAACTCGAGATGCGTTCATCAGATTTCAGTTGTGACTGAGCCGCGCGTGACTTGGCCAAGATCCTATTCATGTCGAATTTCTTGTGCTTTATGTCGCCCGTTAAACTATTGAACTATTGATGTTATTGGTGGAAAGGATTTAGTCGAGCATGTTAAGTCGAGGAAGATTTCTAACTTCTTACAGTCGGAGGGAGAATACTTAAAGCTTAATTTCACCTGACCCTTCTGCCGGCAGGCATAACAAATGTGCTCTAAAAAAGAGAGAGAGAAAGGGAGAGACAGAGAGGGAGAGAGAGAAATGCGGCATTCTGTTCACAAAGCAGAAAAAGGACAATCTTTCCTCCTCCTCTTGTAATCCTACTTTCACTCAGGCTGCCGCTAATAAATATAAATGTTTGTGATTAGCATCACGGCGGCACAGGTGCATGTTTGTTGCGAGGAGAGGCATGTTCATTAATTTTCAGCGATGAAAAGTGCACTGCGCCATAAACACAGAGTCCAAAAACGCATGGGCTGATAAATGAACGCACAGATTGTTAATGTACCATTGTATGGCTGAGCCTCCACAAGCTTAAAAAAAACACAGGACCCTCTTGCCAAATCAGTGCTAGCTGGAGGTAATGTGCTAGCGGCCCCCTTTTTCATGGTCCAGATTACAGAGAATGGAGCTTTAAAACTGTTTTGTGTGTCTGAGTGTGTGTGATTATACTTACACATAGGATATAAGGATTATATAGACAACATAGCTTCCCCCCACACTCGCCTCCCCATCTGATCTTTTGCCGCCATGTGGGCAGTAATTAGTTTTTTTCTTTTTTTTTTAAATTAACTGTGGAGTTTGGCTCTTGACTGTGTGGATGGATGATTAGATGGATAACCTGTTCTCTGGTTTGGCATTTCTTAAACAAACACATTTAATACAACATATATATATATATATGGCGTTTCTCTAGACAAAAAAAAAAAATTTACCCCGCAAATATTACAAAATGTGACATTAACCGTTGTAAAAGTCACTCATTTTTATAAAGTAACAGTGTTCAACAGCGACACCCGCAGGTGAAGTTCCAGCGGGAGGCGCGCCTCCTCTGTCCCCACTGACTTATAACTGACCCACTAAAGCATGCAGTGGATTTTGTGGGATGCAATTGATATGAATGGGGAAAAGTCACGCGAGAGGAGACAATGGCTCCATCGCGCAATGATTGGATATTATCGGTTATGGTTGGATACGATTGGTTCGTACAGTAAATCTCGCCTCTTGTTTTCGGACGTGTTCTGGTATTGGCCCGAATGAAGACAAGTTAATGGGAAGACAAATTAATAAGTACACAAACAACCCAGCCACTTAATTATCTCCTCTTTATATCACGTCAAAATCAAACTTGAAAGGTACATCTTCGTGTCTGTGATCAGTGTGTTCACAAATAAAATGTATTATTTTGGAATGAATGAAAAAATGCGTAAAACACTAACTTGAATAAATGTATTCTTGGTTTTAATGATTAGAACATTACATAGTGTAAAAATACAAAACAGAA
Organism: Gobiocypris rarus; assembly: GCA_023029165.1. Classification (NCBI taxonomy): domain Eukaryota; kingdom Metazoa; phylum Chordata; class Actinopteri; order Cypriniformes; family Gobionidae; genus Gobiocypris; species Gobiocypris rarus. The sequence goes on along the minus strand of CM040912.1, from coordinate 25,713,831 downwards.
TTTATTTGGTCTCTCTTTTTTATGTAATGTGTGTGTATATATATATATATATATATATATATATATATATATATATATATATATATATATATATATATATATATATATATATATATATATATATATTAACAATCTGTGAATATATATATAATTAAAACATTTTGCTGTATATTCCAGAGCAAGACTTTTCACATTTAACTACAACTGTAGAAAAAAAAGAAAAAAAAGCTCAGAGCGAGAAAATGCTGCTTTCCTAGAGACCGAGAAAAAAAACTAAATTTGTTGAAAATGGGTTGTTTTTCAGTCACAGCAAAAATGTTTTATTAGGGGACCGCCGAACACCTGCCTTAAAATGTCGTTTCAACATCTCCCGAATGCCATTTTGCTTAATTGACTTGGAAATGGCCCAAATGTATTGCTGAATGCAGTCTAATTAATATTAATAATAAATGCCATTATTAACATCAAAGAACATCTGGTGCCCCTGTTTACCCACATGCCTTATATGTAGCACATTTTGCGGCTGTTTCATCTCACAAACAGAAAGGGGGTAAACACTTTTTGAATTTAGTGTTTATTTATTTATTTATTTAAATTCTAGTTTGCCTCCATGAATTTATTACCTCATTGACACGCAGGTCAGCATGTATCGCCTGCAAGCGAGAGGGCTTGCTCTCATATCCAGTGAATCTTACAAACGTTTGGAGAGATTTTTTTTTTCCTCTCTCCCATGGGCAGGACTTGGTTGCGGTGGTACCATGGAGGGTTCGGGGTCCCTGGTGTACTCCTTAAAATAAATAAATAAATAAATAAATAACTGCTTGTGCGAGCATCTGTGCCAAGGGGCCGCATTAGGAGTTTTAGCCACCATAAATCAGCAGGCTAAATAACTTTAATCTAAAATTTCATTAAGTAGTCCTTGTCAGGTAGTAAAAGGAGGGGATAATGCAGTGGTGTTTAATGATAATTGGTGTTTGGTTAATAAATTCTGCGAGTTCCGATTACTTTCTAGCAGTCGGCGGAATGCTAGCCTCAGCAGTGTAACTAAACCTCAAATTGATTAACTCGCCTGAACCAGACTGTTCACAAAGATGGCACCAGTCCAAATCAAAAAAGAGAGAGTGCAGCGTGCGCATCAGCCGGATGGTGTTGTGTTGCTCCAGCGTAAGGAAATCAGCTCCCCCCGGGCGCATTTTTAAAAGCCTAATGCCTTTCAAATGATGTCATCACATTTTACCTTCTCTCTCTCTCTCTGCTTTTTACTATCTAAATCCAAATGTTTCTCTCACATTTTCCTCGGGTGCTACAGAGGAAGGAAGGTCAATGACTGACAGTGGCACGTGACACATTATTCTAATGGATAGGGGAGACATCTTGTGTTTTTATGATTGTTTCTTTTCTCTTTTTTTCCCTCTGAAAGTGATATGCGAGTAATCAGAACCACAGGCTGATTTAGAGTGGAAGTGTGATTGTGAGAGATCCATTAAAGGTGTGTGTGTAGGGGGGGAAGGGGGTTTCATAGTGGCCCTTTGTTGTTGTTTGTTTTTTTATTAGTAGGATCAGGGTGTGGTCAATCTGGAGAGATTTGAGACACACACACACACACACACACACACACACACACACACACACACACACACACACTTGTCACTGAGACAAACACATTTTCCTTTACCATCCTTTTATAGAGACACACGCGCACTCAACAACTTACCAGCTTCCATAATCGTGTGTACGTCAAAGTGACATAGCAGACAGCATGGGTGAGCGACACACCTCCTCCCAGATGTCTTTTCCCAGTGGCCTCCTGTCCTGTTCTATTGTTCTGGCATGTTCCAGAACGCTGGTCCGGTAAAGTCCCCTGAACACCACGCTTTACATGTATGTACCATTAACCGCCTTGTTTTGGTGCAACAAACTCAATGGACAATGAGATATGGATATTGATATGTTGTGTCAAGCGCTTGGAGATGCTTTTTATTATTGGTTACGGCAGCAAAAAGCTCATAAGCGAATCCAGTGGTCGATGAAATATTTATGGAGATGGAGATGATTGATACCAGCGTAGTCTCAATAAGCAAGTTAATCATAAATTACAGATATAACTTCATTATCCCCATGTCTAATTAGTCAGACTGTAAACATCTATGAAGGAATGCTGTAGCATTCCATAATGTTTTGCCTAGGCCCTGGACTAAAGAGTTATTGTTTTCAGGCTTAACTGGATAATATATGAAGGCCGTGGCTCGCTTGTGACAATCGTTTTAAAGCTGTGTCTCTTAGAGATTTTTCTTTTGCATAAAAAAGGGCTGAGAAATGGAAAATCAATATGCAGAAAATAGTTATAGGTGGTGGGTTATCGAGAATCTCTCTGTTCCAGACACCCTGGGCCGAGAGATGATGCGTAATATATGGGGTGACCTTCAAATGTCATAAATGTGTTGTGCAATAAACTGTCAATATTTGTGGTTATTTGGTGCAGGATGACTTTTACAGTAATTGGAACAGCCGTATTAAAAGCTGGGGAGCAGTCAGCTGATTAAAGACAGCCCTGCTGGCCTGTGTGTGTGTGTGTGTGTGTGTGTGTGTGTGTGTGTGTGTGTGTGTGTGTGTGTGTCTGTCTGTAAAGAGAGAGAGAGAGAGAGACAGAGAATAAAGAACAGAGTTACCTGTAAAGGCTTTGTATGCTCATGTATCTGTCTGTCTGATGTTACAGTATGTAGGTAAGAGTGAGAGCGGCATGACTGATGGTTTACGTTAAAATCTGGATCTAAAGGAACATTTAATGTTGTCTGAGTAATGATTGGCACTCAAATACCTTATTTGTGCATATACAATATTCGATGTGTGTATGTGTGTGTGTGTGTGTGGTTGTGGGACAATAACATCCTATCTCTTCTCTAAAAGCCCATTGGAGTAATATTTGTAAGCGTCTGGGTACCAGGCTAAATGGGTCAGAGTCTGTGTTTGTATTTGTATATGTTTGGGTCAGAAAATGGGGGCACACATCACAATGTAACACATGTAGGCAAAACGGAGGCAGCAAATTGCAGGAATGTGATCAGTCACAAGAGAGAAGGAGATGCTGACTTCACTCTTTCTTTTTTAACTTCTCAAATCTCATTTGATTCTTAAAAGAGGGTAGAGAAATGGAGAAAAAAAACGCTGAAAGAAAGAAAGATTATTCGTACAAAAGCTTTTGATTGAGGCAAATGGTTGCTAAAGTGGGTTGCGCCATTCAGACGACGTCTCTCCCTACACACACAGCATATCATGTGTAGGCGCAGAAATAAGAAAGCATTTACGAACTGTTTTTTGCACTGTGGCTGGTCAGACGCTCGCAGACCTTCTTGAGCTGAAGTAAAGACACAGAGCCAAATGCCGTTACGGGGTAATCATGTTTTAGTGTCTCATTCATAACACACATTATTTGATTTTTAATAGAAACAGGTTTTGTTGTAGTTTTTTTTTTAAAACAGGAAATTGAGTTAGATTGCCCATATGAGTGCCACAGCTCAATATGTTAAAGCATGTGCAATAATTTTAACAGAAAAGCTTTATTTTTAATCTCAGTTTGTTGAGTTGTATGTATTTTGTTTTATTTAAATAAAATAAAATAAAATAAAAAAAGGAAAATCTGTAGTGGCAACGGTAACTTTAATGTTTAAACAGATTTTCATATCACATCTTATTTGATAATTTTGAGTTTTAAATACACTATCACTGTATATACAGTTTATTGCACAACACATTTATGACATTTGAAGGTATATATATATATATATATAAACATATAATATATAAATAATAAAAGCTGTAATATTGTGAAATATAATTAAAATGTAAAATAACTGTTTTCTATTTGAATATATTTTAAAATGTAATTTATTACTGTGATGTCAAAGCTGAATTTTGAGCATCATATCTCCAGAAATCATTCTAATTATCTAATATGATGATTTGCTGCTCAAGAGACATATTATCAATGTTGAAATAAGTTGTGTAAAACAACTGTTTTCAACATTGATAATAATAAGAAATGTTCTCATCATATTAGAATGATTTCTGAAGGATCATGTGACACTGAAGACTGGAGCAGTGATGCTGAAAATTCAGCTTTGAATCACATAACTAAATAGCATTTTTAAAATATATTCAAATGGAAAAAAAGTTATTTTAAATTGTAAAAATATATCTCACAATAATACTGTTTTTGCTGTATTTTGGATCAAATAAATGAAGCCTTGGTGAGCAGAAGAGACTTTAAATTATTATTTTTTAAAATCTTACTGTTCTCAAGCTTTTGACTGATAGCGTGTTTATTTCCTCCTTCTTTTTTAATACATTTTTATTAATATGAGGGTTTACAGAGTAAATAAAATAAAATACATTAAAAAAAGGAAAAAAAGAAGAAGATAAAATAATGCACATGGTGGGGAAATCTCTAGTAGGCAACTGTAACTTCTCAAAGGACCTGACCTGGTCTTGTATCACATAAACTTCACTGGAGTGTCAAATGCTTCACACAATATGAGATCCCCCTGTAACTCACCATGCTGTAGCACTGCTGACATCTCACATATAAGCATAGTGACTAATTATCTCCAAGTGTGGACTTGTTGACACTCTTAGACATTATTGGTGTGACAATTGCTCAATCATAGCGGCCCTTCGTTATCACTGTTTCCCATCAAGCTCCCTGCCGACGTCACCTGTCAAAACCAGGGCGCCACGGTGAAACGAAGACCCTGTTGCTGACATGGCTGTTTTCTCTTTTTTTTTTTCTTTGTATTGTTCATTTCAACGCAATCTGCCATATGCTTCCCACTACAGATGATGAGAGGCTGGATAAAACATTGGGACGTGAGTGTACTTGGGTGGGGGTCGGGGTGATATCTCTAAAGAAAGCTTCTGAACTGTCAGCGTTCTGTCAGGTTGCGGAGGGTGGGGAGGGGGGAAAGTGGTGCACATGAACTCATTGATGTGTTTGACTTTGTGTGGCGTTAGCAGATTTGGGTGGCAAAACCTGAAAGGATGGAGAACAACAGAAGGAACAAGACGAGAAAACCTCTCTGGCATGTTGCTGGTTTGAAGTGAAACAGAACAGTCGTTGAGTTATGTCTTCCTCTGTTTCTTAGATGTCGGGGATGAGATGACTAAACCCGTGAGCGCTGTCCAGCCCCCCACTACCCAGCACCGGGACAGGAGTGTGGGTTCAAGCATGAAGGACTGCCCCTACTGTGGAAAATCCTTCCGCACTTCCCACCATCTGAAGGTTCACCTAAGAATACACACAGGTGAGCGAAAAGTCCATGAAGCAAATTGACTGCATTTTAGGTATTTACATTCATTTCACATGTATAGTGACATACATGTAAACCTAATAACAGTTTCCTGGTGTAAAATGATTCTACTTTAGTGGAATTTAGAAACACTGAGCCCATAAATGAACTTCAGGTATGTGAGGGAGGACGCTCCAGCCCAGCAGAGTAATGATGTGAGCAGTGCTGGTCCAGTGGCTGTCAGGAGACCCTGCTGTTCCACCCAAGAGCAAGGCTGAGGCTCACTAGCAGGCACAGCTGGCCTAGTTAACATGCAGGATATAACCAGGATAAGCACTCAGAGGTCACCTTAGATCTGGCACACTACTGCCTCTGTTTATGTATATGAGTGTTAACATTTAAGTGACAGCCTCTTTTAATATAAAAATAAAAATAATAATAATCATGAAGTACAGTTAATTCTTTTGAAAACAACAATAACTATATATAGTAAAACATATTATAAATATTATAATTTAATTTTCTTATTTTGTTTAACTTTTTTTTTTCATTTTCTTTTCATTTAAATGTCTTAAAAGCGACATGAAACGGTAGTTGATATTGTCTTTTTCTCCTTATTGTGATGTATATCCTCTGAAATTAGAAGAAAATGTTGGGCGGGGCTTGATTCCGTCCTTCGGGAATTGTTTGGATCGTTGGAAGTTGGGCGTTGCTGCGATCAGTGACCCATGTCAGCGACAGGTGTCTGAGAGGCAGCGCAGAAACGAGACATAGCCCCGCCTATGAATTTTTAAAAATGAATGAATTGCACAGATAAATAATTTGTAGTAAACATTACAATATTACATATAAAAATACGAATTGTAAAATTTGATTTCATGCCGTCTTTAAATGTATATACAGTACCTGTCAAAATTTTGGAAACATTACAAATCTATAAAGTCTCTTATGCTCACCAAGGCTGCATTTATTTAATCAAAAACTAAATATAATAATGAATTTATTTTTTATTTATTAAATGTTTTGATTGTATTGATTAATACAAGTTTGTATTTATTTATTTCTCTCTCTCTCTTTTTTTTATCTTACCACACATTTTTGAATGGGATTATTGTTTCCACAAAAATGTTAAGCAGCAAAAACTGTTTTTAACATTGATAATAATACTAATAAATGTGTCTTGAGTATCAAATCAGCATATTAGAATGATTTCTGAAGGATCATGTGACACTGAAGACTGCAGTAATGATGCTGAAAATTCAGCTTTGTCATCACAGAAATAAATATATTTTTTAATATATTCAAATAGAAAACAATTATTTTAGAATGTAATAATATTTCCCAATATTACTGATTTTACTGTATTTTTGATTAAATAAATGCAGTCTTGGTGAGCATGAGATACTTCTTTAAAAAAAACATGAAATAATTGTAACGCTTCCAAACTTCTGACAAATCCCATTTCTGTAAACTGTAATCACTCGCAGCTCAGGGAATCGATGGTTGCTATTTTTTTGGTATGTGCATACAAGGAAGAGCGGAGACCACCCAGATGGTATTTGTCCCACTTAATAAGAAGCACATAGCTGTGCTATTCTGGAGCATTAAGGTTGATTATAAGGCATGCTTAACAATGAATCTGATGTGTAACTCTCATAGCCTGCAGTATTTTCATCTTCTGTTATAACAGAAGCTCAGAAAATAAAGTTACATTTTAATACCGTACGCATATGAAGTCTGCAGATCGCTGTCATCTGCATTTGTTATTTTCTAATATGGACTGTGAGGCAGTTGGAAAGAGTGATTTACCTTGAAATGACTTGAAGAAAGAAATCTTTAAACTGTTATGTGGCATATGGCTAGATAATGCTGCACATACTAGACTGTCAAACGTACATGTAATGACAGGCAGTCACAGTGAAGTGTTTAAATTTTCTTTAAACAGAGGGGTTAAGGCTTTGGACAGGCTGGTTATGTCCTCCTAGCAGGAGAGCAGCGGATGGAGTGGGGAAATATGTTTCTAGCTGAGGGAGGTTGAGTTATGCCTGCTCGGAGCAGGGGGTAAGGGTCCCCAGTAGGGCCGTATTTCAGCCGAGAGGAAACAGAGGCCCTCGTCCCAAGCCTCCGTTAACTCACTCACTCACTCCACGCGCCGGGATGGCCCACGTGTGTGCGGTGTGGCAAGAGTGCGTTTACACACAGACGCTTCACTTTCTGTCGATGCAGCAATTTACACGAGCCCTGATGTACTTGCAAGATGTGTGACTCTTTGCTGATCGGTTATAGGTTTGTCATAAAGATTCCTGGCTGACAGACGTCGGAGATACAGCGCAGGTCTCGGGTCGCTGTGCTCGAATAATTTACAGGAACAACAGGCCCTTCCAATCAGGCTGAAACTATGCCATTGACATTAAATAAATATCCTGCCTTGATTTAAAGCAATCAGACATGCGGATGACACAAAGCGGGCCTCAATCCCGATGCCGTTATCCCATCACAATGGCGTTGCTTACTGAGGAGGCCAGGGCATTGTGCGACACAATGTTAGATTAATGACTCTCTAACGTCGGCTTGAAAGGAATGAAGTGAATTTAAATTTCTCCAAAAGTTAAAGAGCTAATGTTACAGTATTAATTTCCTCTCCAACAGTGAGCGGGAAAATATCCATTAGTGAAATTAAGCACAGTTTTCTAGGTAGCTAACATTGTGCAGCGTATAGTGTGGGGCCACAGCTAATGAACACTGCAGTGGGTGATATTTCATTATACAAATTAATGCTCACATTTTAATGGGAAAGTCACATAATGAATCTAGGCTTCAGTGACAGCAATTAGAGACACAGATTGTCCCCTTCTGGACAAGGCAGTATTTAGCAGTAAGCAGCTGTAGATAAAAAATAAAAAGGTCCTTGCTCCTGACAATGGCTACGCATAACTTGAGGCTATAGGAGAACCAACATGCCAGACGAATCACCTTTGTTTGAAGAGAGACAGAGGACAGACAGGCATCGGCCGTGCGAGTTCACCTTGGTGATTGGGAACCATTATGCATCTTGACTTGGATTGAACCGAGGAAGGTTGGCTCACACGGCTGGATGGAGGTTTATGGTTGTATCGAACATCATTTTGACGGTTTACTTTGAAGAGGGAGAGAGAGAGCGATTAAACTCAGGTCTGTGGTCAGTTGCTACTGTTCCAAACCATGAGCAATAAAGTATAAGTAAATAACAAAGGTCACTCATCAGACTCTCTGATGGAAATCTGATAGTTTCACTAGTGAGTTTTTGCCTGGTGCATGGTTTTGCGGTTTCATCTTATTCTTTTTTTTTTTTTTTTTTTTTTAGTTTGTTTTTCTTCTCTCTGGCAATGCTTATTTGCTTACTACATGGTGAGTTAGTTCTACATGGTGAGTTAGTGAGTAGTAAGTCTTTAAGATGAATGGAAGGACTGAAGTAATGGGCCATACAGTAAAGGGTCATTTCAAATGTAAATAGAAGTCGTGGGCACTACGTGGAGGGCTTAAGAACTCGAACACCTTGACATTCTTGTTTCTACATTTGGCATAGATAAAGCATAGCTTAAGGAAGAAAAAAACACATCTATTTTTCCAGTGCAGTCAATCTCTCTATCTCTCTCTCTCTTTCTATCCCCTGTGGAATGCAGGCTGACTTTTCACCATTCTGTAAAGCCATATGGAAATTCATCTTAAAGTATGTCATATCTATTAACTATTTTAATTGCCCTTCTGTAAAGGCTGTGGGTGTTTATTCTGAACTGTTACTATGGAGTCATGACAAATCACACAAATCCATATGAAATCAGTTTGCGCTGGACTTCAAGTGTTGAGATTGAACACTCTCTGTTAAAAGTGAACTTGAGAAATGATAATGGATATGTACAACTCACAGTGAGAGGTCTCTGTAATTTATATAAAGCCTGTCACACTATACCAGATGGCAATTTGATATGTATTTTTTCCTCCCTATTTTTATTAACACAGTCCATCAGCCATAAGAGTGAGCTTTGGAAACTTTTTTGAGAGAGTTTTGCACACTCTCATTTCAAAAGATGAAAAATAATAATCTCTTTACCTCTCTGCCTTGGCGATCCATTTTGTTTCCCTGAGGTTGTGTTGTTTGTGTGGATATCAATTAAAAGTGGATTAACGGGTACATAATGACCTTTAGCAGTAAATTGTGTGTAATGTTGCAAGGCAGGATACAGTATATTCCCCAGATGTCACACGTGCCCCTGACGTATGATGGAGCAGATGTCTTACTGAGCCCAAATGGTGCACAAAGAACATGCCACACGCACAGAGACATACACGGGCACTTGAACACACATAAACATACAACCAGTGATAGTGTTCATGTTTTAAAAAAATATATATGCATAATAGGCCTATATCGATTGGTATGAATGATAGGTTTTAGCCTTTCTTATTTTATTAGCTTAATACTCATATCCTAATATATTTTTTTAAGTAAAATAAATTTAGACGTTATCAGTATTTTCATAAGCAGATGCCCAAGATGTGGTGGAGAAAAGCAGATCACTCTAATTGTATTCTAATTTTGGGTACAGAATATCATTCCTTCCAGTTAAAGGAACTGAAAATGATCATTTGCATCAAGGACGTTTCCTTATTGAATCACACCAAGCCTCTGTTATCCTGCTCAGAGGATAAGCACTTATTGGGTTAAAAGCTCATCTTGTATGATGCCTTTTGAATGTGCGCTTCAAACACTCTTGTGTAAGAAAACAAAAGACGGCCCTCTTTATTTATTTTTTTCTCACCCTCTCCCCCCTGCCCTTCACTATATGTCCCTCTGTATATTTGTTCCTTATCAATATAGTATTGAGTTTATGTTTGCAATCCTTTATTTAGGAAGCTGTGCAGTGGGTCTGCAGATCTTCCATTCTTTTTCTGGAATGGCGCCCTCCAAATAATGATAAATTACTTGAGCACTATGCCATTTGCTAATTATATCCATGATTTACTACAGAGCCAGACTTAAATCATTCAATTCAGTCTTGCGTAACAATGCAACATTTTTCTGGGTTAAAAAATGTTTTCCATGTGTATAATCTAAGTGTTTATAGCCACACACACACACATTGAAAAACATGCCTTTATTTTCATTTTCCCATATCTCTCGAAACTCCCTCCCTCACTGTCTTTTTTCTACCTCGCACAACATCATTTAATTCCTGAAACATTACAGGGTTTCAAAAATCAAGCCTTGCATTTAGTTTATTGCTTATTGATCTTATAAATCTAGCTTTCATTCCAGGCCTATTCTAATTGTTGTCAGAAAGTATTTTATATCGATATTGATTGGATCATGCAAATGCAATTTAGACTCTTTCTCTTGTTAAATGCTGCTCCCTTTTCACTTTTAACAAGAATTCTTGTACATTTGCATGTGTTTCTAAACTGCCTGCATGCCTTCTTTTACAGTACATTTCATGCTGGTTAGCATTTTGTAATCCACAGTGTGAGGCTGCCTTATGAGGAATGCTCATGTGCACCACATATGGTGTGTTTATATCATTTAGACTATCTCTCAAATGAGGGCCTTTTATTAGGTGCATTTTGGACTGTGGGGTCACAGTTGTCCTCCGGGGAATGAAGAGCTTCTGTGGGGCTTGATTTATCCTCACAATGATAAACTGCAAATAGAGAATGTCCACAGAAAAGCTCAACCACCAAGGTAGAGGCTTGACAGCAGACAAGGCCAGAAGAGAGACAGACAAGTGAGAGAGCGAGAAAGACATCAGCAACCAGCAGCACCACAAGCCTGCAGTTCCCCATGTGAACAGAGATAACATCCAGACAGTTTTGTTGTCAGTTGAAAATATGATCTCTGTAGTGGACTGAAAGCACCATATGGTGATATGTTTTTTATGGCGCTGACGTGAGTGATGGCTCACTCCTAGGAGCTGGATTGAGCTGGATCGACCCGTATTGAAGCTCCTCCCTCCTCTCAAAAAGGCTGATGGACTGTTTACTAAGTGATAAATGTGGTCGAACACTGCAGAATGTGAGATTTAGAGAGGCTTGACGTAATCTCTGACATGATTCCTGTCAAATATTTACATGTTGTTTTTCATTTTGCTCTTCTTCTGACAGGTGGAACAAGTCCAGGGTTCCTGCTGAGCTTTTTGGCACCTATATTATTGTTGCTGTACTGACATCAGATCCTGTCTGTCTTTTTTTCTTTCTATCACTCTCACTGTAGGTGAAAAGCCCTACAGGTGCCCTCATTGTGACTATGCAGGCACTCAATCAGCTTCTCTGAAGTACCACCTTGAGCGCCATCACCGTGAGCGACAGAATGGAAGCGGCCCCTCAGCCAACCACCCTCCATCTTCTGAACACAAGGATGACCACGGCAAGAACAGCAGTGGCAGTGGGGTCTTTGCTCGTCCCGATGTCCTTCGCGGGGTGTTTAAAGGCATGATGCCCTCTGGTCTCGACTTCAGAGGGGGTCAAATGCTCCCACACCAGTGGGCTCCACCAGGAATGCTCTCACCCAGAGACAGAGACCGTGAAAGGGAACGTGATCGCCATGGACCGGGGCCAGAGCCCACCACGGAGAGCATAAAGAGTCCCGAGGGACCAGCCTCTGCAGGGGACAGTCCTGCCAGCTTCTCTGACCTGGGCCGGGCCTACCAGAGTATGGTGGGAAATGGAGTCAACTTCCAGGGCTCCCTGCAGGCTTTCATGGACAGCTTTGTTCTCAACTCCATGAAGAAGGAGAAAGAGATGAGGGAGAGTCAGCTGCATGGCCAGCACTTTAGCCAGGAGAGTGCTGAGGCCAAGAACAAAAGGGCCAGTGAAGCTAACCAGGAAGAAAATCCCACCAATGATGTCAAACCAGCTGAGGGTGGTCGCTCCCAGTATGAGCCTCTGGATTTGTCCGTTAGACCTGAAGCAGGTTCCCTCCCTGGAGCCTCAGTCACCATCCAGGACAATGTCGCCTGGCATGGCTGCCTCTTCTGCTCCTTCACAACTGCCTCTGTAGAGCTGATGGCCCTCCACCTCCAAGCCAACCACTTTAGTAAAGGCAAATGTGGCCCAGGCAAAGATACTAAGGAGCACCTCCTAGGAGAGCCTTCCCATGCTGGCAAATCTACTGGCTTGGCTCCACCACCACAAGGCCTTCTTCATCACCATGAGGGAGCCCCGTCCAGGGACAGAGAGACTGAGTCTGGGGATCTGAAGGGACAAGCAGGCTGGTCCAACCATCTGGAGCAGCCCCCGCATGGAGCCTCCATTGGAGCATTCTCCAGTGACTTTTACAAGCCCTTTGGTCCTGTGTATGATGGCACTGCTAGAGGGCCTGTTGGATTCCTGGACCAGCAGCAAATTCAGCCAAATGATATGGGTGGTCAAGGCCCTCTGGACGACCTATCCGACAAGGCATCTTGCAGTGAGATAGAGGCATCTGAGGAACATGGTGGCCAATCTGAGGAAGATGAAGTGAGTCGTGACAAATCGTTGCCCAACCCCACTGCTAGAGAGAGGCATATGCATTCAGATGACGAAGAGGAGCCCGGAGAAGAAGAGGAGATGGAGATGGGTGATGCTGAGGAGGAGGATCATGGATCCATGCAAATGCTTCCTGATTCTCCATTGTCAGGGAAGGACATCCAAAGATGCAAGCTAACAATGGGCCCCCAAAGCTCTGGGCTTTCTCCCCCTCAGCCTTCCACCCCTGAGAAGCAGTGGCAGCAGCAGGCAGGCCTTGGTCTTCTCTCCTCAAGCGGCGGTCCTCCTGGCCTGTTAAAGCCTGATCAGGCCCACCTGGAGCACCAGATGAACATGCTATCTGTCCTAAGGGCCTATAGTTCAGAGAACCTCTCAGCCTTCAACGGAGGCCTTGGCGGCGGCTCCAATGGAGGAGGCAGTGGCACCAGCAGCATGAAAAGAAATGACCCCTCTGGTGAGTATGACAACATAAACCCATTTTTAGTGTCATAAATCAATGAACAATGACTTTCAAAATGACTCACTGTTATTCATACACACTCTCTGGCTAGTAAACACATGATATACACTACATTATGAGCAGCACATCATCACTACAGAATCTACTATTTCTTATTTGTGAACCAATTACACATTTGTTCAATGTCTCCCTTATTGGTCAGAAACACACCAATACTCTCTAAAGGAGCAAGATTTGCTTTTGAGTGATTTCAACCTTATTTCGGGCAAGTTTAGAGACCATCAGGATGACAAAGTAACATATTAATCTTTATTATATTGTCATTTTACAAGAGCTCCAGTCCCACCCTCTCTCCTTCCCTCCTCTTTCTGGGAATAAGGGTGTCTGCTTTGAAGCAGACCAGGAGCTGATGGTCCCTGTGTCATCTCTAGCACACAGAACTTAACTATCTTAGCTTTCATAAAGGCCTCTCCCAAAAGCCCATTACTTTATAAGAGCCAGGGATCTATGGCCTTGTGAAAAATGATCTGTCAGCTTTCATGATTCTGCTAAGGTTACTGGTGCTCCTTGAGACTACTGTAGTTCACACTGCCCTTTCTGTAAATTTGGTGATAAAAAGAAAAAGAGAGTAACCATGAATGAAAAAAGAGGGTAAATCTCCAAGAACTGAATTTGTAGTTTGGGTTGGGCAGTTGTAGTAGAAAGTAAGCCACAGTCTTTAGACATCTTTTTTTAAAGGCTATGTCTTAGTTGAAAGATGACTTTTGCTGAAGTAAAACAGTCAGGTAATAAAGAGTATGTGTCCTCCATTTTCGTTTTGCTTTTAATATATTATTAATTAAGGAGATGCAAATTTTCAGTTGATATAGACTTTCTTAGTTTGGTGCTTTACATTGGTGCTATTACTTGTACTCTGCAAACACAGAGGAGCAAGGCTTTTTTTTTTTTTGCTCCCAGTAAAACAATCTAATCAATGCAAATAGGTGTAGGATTAAACAGTGGGATTTGAACTAGTACTGCAAGTATTTTGAACAGACATGTTTTATTAAGCTGCTCCATTCTCACAAATCTTTATTATTCCTTTAATTTGGAATGATCGGGCTGTTCATTTTATCATTGCTTGATTAGTAACTACAAGTTTATCCACAATTGAATGACAAAATCAGTTTAGGTGTCACTAGAAGTTATTTTTAGTTATTTTATTTTAAGCATTTTTTTTATACCCTGCCTGTATTTTACATTTAATTTATATATTTTTTCTGTGTCATAACATTTAGATCTCTGTTTTTACTATAATATTGACCACAATTGAGTCAACCACTAACACTCACATCAGCTGAACTAGTCGACAGTGTGAAAAAAAACAAACAGACTAAATCTCTAGTCACTCTGCATAACCTTGGAAAAACATGAACAGTCAAAGAGATGAACAAACATTTGTGCAGCTGTTAAAGAATTAAGCAACTTCCCATCGTGATAGATTGAAGTTACAAAGTAAAGGAAGACCATAGTGTTTAGTTCGCTTTTTCAGCATCTATCAAACAAAAGAATCATAGAATAAAGAGAAAAGTTACGTCTCTAGACAGCTATGCGTTTCACTTTCCCCCATCAAAATGGTTTATATTAACAATTAATGGTGCTTTTGACCTTTCAATTATGGAAAATATGTCTTTCATGGAGGAACCTGTTGCATTTTTAATATTTAGAGGAGGTCATTCACTTGGCAGAAAATGAATGCTAGTTTTTTGTCATTGCAGTGAATGTATCGTATTGTAATATCCTTCTTTAATCAGACATTTTAAAAGTGCCCTTGTGACGTCCCCTTCTCCTGCTACTGTGAAGAGGGACTGACCTTTAGAGATAAGGCTTTGTCTGGAGAACAAAAGTTTTTTGTTTGGCATTTTTAAAGCATGACTCCATCAGTTTGTCGCTGGTGGATGTTGACGGGAAGCCGAGCGCCTCTGTATACGCTGTGACAGTGTGTGGGCATGTTTGAGTAATACATACAGTAAAAGCATTGAATGACCATGAGGAGAACTCAACAGACAGTTTATTCATCCCTTTCTGAAGGGAATGTGTTAGTATTACCGCTGAACCTGTTCTACATACTGTGTTGTGTGTGTGTGTGTGTGTGTGTGTGTGTGTGAAATATCAGGACACAAATGTGTATAATGACAGGGGTATGACATAGGTATTACTAAAAGAGGGTGAAATATGAGGACGTTCCCCATGTCCTCACTTTTCAAAATGCTTATAAATCACACAGGATGAGGTTTTTTTCACAGAAAATAAACTGCGCAGTCTCCTGTGATGGGTAGGTTTAGGGGCAGGGGCAGTGTAGGGGGATAGAAAATACGGTTTGTACAGTATAAAATTCATTACGCCTATGGAATGTCCCCACATTTCACAAAAACAAACATGTGTGTGTGTGTGTGTGTGTGTGTTTTTGTGTTTGTGTGTGTGTGTGTGTTCATGTTTTTCTATTCTGGTGGGGACTTCAACCTGAATGCACACAGACTCATGGGCACTCTTGTCTAAATTGAGGTCCCCATGAGGAAACAAGCTTATAAATCATACAGAATTAGTTTTTGTCTTTTTTTGAAAATATACAAATTAAATCAAATTGAATATAGAGTTTGCACAGTATAAAAACCATTATGTGTATGGAGAGTCCCCATAAAGATAGCGAATCAGACACATGTGCATTTTTGTGGCCCTGTTTAACCAAATGTCCCCACAAAGATAATATCAGCAATTTTTGACCTTGTGGGTTTTTTTATTTATTTATTTTTATCCCCATCTTGAAAACAGCTTATAAATCATAAAGAAATCTTTTTTTGAAAATGTAAAAAAAAAAAAAATAAAATGTAAAGAAAGTTTTTTGTGATGGTATAGGTTTAGGGGTAGGGCTAGGGTTAGTGAATAGAATATGCAGTTTGTACAGTACACACACGCACACACACACACACACACACACACACACACACACACACACACACACACGTTGTGTTTCCATGTTTTATGGGGACATTCCATAGGCGTAATGCATTTTATACTGTACAAACCGTATTTTCTATCCCCCTACACTGCCCCTGCCCCTAAACCTACCCATCACAGGAGACATGCTGCATTTTTACTTTTTCAAAAAACATCACTTAGTGTGATTTATAAGATGTTTTCCTCATGGGGACCAAAAAAATGTCCCCACAAGGACAAAAATTTGGATATTGCCATCTTTGTGGGGACATTTTGTCCCCATACCGTAGGGATTACCAGTCCACACACACACACACACACACACACACACACACACACACACACACACACACACACACAAAAGATTTGTCAACCCGATGAAGGCACTCTACTAAAATGTATTCTGTTTTGTAATGTTTTCTATTAAAATATGAATGTTTCCCATACAAATGTTAATAGGTATAAAAAAATTCTGAAAGCAAAATTGCATGAAGTATTAAGACTTCACCAATGTTTTGAAACAAAACAGCACACTCACTAAAAAGACAATGTGTTCTTTTTCTTTCTTTTTTTCTGTTTAAAACCAAAATAGATGTAAAAAACTATACAGTTGGAACTATCTGATCTTGTGTCTTTTGAGCTTGGGTCTCTTGTACAAAATTGAGTGAAACACATTCTGCATGATTCCTTGGGGCTGGGCATAGATGAAGCAAAAATCCCTCTGAAAATTTAATTCAGGGCAAAATATGATTATCTGAAGTGGCTTGGCATTAGGTTTGTATGCAAATAATGCATAAATCATTAATATTTAGAAATCTCAGCTGAATATGGTATGCCTTGACATCCGGGATGGAATGAGTGAGAGTCATTTTAAAGTGACACCCTCATTATTATACCGCTTTTATAAGACACACAAACACATTTACTCTCTCTTGCATATCAAGTATCTTACATGCATAGTATTGTAAATGAACCATTTCCCATATATCAATACAATGCACATTTATTTGCAGTTATTAAATCAAAGACACACACACACACACACACACACACACACACACACACACACACACACACACACACACACACACACACACACACACACACACACACACACACACACACACACACACACACACATACACACAGACACCTCAGACTCTGTGTAGTCTAGTGGATTAGCTTTGTATTGTTCACATTGCTTAATGGCCTTGTTCCATTGTGCAAGGCAGCCATTGTGTAAGTGTATCATATAATCAATACTGGGTCTGTTAGTGGCATATCTTCATCTATACATTGCACATGTCTCGAGCATTGTGTTCTTTGTCTGTCTTTCTTTTGCTCCTCTTTGTCTTCCCCTTAATTTAACAACGTATCATCAAGCTATGCATGTTGTAATAACCACACATCAGACACGATTATCTGCAGCACCTGTGCAATTTGTTGTTAAGGCCAGAAGACAGTAGGAACATACCTTCAACATTTTTAAATGTTTGCTGGTGCGCTATAATAATCTAAACGTATCACCGGAAAAAGTGCTTTTCTTTATTGTGAAAAAGAAGAACGAGAGAAATGAGATTATTAGTGTCCTTTCTATCCGCCACCATCGCTCTCTCTGAGTTCTTCACACACTCTCTGCCCTCACCCCATTTTGTTTTGGTTGTTGTTTTCATTGTCGTGGTCGCCGTAGCTTGCAGTGTAAACAGTTATCTTGATTCACCCGCCCTGTCTCCATTACCCGTCATGAAAAATGGCCACATTTAGATTTCTCACAGGAGCAGTTGTGAGCGCACGCCCGTGGTACGGAGCACAGTTACTCGGCCTGTCTAAAGTGTGGAGGTTTTCATCTCTAACCCTGCTTAATAGTATGAAGTGTGTGTCTATGTGAGCGTCTGAGGCCCTAGACACTCCACAGGAGCACAGTTTTCAGATGTTTACCGCTAAGAGCTGTCCAGCCACCACCCATAATCCAGTTTTGCCACACAGACAAGAAATTCCTCAAGCGACAGTTGCGTAGTAGGCAGAGAAAAAAGAGATGGACAGAAAAAGAGGGAGAGAGGATGTACGTATAGAGAGATCAGACTTGAAGGACTGATGAAAGAGGGGCTGCTCACCCCAACCGTCCTAGTTCATAAGGCCATGACACCCCCTGGTGGAAAAGCAGTGAACCCTGTCCCCATTCACTCCAAACCACTCAGTGAGAATGACAGATGATTGGAGATGGAGAAAGATAGAAGGAAACAGAGAGAAATAGTGGCTGGGTGTATTAAGCAAGAAAGAGAGAAGAGAGATATATGCTTAGGAGGATTGGTTTATGTTTTTCCTTTTCTTCTTCTATGCAAATCCCTTTGGGTTTATCAGTTTACAGTGTATCCTTTAATATGTCACCGCAGACTTACAAACTATGAACCGAATAAAAAAGACTTTATAAGCGATGCAGTTGATGTGTGAATGTAGGAATACCCAATATTTTTTGCTCTTTTAATTTTAGCGCCTGTCTGCTAGCCTGTGTGTGTGTGTGTGTGTGTGTTAGCATGTATCTTGACCAGCAGACAGGAGTGGGTAGTTAAATGTAAATGGTGTTTAGTCACCAGTGGCCAATTATCACTGTCAGGAGGGTGTAGGATCAGATTCTCTCTTGGGGCGGGTCTTGACCCTAGTCTGGTGTGGGTCAGAGAGAGTGCACTACTTCCTGTCTTCCTGTCAGCCTTAAGTTCATCTCTCCCCCTCGCTAACTTCTTCTAACTTTAAATGCCCCTCTATCTCTCACTCTTTCTCTTGTTTTCAGTCGGTCTCTCTTCAGTGAGAGTTGGGTAATAAAGCTATTATGTGAGTGTGTGTTGTTCTCTGACCAGGTTCTCTTATAATAATTAAAAACATATGGTGCCTGCAATGCGCACAGTGAACCCACAGATGTAAAGAAACAGACGCGACTTGTGACTTTTCCTTCATACTGAGGAACACGATGACACGTCCTCACATGCTTGCACAAACATCACACGTCCACGTAAGTAACGCTTAGTGTGGAACAGAATCTTTCTTGCTCATTGCAACATTCCTTTGCTCTTAATTCCCAGAAGATTTTCATCACATTATGTATCAGTATACTTCAAATACCATATTGCAGTGGTTGTCAATGGGTTCTGCTTCAGGATTTTCCATTAGAAAAGTTACAACCTAAATTGTTTATTTATCTAGAAAAAGAAAAGAAAAAAATATATTTGCTAAATGTATAATATTTAATTATAATGATTATTATTATTATTATTAAAAGAAAATAATACAAATATATGATACAATATTTGTGACCCATGCTGGCAAAATGAGTCGCAATGAGCAAATTTTCAAAAATTATTTAGTTATTGTTAACGTTTTTTGAAGGTCCAAAAACGCAGAATTTGGCACACACCAAGTCAAAACCAAATATCTGAAAAGACAGCCTTTATATTAAGACCTACTGTACTACACAGATCTAATATAATTCTACAATTCGATGTTTTTCCCCAACAGTTATCGTTCACTTAAGATATAACAGATAATGTTTGCGTGAATACTCGCCAAAACGGATATTTTGAAATACTGTAATTCTGTGTATGTCGGGATCGCACGCTCTCTGAAAGTCTTTGGATGTGTCCATCAGCGTGAGTAAGATTGTTTTGTTTACATCATCATGAGTTTGAAAATCAAATTTCATTGGTCCAGACTCATACCATTGAGACTTTGCTATGAATATTCATTAAGTTGTATTGCTGCGCTTGAAAATGACACCAAACTTGTACTGAGGGGAAGCAACGTCTAGAAGCGAGCAGAGAAAAATGGCAGTTTTTCAATGGTAAAGGAAAGCTACTGCTCTTATATAATGTACAAATAAAGATACTTTTAGATGTTTCATTGCTATTTGGAGCATTGGGATAGCTAGACGAGGCTGTAGCTCGTAAGTAGCATTCCGAATAATTTTGTCAGTATGGGTCACATTTAATGATATCATAGATATAATTATGCATCTATATATAATTTAGTATGATTTAATTCTAAAAATTATTAATAAAGAAAAAATTATATAAACATAGCTCTTGGCCAAAAAATGCATGCAGCTCTTGAAGAAAATAACTTCACATTTATTTCCTTCAGAAGGTGCATACATTTTTGGTCAAGATCTTGTATTGACGATGCAAGAGTCCAGCACTCTGTCAAGTCTCCTCCAGAACATCCCAAAGACTTTAAATTAATTTAAGGTCTGGACTCGTCGATTCATGTGGGAAAATGATTCTTTATGCTCCCTCTCAACCATTCTTTCACAATGTGAGCCTGATGAATCTTGACATTGTTATCCTAGAATGTGGCTATAAATGGTTGTTTAGGAAATTAAAAGCTACACACTCCTCAATTAGGGTTAGAAGAACTGTTGCCAAACAAATAACATGCTAGAAACATAATCATTGCTATAATAATCCAATCACAGACTCTTAAGCATTTGCCTATTTAAATCCAATCAGCGACATTCTTTTTTTTTTTTGCTGTTGTCCAGGCAGTATATATGCCCCCTCCCAACCAGAACAGACCAATTGAGAACCACTGCCATACAGTGTGCAATTTAAAAAAGAAAAAAAAAACTTTAGAAACACAATTTACTCCACACGCAAACGCACTACTGCATGCCACCTCAATGACATGCTCATTTACCACATAGCAATTACTACTAAGTAATTATTGCGGTCTCTTAATTTACGAACAACTAGAACTATTACAGACGCCAAGCGAGAATGAGTGGGAATATAACACAGAACAGACAAAACATCTCTTGATTTCCTTTTTTTTTGCTCGCTATTTGCCCCTGACTTTCATCTCCCTTTTAGTAAAAAGAGATCTCCACATTCAAAAAGCGGCGCAGGGATAAAACTTGGTAATTGCCAGTAATGCTGTCCTCATCAGGTGGCTAATTAACAGTAATATGGCTCGTGTTAGTCTGCTAGCATCCACGCAGCCCCTGCATTCGGGCGACCGCGGAGAGGCGGGAGAAGCCGTCACACTCTGATGATGCGTACGGCCCGAGGGTCAGCCGGTCCATGTTTTATATACACATAATCCCTCCCCCGGGAACGCAGAGGCCCTCCGTAATCTTTAGCTCCTCGCCGTCAGTACCAGAGAACCTGCGATGAACCAGGAAGGTACATACGACTGATTTGTAAAAGACTCCAAGACGAATCCTTCATCTCTGACAGATGACGTTTAACCTGTCTCCAGGAGTTTAAATGCTGTCAGCCTCCGAGCACACTGTTGTGGTACATTTAAGAGCTGTCAAACAGTCTTATTACAGAGTAAAGGTAGAGTCTTGACATGACACATCAGACTGTGTCTCTGAGCCTTGTCCCACGCTTCTCCATCTCAGAGCACACTGCCGGAGGGAAGCGCTCTCACAATGAAAGACTGCTCGCTCTCTTTCGCTCTCCTTGGAAGTCTCTGAGGTGACAGACAGTGTTGGTGCATCTCCACTCTTCCCATTGTGCGGAGTGTGATGAAGGCTCGTCGGGTAAAGGCGAGGTGCTATTTCACATGTTCAATATTACCATTTTAACTTCAACCTAGGTGAATTAGCGCCTTGTCACTCAGCAACGCAAATTCTGGTTTCAAAGAGCAATTAATTGTAAAAGCTGTTGTCAAGCCCACTGGATGGTACCTGTTGCTCTCCACCAGCAGCTGTGCAATCTCTAAAAATATTTTTTCCCTGCACTAATTTACTCTGATATCAACTTTGGCGGCGCTGAAAGCTTTTGAAAGGCCTAGTAATTTCGCTCTCTTTCAGTCCTGTCTCGTACCTTGCTGACGTACAGTACAGTAGGCTTCGTCGTTTCCAGCGGAGAGAAAAAGAGCAAGTGGTCGCTGAATAAAGGATCATGTTCCAGTATGACAACAAAGGCAGAGAAATATTCAATGCTAATGACAGCAAAACAATTATGCTATTCATAATATTAGACGGAAAGAAAGATCTTGTTAGAGGAAACCTTGGGAGAGGAAAATATGAAGTGTTCTCACTGGCACAGTAATCACGGCATGCCTCCATTATTTTTATTCCCCCGTAGCCCACTATAGTTTGCATTTAATGACAGAAACCCTTAAGCTAATACTTAATAGATTTGCTCCTAGACCCAATGTTTTTTTTTCCCCCACCTCCTATATTTGATCTTATTTCTTTGTTTTTGTTTTGTTTAGTTTCTGAGACTTTGTTCAATTGGAGGTATTCCTCATAGCTGTGCTGCTTGCATTCCCCAGGTGCCCTTAGATGTGATGATCTGCTCTCAGAGGGATTGTACCGGCAGAACAACACTTCCTGCCTGTGTAGGGGCACACCTCACACACACAGTATAATGATCATGCTTACACACAGCGTATGACATACACTCCAAACGTAATGAGAGAATATGCCCCGACTCCGACTGGCAGGCGCAGGAGTTAAAAAAAGAAAAAAAGCACAAGTATGTCAACTTTTATTTGCTCCTTTATTCCACATCAATGGCAAACAACGCGCTAAAGTTAATAAAACAAATACAGAAAACACAGGCTGGCTGAGGCAGAGGCAACAGGGGTGTGTTTTGAGAGGTCGTGTAGCAATTACAGACGAATCTGTCGGAATCCGCGTACTTCCACATTCAAGTTGCTGCGCGAAAGAAGAGCCAGTCCAATAAGCCACATTTGATTTAGACTTCAAATAAACAGGGTGCAAGCAAAGTTCCTGCAAATAGAAAGAGTGGAGGAGCGACATAAAAGAAAAGCATTGCATGAGAAATAAGCCCACATTATACCATTAGCTGTTAAAAAATGCACTTAATTCCTCTGTAGAGATGGAAATAAATCGCACGGGCTCGAGCATTGTTCCATGCAAATCCCATCGAATGGATTTAAGATGGCGTATTGTTTATTAGGGAAATATGGGGGGAGGTAGGAGAGCTGCTGTTCTAATTGCAGTAATTTAATCAGGATTAGAAAGGTTACCTGGATGAGGCAGCAGCGCAAGGACACTGCTGCATGTGGAAAGCAAAAATGCATATTTCGCGGTGTTGATGTTGTCTTATACGTAAGCGAATTTACGCTGGAGTTTGCGCTGGCACTCTTCTGTGGATAAATAAACAGAATGTTCTATTGTTTCCCTTCCTCCCCCCTCATCTGTGTGTGTGTGTGTTACTCTCTCTCTCCCAAGCCTTGCTAAATAGGAAGCAAAGAGAATCCATTTTAATCAGATTAATAACTTGGTTGATCACATATAACCTAATTTTCATTCAGTGCTGCCCTTGTCCGCTGAGTCATATACGGAATGACCTTTGTGTCGCAACAGCGACCATAAAGCACAGTAAGTGCCATTGTGCTATGAAAAAAAAAGCTGAAGTGCTTTACATCACCACAAAAATTTCATGTGTCATTTTTTCTACGAATGCGATGCCCCTTCCACAAAAGGCCACCTTCCAATTGAGGGCCATTAGGTCGGGACTCGAGTTTCCTAGGGCCTGGGAGATGGGAACAACTTTCCTCCTGCATTCACAGTAATATGAATCGTCCTTTTAAAACAGATATGGTTACATATTAGTTTTGAAAGGTACAGTAACTGCCTCAGCTTTAGCTGTCTGCAACAGTAGGCCTTTTGTGTCCGCAAGAACTCAATAAGTGGCCTGTGATCCCATTTTAGCTCTCTCTCGCACACTATAACACACTGCCTGCACGGAGAATATTGCGATTCGAGCGTGTTTGAGGCTGAATGATGGTTGATGACAGTTAGGAGGCAAAGTCTGAAATCAAGCTCACCTTTTGCCTGCCTCTATTTGTTCTCGAGTGGTGTTTCTGTTACTTTCAGAAGTTATTTTCTATTCCTTCATCAAGATAAATCTCAGCCTTGATTTACTGGTATGATTAGCAGTTTCAAAGGAAATCTGCAGAGATTTAATTATACAGAGAAAGAAAAAAAAAAGGAGAGCGAGAAAGTCACGGACACACACACACACACACACATGCATAGGCTTTCAGTCACACAGCTCCATGCACACAAACAGGAAATATGAATGAAATATTTATGAAGTGGGCTAACGACTGCATGCACCCATATGTTTCAGCCTAACAGCAGTTTACAGGCAGTTCTAATGTGATGAGTTTCCACTGAAGCAAAGAACACTGATTTACAAATTATATAGAACACAAAGAGGAAAGACAATGATAATAATTATTCATATTAATACATTTTATTAAACATTTTGCTCCAGCAGTTTTGAAAACAATTCTTGCATTTATCCGTGATAACCGCCATTATTCTTTCTTTTGATTAGTGAACGAAATTTCCTGCATTTATGTAACAAGTTCTTTGTTTCTTTGCTCTTCCTTTTGAAAAACTTGTTTTGTTGTTTAATTATCAGTTCTGGAGTCGCACACCACTAGAGGATGAATTCGCGGCATGATTCATTGGGCAGCAATTCTTGTAAAATCAGGCCTAGCGTGCCTGTTTCCAGAAAATGTAAGAACTTTATGGGTTATAGGTTTTATGAAAACCAGCATGCAAAAAAAGGAGGAGGGGGGATTAATCTGAGGATTAACACCATACTTTAAGATAAATCTTTTTTAATATGAAACCTCATCCCCACTTATTCCGGCCAATCATTCTTTTTGCACACTTTAGATTACATATTGTGTCTTTCTCCCGTACTGAGTTTAAGAACACAGCTTTTTTTTTTTTTTGACAATCTCCACTCCACAAATGCATTTTTCATGCTGTAAAACTCAGAACAATGGATGAGCACATAGCTGTGCACATTAATGCTTCTGTAAATGAAAAGACAGAGAGAGAGAGAGGGAGAAGAGAGAGAAAACAGATAAGTGGGGCTTGGCTGCCCCCTCCCATCCATGTCATCCCTCTATCTATGTATCCTTCCCCCATGGAAAAAAAAATAAGCGATGAAAAAAAAACAATAAAAAGCTAACCAAATCTCTCCTTCTCATTGTTAAATCCTCGCTGATCAGAATGCGCCAGACCCTAACCGACAAACATCATAGTCTGTCTCCAGTCCCTAATTGACTGCACAAGGATTGGTCACACTTTTTAAGTAGCGTTTCGTAATGGATTTCCATGTTGGTTGCGCTTTTAACTGGCGCTGCAAATGGAAGGCAAAATGTCTCTTTATTATCAAAAACAACAGTCCTTTCTCTCTCTTCACTCTCCTTTTTCGGTAAAGATGATATCAGCCACCTCCCTGTTTGTTTTTTTTGTTTTTTTTGCAAGGTCAACCCAGGCTGACAGTTGACAAACGATCTCAAGATGGCCACATCATCTGTCCTGTAATTTTTTGGGGGGAGAAAACGATAAGATGAATGCCATGTATCATGTTTTTTTCCCTCTCTTTCCCTCACTCGATTTTACGCTCAACTATCTTATCGGCTTACGAATAGGGCTGGTAAGCAGGTGAAACAGCGATTTTGTTCATGCTTGAAAGTTGTCGCCGCTTCCGCACAGGCCCGAGACCAGTTCAAATCTCTCCGATCTGGACTTATCCTGTTTCTGCATCTTGGCACGGTGCAGGGATTCAGTATTATAGACAAGCTGGTCATCAGATGGGAGTTGGGTTTATTTCTGTGTCTCTTTCCTCTCCCCCCCTCCGTTCCCCCTCCCCTCTCGCTGGCGTCTCATCCAAGTTATGTCTCATTTTTTTCTACTGGACAGCTCCGACAGAATGCCCGAGAACTCGATGTCCTTGAGAACAGAACAACTTTTCAGTCTAATACTTTGATTGATTTTTTACCCCCCTGTTGTTGTTGTTGTTCTCTTGCTTTTCTCTGACCGTCTTCTTCATTTTTCTGTTCCCGAGATCATTATTCGTATTTATGCCGAAATCGTTAGGGAGGGGGGGTGAGAGGCTTCAACTTCAACAATGACGGCCACTTTGACAAAACACAGAGTATGTTTTTAATTACCTGGATTTTTTAATGTTGTTGTCATCTCACAGAAAATACTGCTCTTGTTCTGATGTTCCTATTAAGTTCTCATTTGAATGCCTGCTCTCTGCAGGAAGTCCAACCCCCCTCCCCTCCCCACCCCACATCACTTCCAGCAGCCCTCCAGTGTTCACCATTTCTAGTTTTTCATTATGCCTAATTGCATTAAGAGACATATCATAGTGGAGCGAGATAGAGGTAGAGACGAGGTGTCATCGCTTTCTAAAACACAATTAGGTAACACCTCATCAGGGGCTCTGCCTGCCTGCGGTTGACAGGTGCGTGAACGTTAGCGGCAGCAGCAGCAGCGGCGTTGGTGGTGGTGCACGGTCATTGTGCGTGCTTGACAACTGCTCGTCAAAAGGATGACAGGTGCTTTTCTGAGAGCCCGATCGGCGGTACAATCGATACTCGATGAGGTGAACCCGGTGTTTGTGTGCATTTTAGAAGGGGGTCTTTAACGCTAATGAAGCTGTTTCATGTGTGTCTTCCCTCCCTGTTTACTTCAACTTCTTCATCTGACAAAATGAAGCGGCTGCTCGTTAATTTGAGAAACAACATTCAGCAACTTTTATCAAAACCGGGAGAACAGGGAGATGCTGGGAAGCAGTGGTGCAGAAGTTTGGGTGGGTTTTTTGTTTCTTTTCATTTCTTTTTGCAGAAGCACAGATTGCCATTGTGAATGTGTTTTTATTTAATCTAAAACATAACGATGAAGATGACCTGAATGATGATGATGATTAATGAGAGTGATGGCAATGACTACGCACATACAGGAAGAGTGTTTAGCGTATCAGCCATCTGCCTGATTAAAAACCATCTTTATCATAGTATCTCCTCACACGGCCTGGACAGAAACAGAAGCAAACAGAAACAAAAATAAATGCGCAACACGATCGTGTTTAAACTGACACCTTAAGAAGAATTATGTGTTGGGTTCATTATAAAGGTATCCAGCCTGATGCGGCATATTTGCTCTGCGTTTTGCTCTGAATGCACTATTGGATATTGCACCTTAGAGCTGACACACAGAGACAAAGCCTAGAGAAGAAAAGTAATGATCACATATAAATATCAATATGAAAGTAAGAGTCAGTGCTAAAGAAGACGTATAGCTATTGATGTTTGAATAACGGTAGTGTCAGGCGATGAAGAAGAGAGAGGTGGTAAATAAGCAGAGAAAATATAATGCATTCGTTTTTCAGAAGGACAAAAAAAAGAGACAGAAACGGTTAATCGAAAACACTCCAGAGGCATAAGAATCAAGCTGAGGCCGAGATAAAAACATAACCGCTTTCTATGCCTTGTGAACAAAACCATAAATAAATATATAATCAGTTAGTATTATGCAGGTTTGCTCTGTGAGGCATTATCTGTCTGGCGTTGCCTTCTCAAGTAAAAGAACATTTGACAGTGCAAGTCCCTGATGAAAAAAAGGAGAGAGAAAGTTATGACTTCAAAAGTGTTTACTCACCATGTTTTTTAATTTGTCTGGGCATATGCAGTTTATTTGCATTTCAAATACGCATATTTGAAGCAGGTGGTTTAAATGCCAAGATGCGAATTGATGACAATCACCTCTACCATAAGCGTCAAGGGAGCTGTACTCGCGGCTGACATTAAAACTAAACGAACAGCAGCTAAACAAACACATCGAAATAGAACTCTGTTACCAGCCGCCCTGTGCGCGCGACGCCCCCACCCCTACACCCCCGCATCCTCTCCACCCGCACTTATATTTTAATATTCATGTACATTTAAATATCAGCTGCGTATATAGTGGTGTGCTTGAGCGGAATCAGACCAAGGAGAGAGAGAGAGCGTAAATACCTCACATTTGGGTGCACATAAATCTATTCATCCGTGAACGCCGTCAAATGCCCCCCCTCTCCTCCCACCCTTCCTGGCCGTCGGTTCCATCGCTTCCATATTCATTTTTGTAATTTACAGCAAATCCAATAGCTGTCAATCACAAATTAAAAACTCCAAATTTACAACGGGGAGGAAACAGCTGCTTCTACATTTACAGCAAGACCACTCTAAAATATTAAAGACATGTCACCCAGCTCTGTGCAGCCCTACATCTGCGGCCATCTGTTTTCTATTAAAACATTACACCAAAAAACGCTGCTATTTCCATGCTTTTAGATCAGCACAGGAAAGCGAGACTGACAGTGTAAAACCTCCTGACGTGCTTAGCTTTTATCAACAGCCCTTTCAAAAGTGTCAGAATAAAAGGCTTTGAGTGGCACCCGATGTATTTGCACAAGTCACAGACGGAGCGGAGGTCACATTTTAAGGGCCTAGTTGACGGCGAACAATGCCGGGATATCTTAAACAAGCCGATCTGCTGCTTTTCTTGACGTTTTCTCACTTGCTTGGCCCTTCCTCCTGTGAAGCGAAGAGCGGGTGTTGAAAAGAAATACGTTAAACCGAGCGATTCGATGACATTTGAGGCATCGTCGTTGCGGCGAGAGAGCGAGAAGGAGAGCTTTTGAAAAGCGACGCTGAAATATTCTGTTACGGCGGAGCGGAGAAGAATTACGGTCAGTGTCAAAGGTAAACAATTACAACATTCTGAGTCACTTTTTGGAGTCGGGGCAAAAGAAGATCATTGCTCCCTCTCTAATAGGTAATTTCCTTTGTCTTCAGAGCTGTATTTCACATGTTGCCTTCCACGGGGTGGTCCCCTAAAAAAAAAAGAGAGAGAGAATGAAAGAAAGAAAAGAAAGAAAGGAACGTGTGCTTGGCGCATGCATCAGAATTTCAGATGAGACGTTTTGTTCGCCATCTAGAACTGCCAACACAGAACAGTTTGTTGGTGGTATGTGGAAAGAAAGCCTGTTTGGCAGACAAAAAAGGGAAACTTTTCCATAAACTTCAGGAGTGCATGTAGAATGTTATTGTCTGCAGGAAATAACATGAAAGGACATTTAATTTCAGATCAAATTCACAATGATATCTGTCGTTTAAGTTGTTAGAATATCCGTGTTTTCCCTACGACAGAGATTTTGTGATTAACAAGCTTGCTGTTTTTTTCTCTCACCCACCATTTAAAGGAAAAAACCCAGAGCTCCCGCTGTTCCGAGCGACATCTCTCCCCTCGCCCTCGTCTCTTCCTTCCTCTCCTCCTCTTGTCGTCTATGGCAGGAGTCACAGGTGTGTGACAATAATTACACATACACTCAGAAAAATAATGTCATTTCTCTCCATTTAATAAGTTAGCAGTAAAATGCAGAGGGGGAGCGCACAGGGAGAGCAGGCTTAAATCTTATCTGATACCCGGGCCCCTAACTCAATCATATGGCTCTTAAGAACAGGACACGGGCAGCTGGGGCTCACTAATATGCATGCAATATGTGTGTAAAATGATACGCTTTAATTTTGAGCCCACTTTAAGAAGCAACAAAATCTGTTTATACGTGAGACATTTAAAAAGACGGAGGAAAAAAAAATAAAGCTATTTAACTCCCTCGTTCCCGCCAAGCTGTGACATCTGTTTAGTCTTTTCTTCATCCCTCTGCTCCGAACGCTCAATCCCAGGAAGAGCGAGTTTTTAAAAACCCACTTTTCCTGCCTGCTGTTTATGCTAAAACTCAGTGCTTTGAATCTGCGGAAACACAAGTTAAGAAAATGATGATTGCACACGTTTATCTCTTTTCCTATTTTTAGATGAACTTTGCTGCTTTCGGATTTCAGCTTTCACTCGCAGGCCAGCAGAAAGACTGTCAGTACTGTAATTGTGAATTCCTAAGACGATAACAATACTTTTTAGGTTTAGGTTGTAGTAATAATTCTAATTGTATGAGAATAACGAAATCCACACCACCACTATATCAATAATGACAGCGTAACAAAATATTGTAGAATCAATTTCAGAATGATTATTTCCACCTGATGAATGATAAAAACATCCACCCAACTTTAAGGAGCTCAAGAATTTAAAGTGGCAGATTATGTTGACTCTTGTTTAGTTATCATTCTCGGTGTGAACAGGCCTGCTTATTTTTTCCAGAAGATGTCTACAATATTATATTTTTGAAAAAAATGTACAGGTCCTTCTAAAAAAAATTAGCATATTGTGATAAAAGTTCATTATTTTCCATAATGTAATGATACAAATTAAGCTTTCATATATTTTAGATTCATTGCACACTAACTGAAATATTTCAGGTCTTTTATTGTTTTAATACTGATGATTTTGGCATACAGCTCATGAAATTCAATTTCAATCCAAAATTCCTATCTCAAAAAATTTTATTTTTCATCCGACCAATAAAAGAAAAGTGTTTTTAATACAAAAAAAGTCAACCTTCAGATAATTATGTTCAGTTATGCACTCAATACTTGGTGGGGAATCCTTTTGCAGAAATGACTGCTTCAATGCGGCGTGGCATGGAGGCAATCAGCCTGTGGCACTGCTGAGGTGTTATGGAGGCCCAGGATGCTTTGATAGCGGCCTTAAGCTCATCCAGAGTGTTGGGTCTTGCGTCTCTCAACTTTCTCTTCACAATATCCCACAGATTCTCTATGGGGTTCAGGTCAGGAGAGTTGGCAGGCCAATTGAGCACAGTAATACCATGGTCAGTAAACCTTTACCAGTGGTTTTGGCACTGTGAGCAGGTGCCAGGTCGTGCTGAAAAATGAAATCTTCATCTCCATAAAGCTTTTGTGTGCAATGAATCTAAAATATATGAAAGTTTAATTTTTATCATTACATTATGGAAAATAATTAACTTTTATCACAATATGCTAATTTTTTTAGAAGGACCTGTATATCCTTTGTTTTTAGCAAGACTTTTCTGTAAATAAACAGCGGTTTCCTGTCTTAATTTAAAGCAGTGATGTCTAATGTACAAGAGTTGAGGAGCTGGTTATTGGCTGGTATTGTCTATTAGATTAACTGTTATCCTAACATAGAAGAAATGCAAAGAAACATCAAATATCAGTTTTAAATTGGCCCAGTTTTTACCTTGTGAGGTTTTGACCTTCTCTACTAATTAAAATCAAACAACAATGTGATATTTTAACATATTATGTTGGATTTATATCAAATCCAACTGCAGTGCATTCTTATAATAAACAGAATGTTATTTTGAGTTGGTGTGGAGTCTAATAGTTATCATTATAGTTATAGGTATCATTCTTGATGTGAATGGGCCATTTTGCTTGACTTTTCCAGAAGATGTGTCCGATATGATATTTTCTCCCACATACAATTTGAAAGATTCAACATGCTTTGTATTTAGCAAGAGTTTTCAGCGAATAAACAGCGGTTTCCTGCCTTTATTCGAAGCAGCGCTGTCTAATGTACAAGAGTCAAGGGGCTGGTAATTGGTTGGATGAGGCTGTTGGTGTGTATGCGTATATACAGTATGTGTCGCCACTGGGCTCTCCCAGAAAGCAGGAAGTGTGAGGGAGAAGTGGGGCCTTTGGGGGGAGGAATACAGGGAGGAGGAGGAGGAGAAGAAGAGAGAGAGGAAGGGGGTTAAACATCAAAAAGCCTCTGACACATGCTGCCGCTGGCCCTGACCACTCCACAGATGCTTTTGTTCATTGCCTCTCTCTCTCTGTCTCTCTCAGTTCCCCCTCACTCTCATTCATTCCCTGTGTCTTTGGTGATACGCGCCGAGTACAGATATCAAAGTCGCACTGTCTGTTAAGACTTCAAACTGGGGGCCCCGTCCGTCAACCCCAATCATATCTGTGCCCCGCTCGCAGACTGGAGTGGAATATTTGATCTGTCCTCTTCAGGAGGATCAACAATCAGACGTGAGGGGGTGGGTGGGAGAGTTGTTAAGACTCGGACGTTTGGGGAGGGGGGTGCAAACGGCCCACTTCACTGCACTTCAGTCGGACTACAAAGAGTTGAGCCATAGACGCTAAAGGGATAAAGAGATCTTTGCTCTTCAGGATCTCGCGCCGTAGCTTTTTACCATCGTTTGACATCTGCTGTGAGACCGGCGCTCAGGAGATAGAGGCTGATACTGTATGGAGACATTTACAGAGTTCTGTTTGTAGTTGTTGTGGTTTGCTTGTACTTTAAGAATCCGCAATGAAGCTTATTATGGCATCTGATGGCATTATCTCAGGCCTGTCCATCTGTCCATCCAGTTATGACTATTAATAATCCCAGACATGTGTCACATAGTATACTTAGTTCTTAAATCCCTTGTCTGTGGGATCAGACTGCATAATTACCTATCCCATTAGAGTGGGAGACTCTAGCCCCTGCATACTCACACTGACCCGGCCTGGGCAAGAACAGCTGGAGCAACTATAAAAGATATAGCTCACTCAAATATGAAATTTGTGTCATCATTTATGTCCTTCCCAAACTGTTAGACATTCTATTTTCTGTGGAAAACAAAAGAAGGTATTTTAAAGAATATTACAACTGCTTTTGTCCATACAACGAAAGTCATTGGGGTCCAATAACACTGGACCTTACTGGCAATCATTGTATGTAAAACAAAACTCCGAGACATTCTTTAAAACGTCTTCAGAGGACGAAAGAACACCATACAAGAGTAAATAATGATTTTTAGGTTAGCTATCCCGTTGAGCTCTTTATTGAAAATAGTCTATGTGTGTGTTTCAAGGAGACATATCAATGCTTTTTAAAATAGGAACTTGGCATGTCTCAGATTATATGAGCCATGTGCCATTATCCTTACAAGCAATGCCAGCCTGTGATTGGCTCTCTGTCCATCAGCAGAGATGTTCCAGCTTCCTGCACGTGCAGAGGAGTTCAGTTCCTGCCCTTCTGTGCAGCACGGCAGAGGGCACACAGAGTGTACTACGAATCAGCCCATCCACACTTAACTCTCTTTCCATTCCTAATCACCCCATTTAAAGACAGAGGTCAGAGGCCTGTCTGACTCACACATACGCACCTGCTGTAATCGGCCCTATATCCCTTAAGAGTGCCTGTCTTTACCCACCTGCGTTTGAGTGTGTGTATGTGTGTTTTTAGACTGACGATGCCGTAATAGTCTGTGTGTGGAATGGCCAATTGATATCAGTATTTGGTTTGATCATTCTCACACCTTCAATACCAGCTTCACATTCTACAAATGAATGACATGTGAAAGCATGCGTCAATCTCAAAATGTGACACTTAATAAAACATGCTGGCCTTTTGTGTTTTGAGTTTAAAATCTCATATTTGTTCTTGTGAGAACTATAAAATAGGTTAGATAAACTACTGTGTAATAGATTAACTATAACTAGTATTAACCAAAAGAACAGTATCTAGTTTTAAAAACTTCAAAAGTCTGTTTTTATTTTTGCCTTGTTAGGTTTTGCCCTAACCTACTTCATACAGCAATTAAATCATACAAATATGTCCTATTTTTAAAAACTAAAAAAAAAACATTCATTTGAATTACTAAAAACAGCATGTAAAAATGCATGCTTATTTGGCCTCCTATAGGTTATTGTTAGAAAAAAATAAAGTAAAAATATATATATTTAATGGATGTTATAAGTTGTCAATTACTGCAAACTAACATTTGCTTGAAATCTGTGGCATAGTTTTGATGTTGATTTACATATTGATGCAATTTAGTTTTGTTTATTCAATATTTTTCCTAGAAACTTGTAAACACAAATAAGGATTGATCAGGAATGATTTTAAAAGTTATAATGAGATTTTAATTTTGGTAATAAAAAAAAAAAATGCTAACCTCATGAACAGAAAATAAAACAGCTTATTATAATAATTAATTTGACCTCCTAAAGGTTGAACACAAACACATTCTTAAAATTAAGCACCTCCTTTAAATGACCTGTAAAATATTGTTTAATTTCTATGTAAAGTGTTGATCTAATAATTTGTTAATGCATTAAAAAAAAGTTTCATAATACTGTCCCAATCCATCTACGGTAACTTTCCAACTTAAGCTAGTGGACCGCAGTTTGATTACAGCATGATTCCTATCATAAATCCAGTCTGTGTACTGAAAATACACTCTCTGATGATCATCGTGCATTTCACTATATAGGATTGGATCATGCACAGTGAGCACCTAATCATCAGTGGTATGTAGACACACACAAACACCATCACAAAAGGTGGACGCAGAAGAAAAAATGAGAGGAAATGTGCAGGTCACATCATAAGTTTTTCTTTCAGCCTTTTACTTTTGGCCGACAATAGTGTGGAATGCAAAAAAGGAAAAAAGCAGGACCAGTTATCTTCCGATTTCTCCCCAAGCCCTGTGACGCGGCTAAGTGAGCCTCAACTGACCAGAAATGATTTGCCTCTGTCTGTTAAACACGTAATGGAGTCATTTAACTAGTCAAATTAGAAGCTGCAGAGATGCCGCATGCTTCATTACTGGGTTCCAATGGGCACCATTTTACATTTACGTCAGGAATGATTTCAGGGCAAATTAATGTTTTTATTGTCTTACACAAATACACCCCCCAAGTCATAAAAGAGCAGCTCCCCCTACAGGTCACTCAACATAACTGTGTGGACTACAAGATAACTTCTCGGGTGCATTTGATATTGTTTTAATCAGCTTAATATTTCTCGTAGATGTAAGTTTAAACGCATAATCATATATAACCGACATTAAAGCATTAATTGATCAGCGTAAGACTCACGTAATGGAAAGCCAGTATGCAGAGACGTAGTTTGATGTGGGGGACAGAGCTCTGGACCTCGTTAGAGGATTTGGACATTTGTGATTACAGACGAGACCCAGGCCTACTCGGCCCTGCCCCACAGTGTTGTTTGATGCGTGTGGAGTCCTGTTCAATATTTGTCTTCCTGTGTATGGAGGCAGGGTGGTGGGTGTTACCACAGAGTCATTTGTCCAGTACTGACACAATGTTTAAAATGGCTTTTGCAAGATTTTTTTCCCCCTTTTGATTATTTTTGACGTGTTATTTTGGTATGGTTTTGCTATGGACTTTATATAATGAATACAAACATACCCAGACTGTTTATCTTCATCAAGAACAAAGCAGTTTTGTATATCAGAACTAGTTTCATTTTTCATAGCGTGTGCAGGTTGAGTAATAGTTTTCCTTCATCCACGTCGCAATGCTGAAAAAGCCGTAATGGAATTGTAATAAAATGGCTCTTTTTCTTTTGTCCGACTCACTTGATTGCCATCTCACTCATCCTTTCTATCTGTCCATCTTCAGCCATCGGAGCAATTAGATATTGACACACACACACATAGCAATGGCTCTATGTGGAAAAATAGAGGCTGGTAGTGAGAGAAAAGAAAGGCAGAGAGTGCCCCTCCTCACAACCCCTGTTGTGCTTGACACTCTGTCGATACGGTTTCACCCAAACACCGTCTTTGATCCGCTCTCTAGGCTGGCAGACTTTGAGGTAAAGAGCTGCTGTTTGCTCTGTGATACACAGCTATACGCTAGTGTCATTTCTGCTCCGCTTGTGTGTGCGCACGGAGACCCACAAACAGCCACGTCGCCCCCAGTGCTGCCAGAGTCTGATAACCCCACCATGAACCTTTCTTTCCATCACTTCACTTTATAAGCTCTAACATTCACTCCTTACACTCTTGCGCTTGCACTTAAGATCTCTGCTACAAAGCTAACATGAGAGGAGGATGTCCAACATCTGATCACAGACCTTATGTCAGCTACACTGCATTTATTGACTGGAAATGAATGACTAGCGTAGCTCTTGTCTGAGAGCTCACGAAATATTAATATTATATTGCGTATTAGATTATGTCTTATGTGCAAATTATAATTGTTATAATTGTTGTTCTTTCTGTATCACAATTACACAAAGGCTAAAATGATTCAATATCCATTGTGACATGTATGATGGATATTGTTTTCGTTTAGTTACTTTAATTATTTAGTTCTTAATTTTGTTTGCATTTAAATTAGGGTGAGAATTAATTTAGTGTAAATGTAATCTATATACACAGCATGTAGCATTATCAGTTATTGTTTAGGCACTTTCATTATATAAAATCGTCCCTGAAAGTGTTAGTATTTAGTTATTTGTTTAGCTATTTCTCTTAACTGTAATTTCACTAAATATTATATGAGCTGTTTTATTTTACTGGTCATTTTATATATTTTGTGATTTTCTACCAACATTAAATAAGCATTAAACTTTAATAGAAGAAAATGCAGCCAAATGTGGTTAATGGGCAATTATAATGCATACGACATCAGACAAACAGACAGACAGACAGACAGACAGACATATAGATAGATAGATAGATAGATAGATAGATAGATAGATAGATAGATAGATAGATAGATAGATAGATAGATAGATAGATAGATAGATAGATAGATAGATAGATAGATAGATAGATAGATAGATAGATAGATAGATAGATAGATAGATAGATAGATAGATAGATATAATCTATCTAAAAGCGCCTTTAACATGTTCCTCTTCTTCCTCTCAGTTTTCCACTATTAACACAAGACAAATAGTAGTCAAAGAACCCTCCATCTCTCTGTCTGCCTTTGTGTGATTATTTCCTCCCTTTCTGTCTTTCTTTTTTTTTAATGCTGTCTGCTATTTATTTATTGATCATCAGACTGGCTGGTTATCTTTGCATGTTGGGCAGTTATAGATGAATGCACAAAGCATTTCAATCTGAACAAGAGATCATTGTGCATTGTGTGTCCTCCCTCGTTCTTTGGTCTTGCATTGTGGAAGGGGAGGGGGGGTCGAAATCAGAACAAACGCTGCCATTTCCTGTCATCCCATGTTCTGGCCATTGAGTGGCTGCGAAAACAAACGTGGGAGTGTTACTGATAACATAAAAATATTATCCGGCTCCTGTTGTCGACCGCTACAGTACCTTTGAGAATAGCTATTAGAGTAGAGACAGTGGGTCCTGACTGTGACTTTAGATCAGGTAAAGCGTGAGTTGGGTCGACACATAACTGGGGCAAGGCTTTGATTTCGGACTCGATAAAGACACAAACAAACATTTGTCTCTGAGTTCTCAAGACTTCTCAGGTTCCTTGCTCTGTTTATCAGTGTTTCATCTGAAGCCCAGGAGTGTTAAATATCATAAGCTGGCAGTGACTTGTTATACGTTTTACGTCTTTACCATTTATAAAAATGAGCATAATGTGGATTGTCACACTATCCCATGATATTTAATACATTCCTAGCAAAACTCATGGAGAACTCAGTATTATTAGTTTATTATTAGTTGTAGTAGTAGTAGTAGTAACAAAAATGGTCCCACTTTATATAAAGTATCTTTAACTACTATGTACTTACATAAAAATCTACAAAGTACGATTACACTTTATTTTAAGGTGTGCGTGTTACAGTGTAATTATGTATTTAAGTACTGTGTAATAATACTAACTACATATATTTACTATAGAATTTTGGTTTAGGGTTAGTTGCATGTAATTATGCATAATTTATAGTTATTACTACAGTAACTACATGTAACATGTGGTCAACATTGTAATTATGAGTGTAATTACATATGTAATTATATGGAGTTTTTTTATATATGACTACAATGTAAAAACATGTCTGTACTCAATAAATAAAGAATGAACAATGTTAGTACATAAAGACACTTAATATTAAATGGGACAAAAAAGCCCAGGAGTGTTAAATATCATATAATAAGAGGGCAGTGAACTGTTTGTAACGTAACATCCATGCCTTTACCATTTATACACATATTGTGGATTGTTTTGTCAAACTATCCCATGATATTTCATATATTCCTAGTAGATGCAAAAATTTATTAATATTATTATTATTATTATTATTAGTAGTAGTAGTAGTAGTAGTAGTAGTAGTAATTATAATAAATAATATAAAAAAACATCTGAAGTCCAGACAGTGACCTGTTTATAATGTAACTTTTATGTTTTTACTATTTAATGGCGTGTAAGCACACTTTCCCATGATTTTTTATATATTCATAGTGTAGTTGCAAAACTAATGAAGAACTCATGATGATGATACTAATGACTGATTTTCTTCTTCTTCTTTGAGAGAGAGAGAGGGGGAGGGGTGATATAAAGGAAAAACAGCACTGACAATCTAATATCATGAGTCTCATGAAAGTCACCATACGATACTAAAATAAAAATGATGCTACAGAATTGTAAGGCTGTCAATTTGGTGCATTTGGGGAAGCGTTGTTCATTATCTGAGCGTGTGGTGTGCTGGTAAGGTGAAGTCTCTGACAGATTGTGTGGTGGAGAGCCATGTCAGCAGGAAGGGTTACAGCCTGGACACACCAACACATCCAGAAGGTTCTCCACAGGACTCTGACGGACCGCAAATGCTGGAATAGCTTTCCAGGGTTCCAGTGGACCTCAGAGATCAAACGAAGCAGCAGGAGTGTGAGAGAATGAGAGAGAGAGAGAGAGAGAGCGCGCGAGAGAGAGATTGTTTGGGAGGGGGGAAGAGGACGGGACCGTGAAAGACTGCGAGACTGGGAGAGAGATACAGGGGTAATGACATTTCTCTGACAGGGGTGCAGAGTGATACTCTGAGTTTCCTCTCTCATCCATTCGCTGATGGTGGGTGGATCCGGGGCCAAACCCAACGGTTCCCACAATCCAGCTTTCTGAAAAGATTCATAATTACTCTTAAGAAGGTAATAGTGTCAAATGAATGCCTGCAGGAACAAAGGATCTTATTATGCTTTCTTGTCAGCGTGTATGTGTGTGTGTGTTTGTGGGTGCGTGTGAACATTCATGTGTATATCGGTCAACTATTGCTATTACGTCTGGAGGAATAGCAGACAGTAGACGATGGGAAAGGCAAAGGAAACACAGTGTAGTTTTACCCGGCCATCAAAGATCTCTTGTGTTTATTTGGGGTCTGTGTGTTGGTCTTGCAGTTGTTTTTAGCTTTTTTTTCCCCTTTGTAGTCCAGCAGAGTTCACAATGACTCTCTCACTTTCACACACACACACACACACACACACACACACACACACACACACACACACACACACACACACACACACACACACACACACACACACACACACACACACACACACATGTCTGAGAGTCGAGAGAAGTCTTCTTATTGGAAAATCTTTCAATAAATCAATGTGACTTTAAACACATTTCCCCCGTGACACCCCTGACCTGATAAGAACTCCACTAATCTCTTTTGAGGCTGTCAGAGTGCTTTGAACAAAATCTAGTTCGCATCTATCAGCAAGGTTATTTGTCAATGACTTATAATCCTAGGTAAATTTCACTGGTTTTATATTAGAGGCGGCTAAGGGTTCTCATGTCTGAAGTTTCTCAGGCTTGGGAAAAAGGAGGAGACCAAAGTGGAACAAAAAGAATGTTATGGATCTGCCTGCCAAAAACAATGAGAGCAGAGAAAAGTGAGGAAAAGCGGATAATTGTTGCGATTGTGCTGAAATTTTGAACAGAAAGGACCTTTATTCGCTTGCCGCTTCGGCTTATTTGACTTGATATGCTTTTATTTTTATTATTATTTACATTTTTGCCATTACTGTTTTCATGTGCCTTCCTTTATGTGCTCGCAAAAATGATGTGGCTCTTGAGAAAACATGCAGTGTATCGTTCCAGCGAAGGCAGGGAGCAATCTGCAGCGAGTCGAGGCCTACTGGGTAATTTATGAAGTCTCAATTAGACAAGCACACAAAGTAATGATTCTCAAAAGCGCTTTGTCCAGCACATGGCGTATTAGATGCTGTCCATGCTTATTAGACCTGCATCCGAACTTCATAAACGGCATTCTCAGATGAATTATTAATAACACATTTGAGAGACTTACTGTTCCTTGACAGCACATGGAAGCAGCTATTTAGGTTCAAATAGTAAAAAGCATTTGTAATTGAAAAAATTGCCATATCTAAGCAGAAGAGGTCTTTAAGAGTGTGAAGTGGATTTCGAGAAGCAAATTTACAGGGTTTTTTTTTTTTTTTCTCCACTATTGTCTGTAAATAGGCTTGTTTCCATGGATAAATGCTTTCATATCTGCCAGC
Source organism: Gobiocypris rarus (assembly GCA_023029165.1). Lineage (NCBI taxonomy): Eukaryota > Metazoa > Chordata > Actinopteri > Cypriniformes > Gobionidae > Gobiocypris > Gobiocypris rarus. The sequence continues at coordinate 25,673,674 of CM040912.1, read as the reverse complement.
TCATGTTTGGTCTTTACAGAGAATGTTAGATCTTCTGTTGTTTACAGGTTGTGTCAAAAACTAAAAGCCTTGCCTTAAGTGCTTACACTGCACATAAATAGTTTGACATTTCATATTCAACAACGCTTTACTTGTGCTAGTAAATAAATAAAAGGTAAACAAAGGCTTCGTTTCTGGTGCGCACATAACCCAGGACAACTCTCATATATTCTGTGTTTAATGATTTCAGGTATATTTTCGCATTGCATGCCCATGAACATCTATCTATTAGATGAAATAATAACAGGCTTTTTATGCCATTCTGATGTCGCTCATGTCTGTTTCTTCTAATGGCATCATTAGGTTGGCATGATTAGGCACTTGTGTGTGAGGGAAACGCATTATAGTTTATTAAAGACATGAGTGGTCTGTTGAAACCAACACAATGACACCTCTCTCACTATTACCTTTTGTGAGGTGTGTGTATATTTGTTTAACATGAACCTGGCTCTTTATTCAAGTACATACTCTAGTAAGTATTACTGAAGCAGAGTTCAGAGTCCAAGGCATGGTCACAGGTGCTAGTTTAATTAGTTTAGTTATTCATTTGCATACCAGTATCTTGCAGTTATTTATAGTTAGTATTGCTACATGGTCATAAAACATTTATGTAACTGTCACAAATCAATATATTTTATGTAGTAGTTTTATGTAGTACTTTGTCATGGCCAAAAGTATATGGACACGCCCTTCAAATTACCATGTTTGGCTGTTTCAGCTACACTCATTACTAGCAGGTGCATAAAATCCAGGATACAGCCATGCAATCTCCTCTGACAAACAGACTCCCTTTGGGAGAGTCTGGTGTGAAAGAACTTGATTTGCTTGCACAGAGCCTAAATCCCATTGAACACCTTTGAGTTGAATTGGAACGGTGACTGTAAGCAACTGCACCTGTCGTCAGTGAGTCTGAATGAGAGCAAACATCTAGTGGAAAGTCTTCACACAAAAGTGAAGAAACAAAGGAATGACCGACTCCTTATTAATGCCTTTTGAAATAAAATGTTCCACAATCACATTCACTACCGTTCAAAAATTTTGGGTTAGCAAGATTGATTGATTTATTTATTTCGCAAGGATGCGGTAAATTGATCAAAAGTGACATTAAAGACATTTGCCCAAAAAAAAAAAAAATTCTAATCATCGAAGAATCTTGAAAGAAATGTATTTCAGTTTCCACAAAAATCTGTTTTCAACATTGATAACAATAATAAATGTTTCTTAAGTAGCAAGTCAGCATATTAGAAATATTTCTGAAGGATCATGTGACACTGAAGGCCATTATCCGCGGAAACATATTTTATCAGGGGGGTGCTGCATGGGAGGCAGGGCGGTGTCGTGATAGAGGATTTAAACAAAATCGTAATATTGTGCCTCCTTCACGTGCTCTCAGAAATGTCCTACTTCCCACTTCTAAAATCGTGTTTACGAGCTCATCCCATTCAACATTTGACTTGAGAGGTCATTCATGTCCAATTTTTTTAAACTAGGAAACTAGTATTTACGATAATTCCAATAGCACTTGACGGCAGCGTAAAACAACCCACTCAACACTTACAGATGAACATACAAATGAATAAGGACAGAGTTATGTGAGAACGCTCAGAACTCATGATTAAACTGGCTAAATGTTAAAAACGCTGCATATTTCACTACACGGTGGCAGCAGATGACAGCTTCTTACCTTCTCAAATGTAGTTTGGCGCTCGGGAGCTAGGGTTCGGTTCACACAGAAAGCAAACACTTTCAAACCGCAAGACGTGGGCAGGGGAATGGGGGAAAACACAAGGTATCGAGATGCGTTTTAGAAGCTGAACTTACTTTATCTTGAGCGTCACGTTTTTAGAACGCTGTGTCATACGCGAGACACTGCAAAAGGCTCGAGTGCATCGGTCCGCCTAGCACGGTCACATAGAAAAGCAATGGAAAAGTAGCACAGTCGAATGGGAAAAACGTGTTCTGTGTGAACAGCCCCTAATGCAAATGAATGTTTTAATCAAGACTTCTATATTTCGTTTTTGACCGTGCAAAACCATATTTGACAATATGTAAAATCAAAATAATTCGAGTAATTTTTATGAATAAAGGTGGAAATTAAAAATACGTTGAAAAACTCACATTTATTTTAAATGGTGTCATCTTAAATTCTAATGTAGTGAAACATCACCCTCTGCACCCCTAGTTCCTGCAGCCACGCTGAAGACTGGAGTAATCATTCTGAAAATACAGCTTTGCCATCACAGGAATATATAACATTTTAAAATATATTAAAATAGAAATTAGAACATTATATTAATTTATATTATATTTTACAATATTAGGCCTACCATTAATATTTTTTTACTGTATTTTTGATCAAATAAATGCAGCCTTAAAAGAGACTTCTTTTAAAAATGATGAATGGTTGTGTATATGTATGTATGTATATATTATTTGGGCCCCCCATAATATATAGTTTATATCTGGAAAATAAACATCTTGAACATATGTGACATAATGGTTTAATTAAAAACACATTTTTAGTGTTTTGACTTGAAAGAAAACACAAACACTTAAAAAACTAAAAAAAAGGAGATTGTAGTTAATTAAAACAATCCCTTGCTTCACACATTCTTATACATCCCACTCTCAAACACACACATACACAAAGGTGGGTTTTTCCAACACCAACCACCTCTCTTTAACAGGGGAAATGGCTTTCACCAATCCCACAATCCCTCAATCAAACTCCCATATATTACAATCACCTGAGAGTAGGAGCTCTCATCTGCATGACAGTGAAGCTGCAAATCTTGCGGCCCTAAATCTCTCTCTGTTCAGCCCGCACTCTCGCGTCGCTGTTCTCAAACCGAGCTCTCACCTCTTGGCCTCGCTGAAGAAACATCTGCGTGGTGTGTGGGGCAGAGGGGCTGTTTTGGCCGATGTTCACGCACATATGCAGAAAAATAGAAATGTAAATAAGAGCAGATTCATAAATACTGCTGTCTTAATTGAGACCCAGTAAGAGTAAGTAGCAGATGTTAGAGCAGGAACTGTTGAATCATCAGAGACCAGTGGGGAAGCAGGCAAAATCATATTGAAAAAAAAAAAAACACTCAGCCAGGTGCTCGTGATTTTCCTGCACCGCAATCCATGAAATGTGCGCGCACACGCGTGGATGTGTGTGTCGCGTATGGATTAGGAACTGTTTCCTTCCTCTTTTTTTTAACCAAAAACAAAGAAAAAAGGCCTGCAAATGTGGAGAAAAATAGAAGTGACTCCGGAGGTGCCTGGAGTCACAACTGCGACGTGTGTTCAAGAATAAAGAGCTGTTAAGACAGAACTATCAGCGCTTAAGCTGCGACACACTCTCGCTCTCTCATCTCTGTCCAAACTCCAAAATGAACACAGGGAGATGCAAACCTAGTTTCTTTCACATGTCACAAGCAGCAAAAGCCTGTCAGCCTACATTCCCACTTAAAACATCCAAATCTCTCTCTCTTTTCTTCTCTTACGAGAGACTGTTGCTTGATCTGAGGAGAGTATGTACTAGCTGCTCGCTTGTGTGGGACCGCTCTCATGATTTCCTTCCCCCCTGGAAAACGCGGTGTGTGGATGTCAGGTTCCCTCTGATAGCTGCTGTGTTGGGACTGCTGGGAAACCAGAGAGAAGGTGGCACTGACAGGTCCCGCCGAGCAGGATAAAAGGACTTGTTCTGTTTCTACATTCTCTCTCTCTCGCTTTCTCTTTTCATTCTCTCTATTTCACAACATATAAAGTGACTGACAGCGTGGCACTAAAGGGACCTCGTCTGGAGCTGTCTGACTGACTCAGACGCAGCGTTCGGCGGTGCGTTCCCTCGGCTGAGCGGTGCGACGTCGAACGAAATTAGTAAGCGAGAGCAGTGCGGTGCGCGATGCTTGCGCGAATAATAGCGCCGCTAGCTCCGGGGACCCCCGACTCTTCTAGATTAGGACTCACAATTAATACAACACATACACGAGACAGAGAGAGAGAGAGGGAGAGGCCTGCTGAACACGATCCTATAGGAACAGCTCAGACACTGGATGTTTATGAATGAGGCTGCGTCTGTTGGTCTCCTTTGTGATGAGCTTAAGTTTTGTCACATTTTCTTAGAGCACATAAAATGCTCCGTTTGTTTGCCGCTACTCATTGTTTTTGTGTACGCCATGTAGGAAGCAGCTGCAACAAAGGCAAAACTTCACATTCATGTGTATGTCTGGGTCGTGCAAAATACAGAATTAAAGAGTGTGGTGTGTAATTGAATTAGCCACATCCCACAGGAATTGAAATGAAAGGAAGAGCAATTCACAGAATTGTAATTCAAGAAAAATGTAAACACGTCATTACTTTTTATAACATGCTCTCTGTCTGTAAGCCTATAACCCTTAGGGTTATCTTTGCGACTTGTCTTTACAAACTTTACTTTTCTAGTTAAAAAATGACAATCATTTCTTTGAATTCATTTTAATTTGACCCCCTTTTTAAGTGCAACGCTGCAGCTTCAGCCCCCCCCTTTTTCGATTTAATGGCACACAAACCTTATGCATGTGTGTGCATGTGTGTGTGTGTTTGGCCTTGGCCTATTTAGGCAAGCCCTGCAAAATAAAAAGCATGATTCATTCTCTACTTGTCCTGATGAACAAAAAATGACCTCATATCTTCCTGTTGTCAAACAAAAGATTCTTTTTATAAAAAAAAAAAAAAACACGCATGAAGGGGGGGAACCAACACGAAGCGAAGAATTTAAAACAACGCAACCCAAATCTCATCAGAGGGAAATGTGAAGCGCACGCATTTAAGAGAAACAGACAATGACAACTTTTACCAGCAGCCCTGCCTCGACCTTGTTAGTGGGGCACTCTGGTAATCTGCGCTTAATGATTTTTCTCTTTTCTCCCTCGCCCTCCCTTCACCTCTCCCTCATTCTTCCTCCTTTCTCTCTTTTACATTAGACCACAGCTTGAGCCTGAACCGCAGAGTGTCACAGTCATTTAAGACGCAGCCCTGACGTTTTTTTCCTCCTCACATTCCGACGCCATTATGTTACATTGTTGCAGAATAAAGAGCCGTATTATGTTCCAGCAGTAAAGGGCACAAGTGGACTGAGTTTTTATCTGCTGAACGAATCAATCAGGATTATGTCAGTTGAAAAGAATCATAGACAGCAGTCGCCAGCGGACGAGGCCAGTGTATGTGCGCGATTAGGAGGGATGCGTAAATATACGTACGAGAAAAGCGTATATCGGTTGTTGAGTGAAGTGTCATTTCTGCTACAAGAGCTCTGTTTTATTTTACACTGCTCTCTCACAGTCAGAGGATTGTGAGGACACTAATTATCATTTCAGCAGAAATGATTACGAGATCAAATGGAGATCGAATGCCATTTCCTTCCATTAATGCGGGGGGTTTAGTGCGGCTGTCATGCCGTGGCCATCGCCGGGCCTGTGGGAAAAAGACTGAGGGAAGAATGGGGAGAGGCTTAGACCAGGGCGGGGCTTGGCCGACGGGAATATTCATAACAACGGTGCACTGAAACGGATAGATGATGATTGAAAGATCGTCCGGAGTCCGGATGAAACTTTAAAATGTGTGTGGGTTCTGGTTAAAATAAAAACGCCTGCGTCTGTTCATAAAACGTGTATTTTCATTTATTTGGTGGCGTTTGTCCGCACTCAATGCCTCACGTGCCAGGGCGGAGGTCGTGTCCTGAGGGTCGCCTCTCTCAACCTGCTAGTGAATGAGCAAACAAGCGAACAGGCATGAAAAGACCACATTTGTTTGTCAGTGTAGTCGGACAAATTGTGCTCCCTGTTAGTGGCTTAGAACGAGCCAAGAGATTTGTATTGCAGCAGTGGTAAAATTTTAGATATTGTTTAAATATCCTCTCTTCGCCTTGCTTGAAACGGATGATGGAAAATTTCAAAGTGCTGCATAGCCATTTGTATTGTATTTATGTATTGCAAAAAAAGGTAATAGATCAAGCACATTCCATTATCCCCTTATAAGATCATTAGCAAATATAATTAGATATGAAAAGAAAGTAATTTGGGTTAGAGAGGGAGAAAAGCGCTATCAGGCACAGAAGACAGATTGCAACATCAGTGTTTGGCTTTAAATTGCTCAGTGGAGGTAGTATCAGTGTGAGAATCTCTGCCCCAGAAATAGACTGAGTCAGAGAGCAAGACACATCCACATCCCAGCCCTCCGTTTTCTCCGGAAGACGACTTGCATTTGAGAGCTACTGTCTCGTTTCCTTTTCTTGACGGAGTCAGAGTCTGGTTTGTGTGCGGTAGTTTCTCTTATTCTGGTTAATATGTGCAAGACAAACAGTTTTCGTGTCATTCTCCATCATCTGAGGCAGATTTATTTGCTGCCTAGTCATCCGGCATAGTAACAAACACTCTGTTTGTTTTACCTTCACAGTCGTCCTTTCCTCCCGGTGCGTTTTAACTTGGAAAAAAGGAGGACTTTTTCAAGTGTGCCACATGCACGAGGTCGCCTGCTTCTTTGTGCTCCTCCGTATACTTATCTAAAGGCAGTCTGAACCCACACAAGCACCAAACGTACAATTCTGCCATTTCCTCCAGAAACATTGGGTTTCTTTTACGCTTTGAGGGGAGAGGAGGGGGTGGTGTGCGAGGATTCTTCTAGTCTTTGTGAATCACTACAAATGGTATTCATAAACATCCTGTATTCATTAAAACCTTCTAAAAATATGATTTGGGTGCACTTCCTTGCGTTCGGCCTGCTTATATGTGTGTTTGCGTGTGTGTGTATTCGCACGCTGACTTGTATTTACATATTTATAAATACTGGGCTGTACAATGAGGTCTACCTTTGCCAAAAACAACTCTTTTCCAGCAGCACCGGATGCCTGGGAGAGAACAAAGCCACCCTCCGTGGCAGAATGTGTGGTGTGTGTTGTGTTTGTGTTCAGCAGAAGATGATGGTGAACCACATCACTTACATCTAGACTTCATTCATATCGAAAAACAGAGACTTTTAGACTTCCAAAAACAGCTCAAGTTTTCCTTTAAACCGAGGATATTACGAATAGACTAAGCACTTAGTAGCGACATAATGTGGTAAAAAGAGGCCATGTGCAAAATAAATGTTCCCTATTCCTTTCCATAATGCATGTTCTGCCTTATCTGATTGCTTAAACATGTATTCAAAAGTTCTGAAATTCATATCCTCACATTTTCCTCCAATTAAATGACCCCTGTTCTCAGGAAACCTAAAACGAGCAGGCCTTTGAAACACAAATATTCACTAAGTAGATTTCATGGTAAAAATAGAATACCTGAGGGAGGTCAGGGTATAAAGCGGCCCTGTGTTTTAGATGGGAGCGCTCTTCGCCTTAACTCTGTGGTCCGGGAATAATAAGAAGCAGTTAGGAAATGTCAGGACTTTGACTCAGACAGCCCCGCTTTTCCCCAAGTGTGCTGGCCCTTGTTAACTGAGCTTGCTTCCAGCCTTGTGCTGTGCTATTGTTCTGTCTGCCTTTTCATTTAGCCATTCTGTTAAGCATGACACTTGTATTAACATAAGATGGATCCTGGAGCTATGTGTCCTCTTACCATATGTCTTGTATTACTTTCCAGGGCCCTCTCTTGTCTTACAGCGAGAGTGTATTATCACACTTGAGCAGTAGAGGGCGCCACATTTTCTTGCTTCTCTTTGATTTGGTGGTGGAAGTGATGTCGTTTTCATTATTGTTTAAAGTTCACTGTGTAATTAATAGTAATTATCATCAAAGTAATATTGATCATGTTTTGTTTGGATTGAAATGATGGCAAGGAAAACTAATGTTTGGACCAACACAAATAAGGACGCATAATTCAAGCGATGAGAAAATAGACTGATAAGAACATGACAGGCCAGAGTATGATAAATATTTCTAGGGTGGCGAAATAATTAAGCAATCACTCTATATGCGGACAGGGAGACTTCAGAATTGATCAGAACAGGAGGAGGAAAAAGTTGCGAGGATCGTAAAGTTGGTGTGCTGGTCTCCAGATCGCAGTGGCAGTTGTTTGGGGAAAAGAAATGGCGTTCTTAAATAATAACATTCCAGGTGGCTTAGTTAATGAAGAGTGAAAATCAAATATGGGGCGGAATCTGTAACTCATTACCAGAACTTTCTTTAAGAGGAAGTCACGAAGAGCACTGGCCCCTGGGAGACCAGGCAGTTTTAAAACCTGAGAACATAATTTATTATCATTATGGTTATGATTATCTTAATTTCCTCATGGACGCGCAAAAAAAAAAGCCTGCAGACAGCTGTAGAGCCGTGACCACAGTATAGTCTTACAAAGCACTGTCAGTCACTTCAGATTTGATAAATAACAAACACTTTATCTGTAGATTAACATGAAATATCAGCAGGTTAAAGGAAATTGACATTGAGTAACAAGATCTTATTTTCAACATGAAGTTGGGCGGAAAGCTAATTTGGGGGCTTATACTGCCATCTCCTGGAGAACCGGTGCACTGGACACAGCCTGAAAGGTTGAAAAAAATCTGTGGTTTTGCTTTGCTTATCCTTGGTGCATTTTTTTATTTTTTTATTTATTTATTTTTACACACAAAGAAATGAATAAGGATACTATTTTTGAACACACGAGATTAAGACTCCAGACACAAGTGGCCTTGCAAAAGCGGTTTTATTTTACTTTTATATGAAACAGGTCGACTTCTGTGTGCAGACATGTTGAGATCACATGACTAGTCTAATACTCTCTCTTGGTACCCTGTATTATTGGACATTTTTGTTTGTGGAATGCATGAATTATGGCTGACTGCAAATAGGGTATTTCTGTAATGGCAGAAGTAACTGAAAACTGATTACTCTGTATCAGTATAATTCCAAGATGACAAAATAAGCATTTCTATTTATTTTCATATATAATTAGAGCAGTGGATTTTTTTTATTTTTTTTTTAAAGGGGTGTGATCTTTGAATTCTTTAATAATTTTTTGTAATATCTATCAGCAATTTCATAAGCGCCTGACATCTTTGTGGAAAGTGTGTCTGTTAAAGAAGAGCACATCTGAGATGTGCGCATAATGCAAAGCGAGTGGGCGTCAGCGTTATTGCTCTTTGGCAAATCTAAATGACGATGTTTTATTCCATTATTAGCGGGGAACTGACTCCTCGTTTCATTTCCATAACATTTCTTGCGAGTGCACACTCAAATAAATGCATGTTTTAATTTCATTTTGTCATTTTCATAGAGGCACTTTAAAAGAACACGACTCGGAAATGCACTCTCTAGATTTTATTGCCAAATAATTTTCTTAGAGGTTGTAGAGGGAATTAAACAACATTTATATTATTTAGTTCAAACGGCGATAGCGCATACATAGAAAAAAAAAAAGCAGTAAGCATTTTCACCGGATTCAAACTTCAGCAGTAATTGCACAAGTGCAATGTTCAGAGAGTTATTATCTTTATATTAGAAGACTTTATATATTTATATCTTTATATTAGAGCTGGAAGAAGTCTGAACGTGTTTAAATTACCCTCCTCCCATATCTAATGTTTCATCTTATGATTCACAAGATGCAAAGATTTTTTTTGTGTGCCATTAGAGGTTAACTGAATCTGAATGGAGAGATTAATGGTCAACATTAAACACAAACACACACAGGCATACAGTGGTCCTTCATTTCTTCCCAAATGTGCCTTAAATCATAATTTTGTTCTCATAATAACTGCTTTGAAATCATAATTAAGTGATCAAAAGCAAACTGTGTTTTTCTTTTATCCATTATTGTTCAAAACCTTTTGTTAGTCAAGGGCATCAAAGGCTGTACATTTTGGTAACACTTAAGTGGACCTTAATTCTTTATAAAACATGTTTTAGTCATTATTGATGGTCATAGTCATTATCAAAGGCTAATAATAGTTCTTTGAATTTCATGTCCTTGAAGTGTTGCCAAAATCTGAGATGCCAATTTAAAATAAATGACAACAAACATAATAATATGGTTTGATTTGACTCTTCCTTTTTTTCTGTTAATAATGGTCTGTCAGAAGTTGTATGCATTTGTGTGAAAGAGAGAGAGAGAGGAAGGACACAGGCCGTGGTGTTAATCTGCGTTTGTTCTCTTAACCGTAGTTCATCTGTGGGCGGAGGAAGAGGCGTCCCGAAGGTTTGGCCCTGCTCTTACCCCTGAACATAGCCTAACTGACACAGAGATGCAGGACTAATCAGAAACTAACATCACCTCCCCCTACTGGACTGAGCGGCCAAGAGCAGGCGATGGAAAAAGAGGAAGAGGATTGTGACAATGAAGGACATTATCTTATCAAAACATTATTTAACGTAAAAGACTTCAAGAGAGAGAAAAAAAAGACTAATAAATTGGACAGCTCAGACGGTTTCCTACACGAGTGTTCTCGCCGGATGGAGGGAAGAAGATCTGTTGATGTTTAGTGAGCTGGAAACAGTGAGGAAAAAAAAAACAACACTTTTTTGCTTCCTGTGTTTTATGTGTCTTGAATCCTCCCTTGTGTAGCTGATAAATACTTTCTGTGTTTTTAATTGCTTTTTTGACTTTGACCTAGTGAGGAAACGTTGAAGTGCTTGTCCCTCAGAGCAACACATTCCTTGAACCAAGATGGTGGAGAGTTGCCAGTCTCGGAATGAGAGAGTGAGAAACCGTACAGACTTCCCCTTCTCTCTCTCTCTCTCTCTCTCTGTTGGTGTTTCTCACTGCCCACTGAATCTTCACCAGTGTTATTTGTCTGAGGCTTCCTAAACCGTTCCTCTGGACGTTTGGACCAACTCACTACACGTTAGGAGACCAAGCACACCCTTGTCAAAAACTCAGCACACTCTCAGCAGTCAGTGCCTGGACGTCGAAGCAGAAGAACGACAATCCAGTACATTCAGGAAACGAGAACACTGCATTTTAAAAAGGGAAGCTACGCCTTTTTCGTTGAGAACTGGCTCCGTGGTTTCACGATCCACGATGTGTTTGTAAGATGTTCAGAGCTGAACTCCCGAGAAAGAGGACGCTGTAGCACTCGAGACAAAAACCAGCCGAGGTGACGGAAGAACTAGTTTACATCGAGCGTGTCTGATGAAACGGCACGAGCCAAGGAGACTGCGAACGTGCAGCCTGCAGAAATCAAACAGAAACGCGGCCCCTAACCCTTCATGCTTTGATCTCAGTCTTGCTCACTTCAAGTACTCTGGTTATGAGATTGTGTTTGTAATATACTGCCACCAATCAGTGTTGCAAAGTGTTACTGACTACTGAAATGGTTTGATGTATTCAATTATTAAAGAAAAAGAAAAGAAAAAAGAAACAAGTATTGTCTAGCCATAGATACAGTCATGCGTTGTTGCATTTACAAAGCTAGCTGTTTTAGAGTGTAGGTATTAGATTGGAGTTTTCTTCTCTAGTACTGTAATTTTTGCCTTTCACCTTTGTAAAATACCAATAACATTAAAAGAAAAGAAAAAAAAAAGAAAGATTGACAATCTTCTTCTGTTGCTGCAAGCATATAAATCCATACAGTATATATACCCATGCCTCATGCAAGCAAATACAAATCTGAGGCCCCCACCCCCCGAAGTATTTTGCACTGTGATAGTAAATGAAAATCCAGTCTATACAGTACGCAGATCACTAATGGAAAATGAAGGTGCGTGTGTGCGTGCGTGTTTGTGCGTCCCTTGACGTTGTGGACTGATATTCTCTCTAATCTTTTGTGAACTCTGCTGATTTGGTCTGTGTAGTTCAAACTATTTCATCTTATGATGGTCTTCTATGTTGCTTTGAGAATCAATTCAATGAACTTCCCCGTAAGTCATTGTGTGTCCAGTCTCTTCAGATATATTCTTTAGTTGTCCTCTTTGCATAAATAAAAACACATCTCTGAAAATTGAATTTGTTTTTGTTTTTTTAGTTTTCAAAGCAAGGTTATGTCTTATTGTAAATGCTACAGATTAAAAAAATAAATAAAAATAAAATACAATAAAAAAGTCTCAAAGTGAAGCTGTTTAGTGAACTAGTTTCAGTAAACTAGTGCAGGCTACGTAAGGTAAAGGACTTATGACAGGGAGGGTCAGTGATAGAATATGTATTGATCAATCTCTATATACACTGGTTATAGATGAGCACACCTCTGGCTCCCTCCTCTGTGTAGTATTACTGAGCATCTCTCTCTCTCTCTCTCTCTCTCTCTCTCTCTCTCTCTCTCTCTCTCTCTCTCTCTCTCTCTCTCTCTCTCTCTCTCTCTCTCTCTCTCTCTCTCTCTCTCTTTCAGTCATTCTGGACTAATATATGAGCATTCCACACCTCTGAGCTGTCTTGTGGACTGTATGATTTTCATTTGGTTGCTGTATCTTCATGGCAGATGCTTTGTTTTGTAACTACTGAACTGTACTTATAATGAGAAATAAAATGTATTCAAACTATGAAACACCAGCGTGAACAACCGAGCATTTTTGTGCTATATGTATTTGCAATTTTAACTTTGATCTTACTAAATGTTTTGTGAGGAAATGAAACGGCTGCAATAAATGTTAAGGTACCATGTATGACTTTGTATGTAGCACTTAAAAAGTTATCGTTAACAGCATAATATATATATAAAAATGTGTATATAATGTAATTTTATATAATGTTACAAAATATGTTTCAAATAAATGTTTTTCTTTTGAATATTCCATTCATCAAGGAATCCTGAAAAAGATCACTGTTTCCACAAAATATAAAGCAGCAAAATAAATAAGCAAATTTAGCATATTAGAATGATTTCTGAAGGATCATGTGAAACTGAAGACTGGAGTAATGATGCTGAAAATTCAGCTTTTCCATCATAGGAATAAATTGCACTTTAAAATATTTTAAAACAGTATTACTGTTTTGTATTTTTGCTCAAATTTTGCAGTCTTGGTGAGCATAAGTAACTTAAGTAACAAAAACATAAGAAATCATATAAGCTACTGGACACCAAACATATGCATTTCCATTTTGAAGTATATAAATATACACACTAAAATACACTGAAGATATCTCCTATAATATTGCATTTTGAGTTAACATTATTTTCTGTCACTGGAAAGATAAAATATATAAAATACTCTTTTAGACAAAATGACTTTTATCAGTTCAAAATCATTTGAGATTTAACTAAATAATTATAAACACCTAACACTGTCAAATAAAATTGCAGAGACACACACAGGGCAGCCTTTCAACACACTTGTGAGATGAGGACTTGTACGATAGACAGTGGAAATTATACATTTCTCTGTCCTCCTGTTTCTTTCCACCCCTGACTCCCATGTTAAGTGTAGTACATGGTGTTAGCTGCAGGGCTACAGGCCTGTGTGTGTGTGTGTCTGTGTGTGTGTGTCTGACTTGGGAGCAGTGTGGATTATGACAGCTCGCATTACCGGCTGTGTTCCTGCTAACTGTGGCTCTCTACCCTTGGGCTATAGCCGTGTTAATTCCCCAAACCTGTGAGAGCTGGAAACTAATGTGTCAAATGATGCTCATCCTCTTTTCTTTCAATTTTCTATCTGCTTTTTCTGACTTTTTCAGGCAAAACAATACATTCTATAGTCAATGTGCAATGTGAACTTACAAGTCAGTGTATGTGACATACATTAGTCTAAATGACTTTTTTCTAAGCCTGATCCAAATACAATAAGCAGAAATGTCTGCTGTTTCTCTGATGTCATTAATTGTATCAGTACAACACATACAGTATAAACACAGAACAAACCTCTCAAGGACGTTCCCTCTCTCCAGCCCTCTTTCAGAGATGGATTTGCCCCATCACACACTCTCATCGCAGGCCAGACAAGCGATAACTGACACCTTTTGGCACAGGGGCCTGTTGTGTCAATACCTCAGAGAGATAAGACCCTGCTCTCTAAACACATGAAAACCATCCCCACACGCACATATACACACCGCAGACAGAGAACATTTTCCCATTATAGTTCCGTATTTCATGTTTTTCTTAACCTTTTCCTGTGGGTTAGCGGGGTCTCAGTGGAGGGAAACCTGATATCCTTTAGTCTGATGGGATCCATATTTGTGTTAACCTGCCGTCAAGACCCCAGTGAGGGGAGGTGTCTGAGGTCAACGCCTGACTAATTTTTAAACGGATCAGCTACACTAGACCAGATGGAGAAAGGCCTGGACCTAATAAAACTCACATCCTGAAAAAATAACCGTTTCATTTTCCTGTACTCCCCTCCTTGTGCCTAGCTTGTCTGGAGCTGAAAGAAATTGAAAAGAGTCAAGCTATTTCTTTTAGATGGATGGATAGATGGATGGATGTTAAAGTATGTGGATTAATGCATTAGCCTTCCAAATGTAATGTCTTTCAGAAATGATTAAAACTTTAGGTTGTTGGGTAACTTCATTTTACAGTGTCCTTGTTGCATATTTTATATGCACTTACCATAGTAATAACAGTAAATTATGCATAATTACGTGCAACTAACCCTAAACCCTAATCTTGTTTCAGTGTAATTATACATTTAATAATGAGTAATATTAATTGACAACATTCCCTTACTAAAGGATTGGGGTATGGTTTAGAGTTAGTAACATGTAATTATGAATCCTTTACTGTTATTACGGTAACAGTTTACAATAAGGTCCGTTAGTTAACATTAGTTAACTACATTAGTTAACATGAACTAATAATGAACTGCACTTATAAAGCATTTATTTATCTTTGTTAAAGGGTACTTATTATGCCCCTTTTTACAAGATGTAATATACTTATATATTACAAAAAAATAATAGTAAAAAAGTAAAAAAGGTGTCCCCAGAGTGTGCCTGTGAAGTTTCAGATCAAAATTCCTAACAGATCATTTAATATACCATTTTGAAAATGGCAATTTTGGGGTTGAAGAAAAATGCAAGAAGTCGTCGCTGCAGCCTGAAGCACGATGGCGTACTGGATCAGATCCAACACGTACTGGACGCGCATGCGCGGTGGTTTCATTCACATTTTGATGACGTCACATGCGCACGCACAGTTGAGAGCTTTGTGAACTGTGGATAAATACTCAAACCGCTCGTGCAAAAACAATTATTAATAGCATGCTCACGAAATCAAGACACACGTTTTGCATTTTCCCTTGAATGTGTACCGGTTGTACCTTGAGGATTAAAATTACAGACAATTAGGCTACTTGATCATTTTTGCTTCCACTCAACAGCAAGTATGACCAGAATATGTTACAAGTTTTGCATGTATGTAGAGAGAAACTAGGATAACTTCAGCATCACGATGACTTATTCATCAATAATTACGTATTACTACTATTTATCAGTAGGCTACTACTACTGCACAGGTTAGAACATCATCTATATTCAATATTGACCATACATGTCACTTAAGACCAGCGCACTCGCATTATAACTAGACTCGCACTCGCATTATAACCAAACGCACTAGCCATAATGAACCACCATCCAGTACGTATTGGATCTGATCCAGCTACGTCATCGTGCTACAGGCTGCAGCGAGGAGTGTCTCGAAAAATGAGCTGTTCTGTGCGTGGCTCCTTTAATGCAAATGAGCTGCTGCTCCCCACCCGAGAGGGCGGAGCCTAAACACCTCATTCACAGCAGTGAGTGAACACAATGAAAACTGAAACATGATATCTGTTTGTTTTAATGGTCATCTCTATCGCTCATGTGACATTGCAGTTCTTCATCATCATGAAATATTATCATCTCCATGCGGTTTAAAGCCTTATCGCTCTCAACTTAAAGACACACATGCTCCTGTCGCATGCGCACAGAGCTGGATGTCAGCACATCCGTGAGTAGTCTATTAAACTAGACTAGTTTTCTATCAAACAACAGAAGATAAACAGAAATTCACTCACTGTTCTTGACTGACTGAACTTTAGTAGCTTTAATAAGAACACATTTCTTACTTGAATGCTGCTGTTAATGCTCTGGCGAGGAGATAAACATGGGACTGTGTGAACAGCTCAGTTCTCTGAGAGAGGGATCTGTGCTAGTATGTGTCCATCACGGGACATCACGGCTTGTTCTGAGACACTGCTTATGATTTATGGGGATAAAAAAAAATGAGTGGGTGGATTTTTACCATTATAGGGTTGTTGTGTACACACACTGCCAACACACATTTATGCTCAAACACCTTATAAAAGTGAATTTTGCATAATACATTATTAAAATCTTGTTAGCATTAGTTAATGCTCTGTGAACTAACATGAACAAACCATGAACAGCTGGATTTATATTAACTAACGTTAACAAAGATGAACTAATGCTGAACAGCATGTTTAGTTTATGTTAACTAATGCATTAACTAATGTTAAATAATACAACCTTATTGTAAAGTGTTATCGTTATTACTATAGTAAGTACATGTAAAAGGAACACTGTAAACTAAAGTGTTACTATACTTTACAACATTAGTTGGACACTTTACCATTTGTTAATGCAATAGACATATGAACTATTAAAGTGTTAGTTCACCCAAAAATGAAATTTATGTCATTAATGACTCACCCTAATGTCGTTCCACACCTGTATGACCTCCGTTCATCTTCGGAACACAGTTTGAGATATTTTATATTTAGTCCGAGAGCTTTCTGTTCCTCCATTGAATGTAAGCACGGTATACTGTCCCTTTCCAGAAAGGTAATAAAAACATCATCAAAGTAGTCCATATGTGACATCAGCTGGTTAGTTAGAATCACTTGAAGCATCGAAAATACATACAATACATTCAGCATTGTCTTCTTCAAACATTATGTATTTTCGGTGCTTCAAAATTCTAACCAACCAACTGATGTCACATATGGACTACTTTGATGATGTTTTTATTACCTTTCTATAAAATATCTCAAACTGTGTTCCGAAGATGAACGGAGGTCATACGGGTGTGGAACGACATTAGGGTCATTAATGACATAAATGCCATTTTTGGGTGAACTAACGCTTTAATGAACAATAATATTTAGCATTAGTTAATCTATTGTGAATATACTATTAATAAATTAACATTAACCTAATATAATAAATGCTGGGAACAAGAATTTTTCATTGTTAGTCAATGATATCTGATGCACTGTTTTGAGAAATTGAGTATTGTTTTAAAGTGTTACCCTAAAATACTTTCACCATTTGATTATTTTACATTGTAATGGTTTTCTCCCTGGTTTGATGGTCTTGGCTGGTTTAAGATAAGATGGTTTCACAGCATTCAAGCTAATAAGTGCCCAAAAAACCCTTTAAAATCAGCAAACTGAAAGAGTAGCTTATTGTAGTGAATCAGCTTACTGTTTGTGTTTGCCATGTATCGATTATGCATTAATTTGGAGAATATATATGAGAACCTTTCAGTCACCATACCAGAGTTTGTGAGTTTGTGTGTTTGTGTGCGTGTTCTACCTTTACGTATTGTAAAAGGTATTTCAGTGCATAAGTGTCTCTCTGTCTCTGTGGTGTCATATTTGTATGAGTGTGTGTATGTAGCTGATGTGTTTAAGAAAGCTGCGCGGCTGGGTTGCTGTGTGCCAGCACTTGTAGCTGGGCAGATGGTGACCTGCGCTTGAACCTCTCTTCTCTCTCATTTGTTCAGCTGGCTTTCATTTGGCCTGCATGCAGGCTGCATACTTTAGCAAACGCAACTCTTTATCCGCACCACCAGATGGCGCTATAAACCAACTTATAGCACCAACACTTCTGGTGGAGGCTGAACACTGTGCCCTTTGAACACCAACACATAACAGATAAAAGATTACAATCAAGAAAGGGATTTTACATCAGTGAATCTTGATAGAGGTGATGTGAGAGCTTGTGGCACACGTTTTAATACTGAGACCTTATATTTTTTGCTCTGCCGTTGAGTCAGTCACATGGATTATAGCCTGTTTATATCTTGTCATTAAGGTTTTCCATTTCAATCTGCAGTCAATCCGTAATCAATCTTATCAGACGTTCTTTGACAGCCTATTCACATTTTTACACATTTTTGCGCACTCTTCCTCTCTCATTTACACGCACGCAGACAACAGTCATCTGTCACCATTCGAGAGCTCTCTGTGCGTCTGGATACACACCGTGTCATAATGCTCATCATCGGCGAGCACATACAGTCTCACACACATACACGTGCAACTTAACAAGAGTGTGCGTGTGTGTGTGTGTGTGTGTGTGTGTGTGTGTGTTTGCTCAGCTCTCAGGCAGGGTCTTATGAATCGATGATCATGTGGTATAAGAGAGATAGATGGCTCGGAGCTCCGTCTTGTCTCCTCTAATTGTAAAATATTAGTTACATTAGAGTGTGTTGGGTGATTAATGGAACTTATTTGGAGGTGGCCCTTCCTGGCCCATACACCCCCCCACCCCCCACCCCCACTGCCAAAGCCTTCTCCACTGACTCCTCCGAACGGAGGGATTTCTCTTACGGCAGACAAATTGGTCCTGTGGACAAAATAGAAAGGAAAGGATGAGAAGAGGAAGATGGAGGTGGATGGGAAATTCAAGAGAAACATATGGAAATAGTCGTATGAGACTTGTAACAAGAGAGCAAGATATTTTATTCAATTTTTTACATCAACTTCCAGGTAGCTTACATGCAAAGAGTCGCATATTATGTCTACATTGAGTCGCCCTTATCGATAATTCCATGTCTGCATGGGAAAAGATCAGTATTGGTGTATATAAAAGCTGATGGGAAATGTTATTGATACCTGAGCAAATGAGCACTTAGTCCTGCTGGACGTCCAGTACTGACGCTCGGCTCTGCTCCTTTTAGCCAGCCATTAGAAAGCCATGGATCATGTTATGGCTAGCAGAACAACACCCGCTGACCCAGTGCTGGAGCTTCAGCCACACACACCTTCATCCTCTGCCTTTGTTCATATCAGTGTGTCTGTCTGCTTAGTCCTGAGGCCTGTGAAAGGAAATGTTTTGATTGTCTTTTAACATGGAGGCCTTGAGAAGAACAGAGAAGCAAATTCTTGCCGCAAATATATTAACTTTTGTTTTTATGTCACTTTTTTAATATATTGTAATATAACTTGCACTATTTTGCATGTTTAATTGTGTAAAGAGATTGACTCAAGCACAAACATATATGCACACACACACAACAAATATTACTACAAAATTATACAAAAAACAATATTATATGACAGTGAATATTACTGTCATGGTGATAATAGCACAAATACTGTATAGTAATAACACAGATTTTGTTTTTGTTTTTTGCTCATTTATGTATACTAGGTTTAGCCTAAATCTTTTTATCACAGATATCTTTGACATTGCAGCCGTCATTACCTTTGTCAATTAAATTAGCCCATTAACTTAATTGAGTCAGATACAATTAAATTAGACATACACAAAGCCTGATGTTACATGCTTAATTGTAATACGGGATGTGATGAATGTAACAATAAATGGAAAAAAAGCTCTATAGCGTAAATAATTATTTACTATAATACACAACACATGCTCAGGCACTGGGCATATTGTAAGATTATGGATAAGGATTAACACAGATCAGACATATATGACTGCAAGCTAGCTGATATGGAAATACATATTTTAAGGAAGACCTAAAATCTGTAGGTTAAATTCTAGCCCTTATTTACAATGTAATATGAACATGTAAGTTTTGGTTCTCTGTTGTTGGACCCTGTTTCTATTGACCCAGAGGCAGCTATTTTTTTCATATATAGAAATTAAAAAATATATACTTTTTTGTTGTTGTTGTTGTAACATCGCGATGAAATCCCTCTCAAACATCACAAAAGCATCTGTAACTTTTTATGGATAGACACAGTAACTGTCTAAAATTATTGTAAATAAAATGACACCCCTAAAATTTCTCAGATAGACATTTTTACCTAACAAACACCAAACAGTTAGTTCAGTGTTCCACATATTGAGCGTTACGATTATCCCTGTGTTCCCATGCAAATCAAAGTGCTGACGCGTCACTCAGCCATGATATACTTTTTGTGTGTGTTTTTTTCAGAATGACCAAATTCCGAGTGAAACTCATATACGAGATGGCCTCTTTCCTCTCTCCTTCGCACAAACACACACACACAGCATACGCGCACACACTAGACATTTATTATGTGTCTGCCATGACAGCTCAGCACTAGAATGTGCAGCAATATGCTCTATAGGGATAGAGAAAAGGAGAGAAGTGAGCAGTACTGCAGATGAGTACTCATGAACTCTTCCTCCCCTGGCCACACAGATACCCACACACAGACACACAGTCCTGCTGAGACTGCCTGACACATCGCTCTCATCACATGATGTATATACTGCCTTTTACCCATGAGCCTTTCTAACTCTTGACCAATCGCGGGGCTCCATGCGGGCCCTTGCCAGCACCTCTCATGCACTGTCAGTGAAGGAAGTGGTATATTATCCCAAAAATCCTTCCCTGAAACTTTCTGCACACAGTTACTCAGGCATATCCGTGTGGAAAAACAAAACGAAACGCTCTGGAACACTTCAAAGAATTCCATTTGTTCAGAAAAGAGAGAAATGAAGCCAAGTAAGGAAGATTGAAAAGAGATATAGTGGCAGGCAGACTGGGAAATGTATAGCTGAGAAACAGAGAGTATATTAAGAGGTACGCCTGCTGCAGCAGTTTGTAATCTAGTTCAGCGTTTAACATGGGAGCTGCTTCCCCGGTGGAGCTTTTAGAGTTTGCTTTTGATACATACACACACAATGCCAAATCCAAGTTTTTCCGTGTGGGTTTTTTTTCCCCCATGCGAGTCAGGCTACAGCATCAGTTCTTCAAACTATATCCATTAGAGCTGCATTTGGTGCTATAAAACCTCTCATAGCTTTTCTTTTTAGTTTGAGAACTATCCATTGAGGTTGACTAGAGGCACATTAACAAAATTCAAAACTTCCTTTTTTTTCTGTATGGAAATCTCTTGATATCTTTGTGAATGCATTTCAACTTTATAATGATAAAACTTAACTAAGGTATTATTAGCACAGTGCAGGTGATGTTCCAACTGTAGTGGTGTCTGTACTTCTTTGTGTTTACCGAATCAGAGCGAGTGGATCTGAAGGTGTGATGTCGGTTTTAGTGTGGAATCTTTCTCAGCAGGGTTTTGGGAGCAGGTGGGGAGAGATAGTGCGTAGCGCACTAACGTTGCGGAGGGATTTGGGTGTTTGGAAGCTCTCTTTGCTGAGTAATCTCCCAGCCTTTACAACACGCAGGTTATTACTGGCCGACAGATGGTACATCACTTTTTACTGCTCACACCTTCTGTGGCTTGCGTTCTCCCCAGACACACACTCCCTCTGTTTTTCTTTATCTTTTCCTTCTCTTCCATATAGGTGACACTCAAACACACACATAGAGACGGAAAGTTTCCACTCAGATATAAGCACAATGATATGTAACACATGCTCCACAGAGCAAAAACATACACATGCACAGCATTGCGTAGTTCCTATAGATACAGATTCATTATATTTCACCAAAGATTAGAGTATCTTTTTTGTTTATAGGCACAGTTTTGCTTACAGAAACATATTATGGACATGTTGTTCAAAATTATTTGAAGTACAGAAATTAAGGCACTCAGGGTATATGACGTTGACCCAGGTGATCTTTGAGCAAGCTGAATCTCCACAGTTATGAATTTAACACTTATACAACAGTAAGTTGTGGTCCTCAATTCTGATTTGTTGAGCAGAGTCCAACAGCACTGGGATTGTTCTCTGTTTATAGACTTCAAGTCTGTATGGTGGGGATTTTTCAGATCTTTCTGCAGGTTACATTGTTATGCCAGAGGGTGGCGACAAGTGACTGTCTTTATGATTGAGTCATTGATTAATTCAGTTATTTGATTTGTTCTAAGCACTGATTCACTCAAGAATGATAAAAGTGATTGCCGTTATGTGTCACTGAACGATGGATTTAATGGATTTGTTAAAAAAAAAAATTCAGGAACAAAGAAAAAATATATACGTATTACATCCAAATATGTCTAGTTCCCTGCTGTGTGCAGTAGTAGGTGAAACAGTAAAGTACCTGGATGATTCTAAAGTGTGTATCTGATGGATGCTTTACTCTCCAGTGAGACCATGGGAGATGAATGTCAATGTTGTGAATGTCAGTGAAGCAACACAACTGGCAATATGACTAATGTAGGACGTCCAGATTACATTTAATCTAAAGCCTAGTCATTGAATGATTAATTTAACAGATTTGTTCAAAAACTCTTAGTCATCCAGGAATGAAACAAGAGACTATCTTTATGAGTAAGTCATTGAATCGTTCATTTAACCGATTTGTTCAAAAAACACTGATTCACTCAAGAACACTACTATTGCGGCCTTATTTAGAAATATTTTCATTGCCGCTCCAAAAATAAGTATGTTGCATTTGAAATGTAAGTCACTTAATAATACCTTGTTTGTTGAACAGTTGTATAAAATCAACATGACTTGCATTCTTGTTGATCTGAATACCAAAACACACTCTTGCTTGTGTGATATTGACATGGAGCGGAAGTGTTTAACTCAGGTGACCTCATTCATATCTGCAGTGTGAGTTGAAAGGATGTGAGTGTTTAAACCCTTAATCACCCGTGGATCGGAAGTCTCTCTCTCTCCTTCAGTATTCCTATCTCGCTCATTCTCAGGCTTGGAGTTACTCACAGTGAGCATCTGTAAGTCATTAGAGGCTCTGCAGTCTGTCAGGTGCCAGCCCATAGACACACACACACACACACACACACACACACACACACACACACACACACACACACACACACACACACACACACACACACACACATACACACACACACACACACACACACACACACACACACACACACACACACACACACACACATGTTGTGTTTCCATGTTTTGTGGGGACATTCCATAGGCGTTATGCATTTAATACCGTACAAACTGTACATGCTATCCCCCTACACTGCCCCTGCCCCTAAACCTACCCATCACAGGAGACATTCTGCATTTTTACATTTTCAAAAAAAACTCATCCTGTGTGATTTATAAGATGTTTTCCTCATGGGGACCAAAAAATGTCCCCACAAGGACAAGGATTTTGGATATTGCCATCTTTGTGGCATTTTGTCCCCATAATGTAGGGATTACCAGTCCACACACACACACACACACACACACACACACACACACACACACACACACACACACACACACACACACACACACACACACACACACACACACACACACACACACACACACACACACAAATACCCCAACAAGCTATACATGCAGTATTCCTCCCAAACAAAGCCACACACATGCAGAAACAGACATTTATGACATGCTCATGAGCTATTATTTTTCAAAGACATGCCACACATACACACAGAGACACATGCTCGAGTGTGTAAACACACACGCGGTAAAAGTGCTGAAGCCCTGCAGGTTCTTTCTGCTGCGTGGGGCAAGGGATTCGTCATGTGCTGATGAGCTGTTATAATAATATATGAGCAAATCACAAGCATTCTGCAAATTAATCATTTTTCCTCCTCAACACCCTTCTTCCCGCTCTTTCTCTGTCACACACACATACACACTCTTTGTTACTGAGCGTTGGAAAGGGTGACTTCTCACAGACAGACAGAGGTGAGAGGCAGGACTCTTTCACAGATGGTAGCTCTGGCATCAGATGGAATTTATATAAGACTGATTTTGATTACATGCCAAAGCACCTCCATGTCTCTCTCTGTGTCTGTGTCTGTGTGTGTGTGTATGTGTGTGTGTGTGTGTGTGTGGGAGCATGTGTCTGTTTGCTTACATACCACAAGCGTAATGTTTAAACGCATTGTGTTGCTTTTTCTGATATTTTTTATATAATGTATGTGTGTGTGTGTGTGTGTGTGTGTGTGTGTGTGTGTGTGTGTGTGTGTGTGTGTGTGTGTGTGTGTGTGTGTGTGTGTGTGTGTGTGTGTGACGAGATATGACGAGATAAGAAAAGGAGAATGAAAAGGAGTGTGAGAGGGCAAGAGCAGGTGGCGCCACAAGAGGGAGCATTAGACGTGTCTTCTGAAAGGATGGAGATAAAATAAAGATACAGACTAGATACAATGATGTTAAGATAGTGTTATGTAGAAGAGAGAAAATGAGTAAACTGAAGGAATAAATGTGATCCTTCATGTATTTTTGTTCTGTTTTCATTTTTGGAATGATGGACGGCAAGAAGGACAATGATGGAGTGATATTATGGAATTTGCAGGAAGTGAGTGTTGCCATCGGTTCTCCCTCCTCCTCTCCTTCGCCCTCTGATCTCCACATATGAGGCCTTCAGGGGTTAATTAGGCAGGCGTGATAATGGCACACTGCTGAAAATAATAGAACTCTTTCGCTCTCTTTTTCTCTCTCTATTTTGAGACAATGTTAGAAAATGATGGAAAGGGGTAAGAAAAAAAAGAGCAAGGGAGGGTGTTGGGGGAGATAAAAATCACCTGTCCTTTCCATATGTTGTTTTGCAAAGCTTTGTATGTATAGAGGTGCAAATGTGTTCATGTGTGGTTTTTGGCCATGAAGCATTCAAAAGATTTATTGGCCAATGGTAACAAGTACATTGGAATTTTTACTCACACAGGACTCATGGTTTCAGGAAACGGAATGAAAAAAAAAATGGAAAAAAAAAGTGGAAAGGATTGACGAATACTGGAGAAAAAGAGAGAGAAAATGGAGAAATAAAATTCTTCATACTAGTTCATGCTACTTGGCACCTCAGTGGCAGTAAATGTGAATCACTGGAGAGCTTTGAAAAGAAGAGAGAGAGAAAGAAAGAGGGAAAAAGAAAGATATGCTGACATTCATGATTATGCTACACACATACTGTAGATGTTTACCTCTGAAGACATATCTTTGACTTTTATGGTTTTTAATTAAGAGTAAACGTAATTTTTTTTAGAAAATGATTTACTTTAATTATAAAAAATGTTTACCTTTATTGTCCCTGGATGTCCCCAAATGAGAGGTTTTGTCAGATTTAATGAATATCTGGGGACAATTGTCCCCCAGTGTAAACACATGCTTGTACTCACATATTTCTCATTAACTACAATTTTTTCTTTAATTAATCTTAATAATAAGGAGCACATCCTATATAACCCCATCCCTTACTGTAAATGTGTGTCATTTTTAGATTGCAAGACATTAGAGTCATATTTAACCCATAAATAAATAATATAAATATTGAAGGAGCTAAAATAAGAAAGACAGATGAAAATGTTATCATGCTTTGCTATTACCACAACATATTGTAGTGTACTAGAATGGCACACACACTGACACACTGCAATCTTTGTACAAAAAATCTCCAGCCCGGTCACCTATTCTTTCGTCATTTAGGAACTAGCAGCAACAAGCCAAAATTGCCCCAATTAGTTTTTAAGTAATCGGGGCAACTATTGTGGGAAACATTCTGAGAGGGGACTCAATGTGTATGCTCTTTTTGATATAACAAAACTGTGCCCTGCCACAGAACACCCCTCGAAATATGATTCATTCTTGCCAATTATTTTGACCACCAAATAGGCACCCTGAAGGGGCAGTATTATCTCACTTTGAAAAGGGAAGCTGGAAGAAGCTTTCTGGATGAATACCAAGAGCTGTGACAGAGGTTACATGTCAATAGGCTTTTTTCCCCCCTGTTTTGTTTCTCTCTGAGCCCTGTTAATCATTTACCTGCGGTCACGTCACAGCCACAGTGAGCACGATGCTCTCCTCATAATATTCCTCTGGATTTCTGTATTTATTTTGTTTATCCCATATACAGAAAATGTAGATTAACTTTTTAAAATGGGATTGAA
Organism: Gobiocypris rarus; assembly: GCA_023029165.1. Classification (NCBI taxonomy): domain Eukaryota; kingdom Metazoa; phylum Chordata; class Actinopteri; order Cypriniformes; family Gobionidae; genus Gobiocypris; species Gobiocypris rarus. The sequence continues at coordinate 25,647,780 of CM040912.1, read as the reverse complement.
AATCGGCCCATTCTGTAGCCAGTTGGACCAATCTGTGACAACGCCCAGCTCCCTCTGCGTTTCCCTAAACAGTCCGCCTTCAGGAAAGAGACAAGATAGGGGAGAAGAAAAGAGGGGAGAAGAAAAAAAGAAAGAAAGCTGACTTACAGTTGGTGACACTGGTGGCATGAGAATGTGCTGCCTCTCAGACTTAGCGCAATGTAAGGGAGTGTGAAATTAAAGTGCGTATGAATGAAGCGGCCGGGATTGTGTGTTGCCAGCTTGCTTATCAGACAACTGGAACATCGAAAGCTCTAAAACTTGTAGCAATCCCTTTTGTACCGAGGCCTCAGCAGACATTGTAGTATTCGAAAGCCGCTGAGACTCCAAAGCCAAACACAAAGTGCTTATGAATCCTTCTTTTTTTGAGCCACACACGCATATGCAAGCAGTCGACGGTAGGCACACTTACTTGGGGGCTGCGTACATTTTTCACGTTACGTTGTGGCTACACCTTTAATGCAGCCGCTTTAAATTCTCCACACCAACGCGGCTGCTATTTTAAACCGCCATGTTAATTTGATTTAGTGCTTTTCAAATTGAATTGAGAAAAATGGAGAGCAAATGTACTGTTATTAATGTTCTAAAGTATGCGTAGCTGAAAGTGCCTGGCTTTGCTCTAAGTGGATGGGCCCGATAAGAGAGCCAGATATGATAGGCACATAATCTGCATTCCTCAAACAGACTTGTGTGGGCTATTAAGGGTCATTGTGTACAATGCACCGATGATCAGATCCAATCTATTAAACAGTTGTACTTGCTCTAAGATGAAAAGAGCACTTTCAAAGTTCTGTAGGATAATGCACAAAGGAAACGTCTTCACCTGAAGAGCAGAGATTGTCCACAGTCAGATCCAGGAAATGCTTTTGATACATACTGAGGAATCAGAAGATTAAACTTCCATCTTGTGGTGATTGTAGTGGAGTACCTTACAAATACTACACACAAGTGTTATGTGGGCCTTCTGAATAAAAATTATTTTGCTATTGACAGTGTACAGGATGATAATGTTGCTGATTTCTTTCCCAGGTCATGGAGGTCAGAGGCCGTTCCAGTGCCGTTACTGCCCTTACAGCGCCTCTCAGAAAGGCAACCTGAAGACCCACGTGCTGTGTGTTCACCGCATGCCCTTTGACAACAGCCAGTACCCGGACCGACGCTTCAAACGCTCTCGCATAGACTCTGATGTCTCTGGGAACTCGGAGGATGGGAATCTTCCCTCTTCCGGCCAGGTGAACACAGGAGAAGGTATTTCTGGTGATACTCGTTCTCTTGAGTAAAACTTGATCCATGGATTTCTAAGGACCTTCAGAGGTGATAATGAAACCACATGATCCAAGCATTCCCACTGAATCATTCTAAAAGAAAATGAAGGAATAAAAAAAAAAAATGTATTCCATAAGTTGGGGATCATAAACTCCCAAATCGAAACACTTCGGCCTCAGTTATGTGAAGCACAGGATAGAGATGATGAAGTAGAGAAACCTGAACCATATTTCTGATGAGTCTGAAACTAAATACATGCCTCTTATTAGAGTTGCCCGAACTGGGCATTGAAGAGACATTACTGAAGAGGAAAAAAAATGACAACGTTAAAAAAAAAAAGACTGTCATTAAATTCCTCAGAGTGTCTTTTGTCCCAAAAATAATGCTTTTATCAGAAAAACGATCCGCGCCAACGATTTCGCGACAGTTGGAAGGGAAAGAAAGATGGAGGGGAGCTGTTGAGCACACCCTTCAAGAACATGACACCGCCAGTGGCCATTTGCCCAGCGCCATTGACGCACAGGGATGGAGTGAACGGACGGAGAGATGTGGATGGTGAAATGGGGGGGTTGGGGCGATTGGTGCCAGCCTGACTGGAGCTGTCATCACAGAGGAAATCAATTCAACCCCCCTCTTACGCTGCTTCCATCCCCATTTCGCCTCTCCTCACTCTTTCAGAACACGTCAAGAGAAACCTTAGTCGCCTGTACAGCTGGGCCGCAGAAGGGTCAGCCGATGACTAGTAGCATTTCCTATCAGCCTCCCTCATTTCCTCCCTTCCTCCTTGCATTTCTACTATGAAGAAAAAATGAATAATAAATCCATGACGGCCAATAGCATTGTATAATAATCAGTGGATAGATTTTACTTTTTCATTGTTGTGCAGTTTTAGGATGTAATTTGTATGTCACTTGAAGTGACAAAACAAAATGGAAAAGACACATTAAATGTGCTTTTTTCCATTCAACACTTCTTAAAGATAAAAATGTGTACATTTGTTGTTCTTGAAGAAGGTGCTGCTTCCCTTCTAACGGGTGGACTTTGGGTGAATACTGATTGTATGTAACCAAGAAGGTGAATATGTAATTTGTTAAGTGTGACTTAAAATATGAAGGAACCGTAGCGCTTTTGTGGGGTTTACTGACCCGGAGCGGGACTACTCTCTTTATAGAGCTCTTGAGAAAGCAGCACTATGAAGTCACTGTAGATATGAAGAATATATATATATATATATATATATATATATATATATATATATATATATATATATATATATATATATATATATATATATATATATATATATATATATATTCTCTGCTACATGTCTGTAATCTAAACTTCAGGATGGATTTTAAGGGTTTGTTTGTTTTGTTTTTTTAGGTTTTGAATTCCCTAATAATCTTTACTTTTTAATGTTTGAATATTTTTAATGCCATGAATCACCATGGCACCATTTTGTGTGTGTGTGTGTGTGTGTGTGTGTGTGTGTGTGTGTGTGTGTGTGTGTGTGTGTGTGTGTGTGTGTGTGTGTGTGTGTGTGTGTGTGTGTGTGTGTGTGTGTGTGGACTGGTAATCCCTACATTATGGGGACAAAATGCCACAAAGATGGCAATATCCAAATTTTTGTCCTTGTGGGGACATTTTTTTGGTCCCCATGAGGAAAACATCTTATAAATCACACTAAGTGATGTTTTTTGAAAAAGTAAAAATGCAGCATGTCTCCTGTGATGGGTAGGTTTAGGGGCAGGGGCAGTGTAGGGGGATAGAAAATACGGTTTGTACAGTATAAAATGCATTACGCCTATGGAATGTCCCCATAAAACATGGAAACACAACATGTGTGTGTGTGTGTGTGTGTGTGTGTGTGTGTGTGTGTGTGTGTGTGTGTGTGTGTGTGTGTGTGTGTGTTTGTTGTCCTGAATGTTCCCCTTCTAAAAGAGATTAACAATGCAGGCAGTTTGAATCCTATGAAATCAAGCCTCTTAAAGAACAAAATAAAGTGTATCAACTTTCATTGTACTTCCTTTTATTGAAGGCTAGCAGGGTTAGAAGGTAAATAAGTATGGTAGAGGGTTAGAGATGCAAGGGTGATGAGGGGGAGGGGAGGTGGGGGTGGGGGGGAGCTGGTTGGAGGGTGGATATTAATGTTTTGTGATAAACAGAAATGATCCAGACTTTAAGAAAGTCAATATCTTCCCGCTCAGCACAGGGAAGCTCAGCACTTAAACCCCAGGGCCTTACGGCTGCTCTATTCACGCCGAGAGGAGTTTAGAGGACTCACAAATACCCGCCACACTCCTCACTAAGCAGTAAATAAAAACATAAACCCTTATCAGAGCCCTAAGACCACAACATCTCCAGAGAGAAAAAGAGGGAAAGATAGAGAGAAGTTGAAATTGATAGAAGTGGTCTAGAAGTGGTGCACAGAGATTGTACAAGTTCAGACAAACTGTAGAGGTTCCAAGCAACGGTTATTTAATTCACCATGACACAAGAAGATACTTAAGTATTTTATTTTTGGTCTGTTCTTTGTTGTTGTTCTTTTTTTTTTTAAGATAGTTCTCACTGCCTTAAATCGAGTTGATAAATTTAATAAGACTATTTGTATGAGCTCTACTAGAGGGGCAAGGTTTGAAATGAATGACAGACTCTCTGACTGCATTGAGCTTTAGAGGTTTCAGCGCACTACTGTGTTTTCTGGTGACTGTCAGTCGCTTGCTTTTCTTGTGTGTGTAAGTGTGCGCATTCCAACATATGTATATTATAATAAATAAACTTTTAAAAAAAGAGAAAAAGAAAGGCAAAAAATAAAAGTAAAAATGCATTCCATTCATAGCACTTTTTCCTCGCTTTTTCTAATAAATCTGACCTATTGGATCATGTTTGGAGCTCTGAGACAGGCAATAATTATTTTAGTGACACTGGAAGACTTTTTTTTTTTGTATAGTGATTCTCCATCCCATAAATTCAGGTGCTAATGTGTTCACGTTATCACCTTCACACACACACACACACACACACACACACACACACACACACACACACACACACACACACACACACACACACACACACACACACACACACACACACACACACACACACACAAACCATTATTATTATTATTTTTATCGTTATTATTCCACAATAAGAATCTGTAACCATGTCATTTTTACTGGTACAGTCATATCAATATTTTAGAGCTCTACACTATTGTGCTTCTTGGAGTAAAAATAATAATAATAATCATTTTCTTTCTCTCTATGATATCATATTGTATGTGATCATGAACATTATACTTTCCAACATTTCTAAATGAAGAATATTTCTATATCAGAGGATTTGCAGAGGAGGCTAGAGGATTATATTGCTACTCATATGCTTTTAACAAGTAGATGACTTGTTATTGTATTTAAGGATCATTCCTGGTCATTATTTATTGTCATACATCTGTTTGACAAAAGAAGAGAAAAAAAAGTATTCTGATGAACTATGAAGTTGTTTTTATTTCAGCAATGGCTATTTTCTTTCTGCTGTTTAGAAGTTCTAATGTCTTTGAAGCAGTACAGTTTTATCCAGTGTTTTACGCAATAAAACCTCTACCTCTTAAAACAATGACTTTGTCTCAATCATTTGTGTCTTTTCTTTGTTTATTCTCCTCAATATCCTTTTTTTTTGGAAACAGTGTTTGTTGTCTTGAGAGCTGAGGTCATTACACATGCTTTCAGTGTGCAAGCATTCTTGTTTTGTAATATTGAATTATATGCATATGTTAAATGCACACAAGTCCTTTAACAGTAAGACCTTTGTGATTATTCTTTTGAATAAAGATGCACAGACCACTGCATAAAATAAAATGCAAAAAACGCATTGGCAGAAAACCACAGATCTTTTTCAAGCGCATTTAAAACCATTTACATTCCTTCATGGCTGCTACTGTTGGCCATAACATTTACGGATAGTGAAACTGAAAAAAATTGTCTGTTGATGTGTGGCACCAAAGAGAGCCGTGAACAGCACTAAATGAGATCAAATGGCTTTCATAAACCATAATGAGCACCACCTGTAACACTGAGACTCGCAGAGTCATCAACACAGGACACATGCAAACATATGAGCGTTAAAATTTAACACGGACACACATGCCTTAATACCTTCTCTCTGTGCACACACACACAAACACACACACACACACACACACACACACACACACACACACACACACACACACAAACACACACACAAAAGAAGATATAAAGGCATGTATGTCATATATACCCTATATTTCTCCTAGAAAACATAAGATAACCCAGAGCTGAAAAGGATGGAAAAACAGGAGGAAACACAACACACAGCCCTTGAATCTAAAACGTCCCCAATGCATGCTCGTTTTACTGTTAATGGAGAAATACAGTGTGTGGCATGTTTAATAGGCTTTATTTTTATTATACAACACTGAATAATTAACTCTGAGGCAGAGTGTCACATAGATTTATCTTTTAATTAAAATTGCGTGGTTCACGCATATTTGAGTGGTAGTCCAAATAAACGCAATATCCAAATTTATGTTTTGTTTATCCTCCTGTTAATTATCGAGAGATTGTTCGCTCTATAACCCTTCATATTTTCCCTCTCCTCGCACAAAGTTGGGAGGTCTGCATCACAACTAATAAAACCTTCCAGTCATATTTTATTAATTTATAGGTCATTCTAAAAAACAAGGAGGTGGATATTCACAGCAAAGGTGAATGTTATGATTCTGGCTCTTTCAAATAAACCGAAGTTTCACAGTAAGTGAAGTCAACACATATTTAAATCACAGAGGGATTGGGTCCTTGACGTCAATCACAAAGTAAAACAGAAAACAAATGGTGCAATCTGTGGACTGTTTTCATTTTCATCTTTTCTGTCTCTCTTTCTCTTGAAAAAAAGAAAAACATATGTCCTTCATTATACACCGTGTATTATCATTATTTATGGAGCATTATATGTTTTATTTTCATGGTTTCTGTCTCTTGTTTTGAAATATTTAATATGTTGTACACTTTATCTATGACATGCAGAGAACAAAATCTAATGAAAACAATTCAACAAAGGCATCAGTAAACTATTATAGAATGTTTATTAATACACATTTGAGTGATTCTGTGAATGTAAAGATCAATTGACGGAATCAAATTGACTCTAAACATTCATGTACAAAATTATTAAACACCCAAAAGTCCAGAATCTTTTATTCTTTATAACCGTCAATAAAAGCTGCCTGTAAGAGCTTAGAAGCTTCTGTTACCTCTCTACTGCAATCTTGGCCCATTCCTCACTTGAAAAATCTTCCGGATTACTGAAATTCTTTGGTTTTCATGCTAACCACTGCTTGCTTCAAATTCCACCAAATATTTTCAATGAGATTTAAATCTGAAGACAGTACAGGCCACTCAAAAACATTACGAATGATCCCTGAGCCAAGCTTAAATAGATTTGGATGTATACTTTTGGATGGCTGTGCTTCAGGAAAGCCCATTGATCATCAGGCTTCAGTCTCTGCACCAAAGACATCACCATCTTGGCTTGATGGCTTCAAAGAATGGCCAAATGGCTTGATACTTCAAAGAATTCATGATGCCCTTAATACAGTCAAGATTTTCACTATACCTGCAACAGCAAAGCACCCCATAAAAAGATTGGACCACCTTCATGTTCGACCATGAAAATGGTGTTCTTTTGCTTATAAGCTTTGCCTTTTTCGCATCAGAAATACAGCTGATCCATGGGTCCAAACAGTTCAGTGTGGTCATACCACCCATAAAACATTCTTCCAGAACTACACAGGTTTATCCAAATACATTTTAGCAAATTCAAATAGGTATTTTATGTTCTTCTTGGCCAAGAGTGGCATTCGGCAAGATGTCCCAACATTCTCATACTCTTCATTTAAATGTTTTTCCCTTCTTTCATCAAGTCACCTTGAAAGTCTTTGGCAGTAAATTTAGGGTTTTTTCTCAGTTGCTCTGATCAATCATTTTATTTTATCCCCCATAATGATATTGTGCTTTTTCTTTCTCAAATGTTTTCTGGTGAGAGCTCTTTTGACCTGGCCAATGTGCTACTCAACTTTAGCACATGCATGGGCTAAATGTATGTTTGTGTAACAGCACAAGCTAATTCACTTTTGTTATAGAGTTTCCAAAGGCTTAACTGCATTTTAACACAATTTTGTACCATATCATACACATAAGTGGTAGTAAGTAAACTGCAAATGGATACATAAACAGCAGTGTTGAATAGGGGTTGAATAATTATGACATAGCTGTATTACAAAAAAACTAAAAAAACTAAATACAACCTAAACTGTAATAGATATCTTTAAAAATGCTCACATTTGTAAATGATTACGTTTTTTTGTAACTAATGTATTATATATAATGTAATGCTTTTGAGTTATATTATTATTATTTTTATACAGCTATGTACACAGTGGACAATATATAAAATATTTCAAAAAATGTGACAGAAACTCTAAAAGACTGAACGGTCCATGGCATTTCTTTTCATGGTTTTCCGTTACATTTTTTATTGAAAGATTATATACAGTACATACAGTGTTGAACGTTCTCATCTCAACAGGACCTCATGCACCCCAGCTCTGTGAGTTTAAACAGGTGATCTGTGATGTTAGTGCTGGTGTAGGGGCAGGTCTCTCATTGCTCTAATCCTCCACTGCTGTTCAGAGATCAGCCCCTGCCGGCCCCTCCTGAGGCTGCAAGCTCTTAATTATGCCTGTTTTGTCAGGAGTTGGCAAAGGCCATCATTTGAGCCTGCGGTCGCCCAATTATATTCTTTTTTTACGAATTGCAGGCAAAGACGGCCATTTTCCATATCCACGCTCCCCTGTCATTATTGTAACTCCCTCAGCAGGAGAGGGTCGTGTTACCAGCCTGTTTAATTACTGCTCATGTTCATTAAGGCGCCTTCGTTTTATAGGTAGACTTTCATCAGCTCGCCATAATTAGCGCCAGTAAGACCCCCAAAAAAACGATTAATTCATATGACAGCCATCACGTAATATTCATGCGCCGGGTGTGGTTGCAAAGATAATATCAGAGCACTAGAGATCTACACCTGAGGTGTTAGTGTGATAGCCATCACAAAAATCAGGTGTGGTTTTGTGTCTTATGACCGTCTTGCATTACACTTCACATGATTACTTTTCTGTGCGTCTTTATACAGAGGGTTTTGAGTCTAAATTCAGTGCACATCATTTTTAGCGCCTGTGAAGATCTCTGCTTTTTCAGCGGCTAAAATATTCTCAAACAGAATATTTAGCAGCATTTGTTTTGGTGAGCATAGTCTGAGCATGCTCAGATTACACCGATGAGAGAGTCCACAAAACATGCTCACTCGCCCATACTGAACTAATTGACCGGAGGAGACAGACCATTGATACGGTGAGTCTAAAACACAGAAGTTCTCCATATGTTTCTAAGGTGAAAATGTTTAATTGTATTTTGCATGCACATTAGGTATTTCCGGAAAACTTGATTAAGATGTGATCCATAAACAGGCATATTAAGTTGAACCTAAAACCAAATCCAGACGTTTATCGCAACGCTCCATGTATAATGTTAAATAATGATCTGTATTTCTTGTTTTTCAGATGCCCAAAATGTCACCCCGTGGCGCATGTGCTCTGGACCCTATAAAACGACAGCATAATTAAAGAGAACGCCACTCGTTCCCGTTCTCCAGCCTTTTTGTACTTAGCCGAGCAGCTGGCGTGCAAAGAGTTAACTCTGCTAGATAAAATATAAGATCTGTTTGGCCTGCAGATATCCATTAAAGGACAGAATGCTCTTTTCTATCACAGCGCAGACGCCAGATGTTCTCCTCCATTTCTAATCATTGCAGATGTAATGGGGTAGAATGCTGCAGTTTGTGGCTTCACTGGCATGCAGTCTGTATACTGCACAGGGGAACAGCAGTCTGAGATTTATAATTACACCCCATTAATACGCAAGCATTCCACACTAGCGGTAAAAAACAAAGCTTAATAAACAGATCCGTCGAATTCTGTGCGGTGTTACACAGGCGAGCGGCAAATGAAATGCTTTGGCGTTGTTAGTGGAGTGTTACGAGAGTGTCTTTAAAGGGGCAGCTGAGTTGTGACTGTATAGATGTGTTTACTCGGTTCCTTTTTCCACATCGACCAGCTTGTGTGAAATTGCGCAGGTGTCCATCATTAAGGCTCCGTTCGGGGTGTGCGGACGGTGCTGAAGGGCTCCAATCACTTAAAGAGTCAACAGACAATTCCACCTGTCATCTGTCTGATGGGTTATTGACCAGAAAGAGGAAGAGAAGAGGGGAGAGAGAGCAAGAATAGCTGTAAAGATAAATCATTCCCTCACTTGTCACAGTTGTGTTGATCATTTATTGTTTACTGCATGTTAAATACTTATTTGTCACACAAATAAAATCATTTTAGGTGACAAGCCTACTTTAACGTAAAGCTGTGATTTGCGGGCATAAAAACGTAGTTGTGATTTCATAGAAACTCAAGCTAATTCCTCTACTCCGTATGTGCTAAGTGGTCAGGAGCAATCAAAATCATAATTATGGCTACAGAATGGCTCAGGGACTTGAAAAATGTGTCCAGGGTGAGCAACATTCATCTATTCATTTTTATTGAGGTCTCAGTATGAGCAGCCACCAAAATTGATTTATATCCCATGCTTTTAAAAGTGCAGGACCCAGACTTCTCCAAACGAGGCCTGGTGCTGTTAAGAATTTCAAATGTGCTTTTAATACATCCTCCTTTTATTGACGTTTTGGTGCAAATCTGTCCGTTTTATCCCTGCCATTTCGTTCGCCGCCACAGATGTTTGTTTGAGGGTGCCGGCGCGTGTGTACGTGTGTGTGTTTGGAGGCTTCAAGCATTTATTTTCTCTATCGGGTTTTGAGAAGCCAGTAAGTGGGAGCGGTAATGGTAATCATTTTCTTTTTTCTATTTTTGGTGATTTGGGTCTAATGTCAGTGCGTTGAGGAGGGTTAGACTGATCTGAGCCTTGGGTAATATATGTTAGATATCATGTTCTGTCCCCTCCGTGGCTGCCCGTCTCATTTTGATTAATGACCTGAACATGTGATTTCTTTGAAAGAAAGTGAATAATGATGTCTGTCTTTGTGAATCTACCAAAAAAAATCACAATTAATGAAAACATTTTGGAGTAGATTGCTAAATAATATACATCAAATCATTTGAATCTATAATGTGTGCTTATTTATTTATTTAGCGTTCATTTATTTAATTTAGAAATTATTATTTTGTGTTAGTCCCCTGTGAATGTACATAAGTGTTTGACATAATCAGACTATTCTCTCGACTTAATATAAACAGCGAGTCTGTAGGCGGACAAAAGATGGAGAATGTGTCACCTCTAAGCAGCTGTCTGAATGAGGCGAGTGTGACTGTGTGTGTGTGTGTGTGTGTATGGAGGGTTGTCATTCTTCAGATCTGTGGATTTTGGGAACTGTGTGTAGGGCCAAAGTAGCATCACCTGACAGCACAGCCTGCTAATTGACATTT